>OY755243.1:6516636-6924136 GCA_963576725.1 Azorinus chamasolen | reverse complement strand
GCGTACCGCTAGCTGTCCGCCTGATCGTAACATAATATTAGGGTTATAAAATATCTTATTTTTCTCAGCATGAGAAGTGATAAACCTTCAGCATGTTATGGCAAGTTTGTGATAATCAATTCGAACTGTCTAGATCCAGATATAATTTGACTATTGACCGAGTGTCAAACAGCTTGGATCCAGATGACACGCCGAGTTACTTTGCGTCTCATCTAGATCCTAGATGTTTGCAAGTTCGAGTCAAGTCGTGCTTCTAAAGCATGATACGGGTTGATATGTATGACATAGTAAAGGTACCGTATATATCCTCAGTCATGTGGTTATAGAACAGAACAGAACAGATATTTTATTAAGACTTATACATAAGTACATCGTCTAGTTCACATGAAAATATATTAATATCACGTGAGTATTTACAATATATACAAACAAACAACAAAGGACATCAAGCGTCCTTTGCACCAAAACATCTGATCAAGCTATACATTTTACATAAGATAAACTTGTCCACACTATCTGAAGATTGTAAAAATATGCATATTACCTTGATTTTACTAATTGAATTTACTGACGAACTTCATTCTAATATGTCCGCAGACAAGCCTAGGCACGAGAAATATATTCACAACAGACAAAAAGGCGCTAAAATTAGAATTCCGTTGATCAAAATACAATACACTTTCTCAAAATAGTTGTTTGTGTTCCTTAGCAACGTTACTTTTAGTTATTCCTTGATAGTTTAACTATTTGAATGTTAACCCTTCGCTTGCTATTCACGTCAATATACCTACATGTAAATAGTGAAGACCCAGATGAGACAGCTCCTGCAGGAGCTGTCTCATCAGGGTCTGCACTATTTACAAATTGATTGTGCAACCAGTGCACTCCACAGCAGTGATTTCACAGCGAAATACCTGTACACAGTGAAGATATATGTAATTATACAACAGGGCATGGGTAAAGAAGGAGAAATGTATTTTAAAATCCAGCAAGAGAAGGGTTAACTGCGACCGGACTCGTATTTGCAAATGTATTGGGTCCAGATGAGACGGTGAGTTACATGTACTCGGTGTTCCATAAGGTTACAAGACGAATACTGATGCAAGGGATTGGATCGCCGCGAAATTTGTGTACAAGGAAGGTTTTTAATAAGGAACTGTTTTGTTAAGACAATTGAAATACAACATTTCATTAAAAACTTAACGAGATATGTAGCCTCAAGAGTGTAATGACGTAGTGACCTAGTTTTGAACCCGACATGATCCATATTTGAACTTGACCAAGATTGCATGTGGACAAACATTCTGATAAAATTTCAGTAAGATCTGATAACATTTGTAGCCACTTGAGTGTGAACAAGATTTTTCTATGATTTGACCTAGTGGCCTAGTTTATGACTGCAGGCGATTCATATTCGAACTTGACCTAGATTTCATCAGGGTCAATACACAAACCAATTTACTTAAAGATCAAGTGCAAAATGTGGCCTCCAGAGTGTTTAGGATTTTGTAAGATTTGACCTAGTGACCTAGTTTTTAACCCGACATGACCAATATTCGAACTTGACGTAGATTTCATGGAGACACATTCTGATAAAATTTCAGTAAGATCCAATAAGATTTGTAGCTTCTAGAGCATTAACAAGATTTTCTAAGATTTGACCTAGTGACCTTGTTTTTGAGCCCAGGTGACCCATATTCGAGATTGACCTAAATTTCATGCAGGGCAAAACACAAACCAATTTACTTAGAGATCAAGTGCAAAATGTGGTATCTCAACGGACAACAGACGAGGGACATCCAACGATCCTAAAAGCTCAGCATGAGCACGTCGTGCTCTGGTGAGCTAAAAAAAATGAGGATAAATGAATATCCTACTCCCCTTCTCTAAAAAGGTGATAATAAAGAGACAAGGCTATAAATTAAAAATATAGTCATTTATTATGAAACAAATAACTATGTAAACAAGAAAATATACTATGGCATGTTGATAAAGAACTCTGTTGCAAACTGTAACAAGTTAATACCTGGTAAAACTATTATGACATATGCATTGTTGGAAGTATCACATGAAACTTGACACAAATATCTAGGGCGGTCATTGATTGGTTCAGAGGCATATTGACGATACCAAAACGTAAGAGGATAAATATTTTATCCCGTCACTACAGCCGCTAGTGACGTAATAAAGGGGTAGCATAATAAACCTAAGTTTATATGTACAGTATAGATTTATTTGTATAGTAGGTGTAGGAATTCCTTCTTACAACAGGAACTATTTTTAATTTTTCTACCAATTTGTTTTACCAAAAATAACGTATAAGTTGAAAGAAAAAACACTTAATATGGATAATTATCATTAACTATCCCAGTAAAAACCCAAACCGTCATTTAAAAAAAAATAGAAAGGAAAAAGAGAGAAAAAAAGTTTCGTCAGTGGTGAGAATCGAACCAGAGCTGACTGCACGATAGGCGACCGTGGTAACCACTACGCTATCAGGCCAGACATACTTCAAGGGAAATTGAAGATGTATATATCGCTTTCACATATAAAGGCACTAGCAAAGAGTTTGAATCTATTCATGACTTAACATGTGTATATCACGTGTATAAATATACTGATGTATGTATTACTTTTGTCGACATTTTTTGGACAATAAACAATGGTCATTAAACAAAACTGTAATATGTCAAAATCTCTGAAGGGCATAATTTAGAACGAGAGCACCGCAAACAGGTGCACGACTACAGTTTTGACCCGGCTTCAATTCTGCGACTTTGACCCGGCTTCATTTATGTTTACAAAACTGTTTTTGGCATTTAATGTCGATACTTCGACGAAAAAAGTGTCATAATTATTGTTATTATTGTACATTTGTTTGATAAATTTCTTTTTAAACATCGTATGAAGGTTTTTACATCACATATTTCACTACATCAATAATGCAGATAGAAACTATTCTCTGCCACGCCCTCATGTGCCAATTCATTTGGTTCTTCTCACCAATATACGCAGAATAGACTTTGTAAAACTTGTCGCTACCTCTCCTACATGGGTAAATACTTTTGAACATTCCATTAGTGATCGCCGCTCATGCGGCGATCAACAAACTGTTTGACACTCAGTCAATAGCTTCTCAGAGCTTCTGACGACTCGAAAGTAAGAAAAAATGTAGCAGATCAGAATTTAAGAAGATATCCCCTTTTTCCACCGGCTTGAGTTTAAAATCTTCACTCAGCTCAGAACGAATCTGTGATTCACCTATGTATTCATAGAGTGGACCCATATAAGACGTGTACCGCCGACTTATCAGGATACAAACATTTTATTTCGCTGAAGAAAGTCTACTTCGAAAGCTGCTTTACAAGCATCTTTAACTGAAATTAATATATACATATTAAAGGTCTGGTTTAAATTACATTTTCTATCGATGACACTAATAGCAGCACGCTAAAGGTCCCGTTTATACCTGACTTACATTATCGGTAATGGACATTAAAGGCATTAAGCCTGAAAGTCGTGACGTCAAGTTGACGTTTACAGTAATTTGCAGTAAAACCACATCGGTTACTCAGACAAGGTCTGTTCGTGTGTCTTAAAGGCAAATGGAAGAGTACCTCTTCACCTGATGGCTATTGATGTAAGAAATAATTACTGTATGAATATTAATTAATATAAACCCTTTGCTCCATAAATACACTTTTCAAATACAGTAAACCTCTCTATAACGGCCACTAAATTACGTGAAGTATTTTTGTGTTAAATGCATGTGGCTGTTTAAAGCAAGGTGAAAGTAAAACAGAACGCTCCTATAGGAGCGTTCTGTTTTATTTTCACCTTGCTTTCAGCAGCCACCTGCCCTAAATATCAAATAATTAACACAATTTGGTGGCCGTTATAGAGAGGTTTTACTGTATTTACAAACGGAGTAGCCCCAGCAGTCCTCCTATAGGAGCCGTCTGACCAGAGTCTACTCCGTTTGCTTATGAAATAATATAGATCTGATTCTACAGTTCCTGTCAGCATAAACTTATTCTTATTATAAAAAATCAGTTATCTAATACTCATGATGTCATTTATCTTACAGGAATGAATGCATGGGATAAATGGTTAATTAACTATATTTTATAATAGCATATGAAACATGGACATTTTAATCACGAGCGAAATGGCAGAATCAATTCTATATTATTCAATAAGCAAAAAGAGCAGACCCTGATCAGACAACTTCTGCAGGAGGTACGCAGTCTGTTCTGTGTCTTAAATAAGTGAATAAAGCAGACCCTGATCAGACAACTTCTGCAGGAGGTACGCAGTCTGTTCTGTGTCTTAAATAAGTAAATAAAGCAGACCCTGATCAGACAACTTCTGCAGGAGGTACGCAGTCTGTTCTGTGTCTTAAATAAGTGAATAAAGCAGACCCTGATCAGACAACTTCTGCAGGAGGTACGCAGTCTGTTCTGTGTCTTAAATAAGTGAATAAAGCAGACCCTGATAAGACAACTTCTGCAGGAGGTACGCAGTCTGTTCTGTGTCTTAAATAAGTGAATAAAGCAGACCCTGATAAGACAACTTCTGCAGGAGGTAACCGTATGTGGTCTGTTCTGTGTCTTTTATAAGTTAATAGAGCAGACCCTGATCAGACAGCTCCTACAGGAGGTTTGTACTCTGCTTTGTGTTTTAACCCTTCGCTTGTTGAATTTTAAAATACATTCTCCTTCTTTACCCATGCCCTGTTGTATAGTTACATATATTTTCACTGTGTACAAGTATTTCGCTATGCAATCACTGCTGTGGGGTGCACTGGTTGCACAATCAACTTGTAAATAGTGCAGACCCTGATGAGACAGCTCATACAGGAGCTGTCTCATCTCGGTCTTCACTATTTACAGGTAGGTATATTGACGTGAATAGCAAGCGAAGGGTTAATAATCAAATAGAACATACCCTGATCAGACAGCTCCTACAGAAGGTACTAGTGTATAGTCTGTTTTGTGTATGTCATAATACCCAAATAGAACAGACCCTGATCAGACGTATTCTACAGAGGTATACAGTCTTGTTTGTGTCTATCAGACATGTGATAGCTAACCCTTGTGGTCAGACAGGTGATAGCTAACCCTTGTGTTCAGACATGTGATAGCTAACCATTGTGTTTAGACATGTGATAGCTAACCCTTGTGTTCAGACATGTGATAGCTAACACGTGTACAGACAGGTGATAGCTAACCCTTGTGTTCAGACAGGTGATATCTAACCTTATGTTCAGACATGTGATAGTTAACCCTTGTGTTCAGACATGTGATAGATAACTCTTGTGTTCAGACATGTGATAGCTAACCCTAATGTTCAGACATGTGATAGCTAACCCTTGTGTTCAGACATGTGATAGCTAACCCATGTGTTCAAACATGTGACAGCTAACCCTTGTGCTCAGAATGTGATAGCTAACCCTTGTGTTCAGACATGTGATATCTAACCCTTGTGTTCAGACATGTGATCTAACCCTTGTGTTCAGACATGTGATAGCTAACCCTTGTGTTCAGAATGTGATAGCTATCCCTTGTGTTCAGACATGTGATAGCTAACCCTTGTGTTCAGACATGTGATGGCTAACTCTTGTGTTCAGACATGTGATAGCTAACCCTAATGTTCAGACATGTGATAGCTAACCCTTGTGTTCAGACATGTGATAGCTAACCCTTGTGTTCAGACATGTGATAGCTAACCCTTGTGTTCAGACATGTGATAGCTAACTCTTGTGTTCAGACATGTGATAGCTAACCCTAATGTTCAGACATGTGATAGCTAACCCTTGTGTTCAGACATGTGATAGCTAACCCTTGTGTTCAGACATGTGATAGCTAACCCTTGTGTTCAGACATGTGATAGCTAACCCTTGTGTTCAGACATGTGATAGCTAACCCTTATGTCAGTAATCACGACATGACTCACATTTGCGTACAACTTGGATCCAGATGGATATCTCGGTGTCTTATCAAGATTCAAGCTGTAAGACCCTCCGTCCATAATATTGAAAATACAGTAGAACCTATTCTTAAATGCCATTTATTTATTGAACACAGGATTCTTAAAAGTAGATGGTTGCTTAATGCAGGGCAAAAGCAATGCAGAAAGCTCCAATAGGAATTTTCTGCATTACTTATGACATGCATTAAGCTACCACCTGAATTACAGACTCACAATTAGACATACGTATTTTTGATGACGTTCTGTGCATCAGATCCAACTTTTAGCATACATTATTATTCTATTAAGTGGCTAAGGGCGAATGCGTGACGACTTGTCTACAGTGTGCTCGAACTGTACTAAATCTAACGACTCATTAAATCATGTATTCATGACAATTCTTACAGCACTTTTGAGAAAAACTTGTAAAGAAATGAAAGTGCTAGATAGGCAAAAATGTATTGTGATACACGGACGGACTGACGGACGAACCGAGGGACGAACGGATGACAGATTCCTCTGAAAATGGAATTTATCCAAGCTTTTACTCATGATAATTCTTAAAGCAAATTTGAGAAAAAAATGGGAAGAAATTGAAGTGCTAGTTGAGCAACAATGTATTAAGATACGCGGACGGACTGACTGGCGGACAGACTGGCGGACAGATACGTCAAAACCTATTATTAAGTTATAAATTGTTGAATTGCTGAAATTTTATCGGACCGGTGAACAAGGATTTTGTTGTCATTTAAAAACACTAGAATAAGATACTCAGTATTCCATAACAGCTACTACTACTACTACTACTACTACTACTACTACTACTACTACTACTACTACTACTACTACTACTACTACTACTTTTAATACTACTACTTTAGTACTGCTGCTGCTACTACGACTACTACTACTACTACGACTACTACAACTACTACTACTACTAATACTAATACTGCTAAAATTACTACTATTACTACTACAACTACTATTACTACTACTGCTAATATTACTACTATTACTACTACAACTACTACTACTACTAATAATAATATTACTACTATTGCTACTACAACTACTACTACAACTACTACTACTACTACTACTACTACTACTACTACTACTACTACTACTACTACTACTACTAATATTACTACTATTACAACTACAACTACTACAACTACTACTACTAATACTGCTAATATCACTACTATTACTACTACAACTACTACTACTAATACTGCTAATATTACTACTATTACTACTACAACTCTACTACTAATACTGCTAATATTACTATTATTACTACTATGACTAATATTACTACTACTACTACTACTACTACTACTACTACTACTACTACTACTACTACTACTACTACTACTATTCATATTAACACTACGACTGTTACTAATGCTGTTATTGTTACAATCACTACTACAACAATACAACAACTACGACTGCTATCAACGCTACTATACGGCTATGACGACTACTATGACAACCACATTCCGTATAACTAAATAGACTGGTACTTCTGCTACTACTACTGCAGCAATTTCCTCTAAAACGCTACTCTTGCGATATTATTTCTAAACCCTTTTTCTACTTCGGTTACTGCTAACGCTGCTACTACTATTATCATCATTATAATTACATCTTCAGCAATCACTATCAAACATTGATTTTATCAGTATGTATATACTTTTCAGCATAACTCCTGGACAAACAGTGTAGACTCTGGCCAGGAATGTAAATAAAAAGCGTATTTAAAAATTGTGTTACATTTCTCAGCCAAACCTTATCTTGCTACAACTTATAGATTCAAGTCTCTGGTGTGGCGATATTCTAATAAGTTGCAGCTAGATAGGCTTTGGTGGAGAAATAAGAGAGTTTGGTAGACCAGTATGCATCTTATCGATAGCACTTCCAGGCTACATATCGTAGTTCTCTTACGATGACTTGTTTGTGTGTTTGCATGTCATGTACAATGAAAACTCGATTTTAAGAAATTATAGTTATGAAAATATTTATCGAATCTTTGCTGTATATTTTCTCACATATGTTTACATTAATCCTTCACTTGATACGGGTGCTTATTTGCATATTGCAAAAATTTATCTATATTAAAAAATCATTAAATTCTTACACTGATAGATCTACTCAACAGAAATTTAATTGCATCATAAAATATATGCAAGCGTCAATAGCTGTTCAATCATGTAATATTGTATCGTTTTACAGCACAATATTTCTCCCAATTCAATTAAATCAGGATTAAAGTGTTTGCGTATTTCGGTGAACCAATGACGTCATCATCGCAGTTGGAAGCCAGATTAATGTCGGAATCCCTCCGCGACAGCCATTTCAGTATTTACCAACGCTATCCGATGAAACAAACATCGATTAATAGCCATTCATGAATTGAAGCGACATCAACGGTTTCCATGGTAACCAAAATCAGCATTGGCTATATTTTAATTATTGTCATCCATGCGAGGGTAGTGGATGCTTCATGTTCGAAAATAGATTCAAGAACATAGAGGTGCCATAAACTAATTTGAAGCGATGACTTGCGCAAATCGTAATTAGTTACAGTGTCGTGTCAGCTTTTACCCATTCAACACTGGATTTTGAAAGTGGAATAGCCCACCAGTGTTTAACTATTGAGTCCACTCAGTATGAAACTCTTTAACTCGCTAGGTTATTTTGAATAACAACCACAGCAAACACTGATCAGAGAGTTTCTCTACCAGTCCTCTCTGATCAAAGTCTGACATGTTTGTTAATGCTAGTAGATGCGGGTCCTGCTTTCAAATGGTTAACCTTTCCAAAGACATTTATTTGTAACTCCTTTACAACGTTGCAAACTGAGTATAGCAACTTTTATAACTTTTTACATGTGTCTGAGGTCATTCTCAAGCATCTGATTGGTCAGATACTTGATACTTGAGAATGAGCTCAGACTCAGAAGTTCTATAACCTTGGACCCCGATGGCCTATGTAATGTAGAAGCCGTCTGATCAGAGTCTGCTCTGATTGCTTATGAAAGAATATATATCTAAGATCAAATTGTAGAGTTTCTGTCATGGCCAAAACTAGCCCGTGCCCATGTCCTTTATAAAAATTAAACTAATCAATATTCATGATGTCATTATTTCTTATATGAATATTAATTTATTTAAGGGTTAAATGTAAAAGCTGTGACTGTTATTATGTGGTGCAAAAGTGCGGTATTACATGTACAGTAGAACCTCTCTATAACGACCACTAAATTGTGTTAATTAGTTGGTATTTAGCGCAGGTGGCTGCTTAAAGCAAGGTGATTTAAGCAGCCACCTGCCTTTAACACAAAATACTTGATGTAATTTAGTGGCCGTTATAGAGAGGTTTTACTGTAGTTGTTATATAAAGTGGTGTATGTGTGTGTGTGTGACTAGTTATTTTTACTGAGACGCATATTAGCGGTATTTCATTAGCTGTGATGTAAGTTGGTGCCTTTGACTAATTATTGATACTGAGATATATATGAGTGGTATTCATTAGCCGTGATATAACGCCCACGCAGCATACGAACATTCAGTATCGCATTGGTCACCGGTGAAAGTATTCAGCACCAATTGTAAGAACAAAATGCAAGAGATAGCACTAAAGCATTACATTTAAAACAATATAATGGGACACACTAAATGGATAGAACCAATCGGAACTTCTCGGCAATGTCCGTTAAGCCACATCTTTAAGCTTCCACCAAAACAAAAACATGGCGGACTCCCAGACGGCGGCTGTGGTAGAGGTATTTAGGAAATTATTCACGTCACCCTGTTAAATTTGATTTTTGCAAAATTACTCAATAAGTTATATACAAGAAACGCACTAATATTACTAATGTTTTAGCATTAATATTACAATAGTGTGATAAAGTTGATTACACAACAGTAGACTTTAATAATTGCCGACATATCAATATTCGACTCTTTATTTATTGTTTCGGTCAAAACTTCGAGGGCGGGAAAATCTGGAGCAAAACTAGCTCATTTCCTATATACCTTTAGACAGTTTCTACTGTAAGCGAAACTCTACTTTGAGCATAAAAGCAGCAAACAATATACATTGTATGCAGATGAGACTTGCTCAGATTACAAGGCTACTATCTAAGGAGCTTGGCTCTCCCGTTTTTATCAACGATTATATAAAATATAGTCTCGCTAGAGCGACCATATGATTAATTAATTCATTCCCCCCAGACTATTTTTAGACCCAAACTTTTTTAATTAATCTACCGAAAAGGATCATTAACTATAGAAAAGGAGACTTTAAGAATTGCGTAGTTTTGAAACCATTGTGATAAATAGAGCATTTGCTCCTATTGAAATGGTTTGAAAACTATACAATTCTAAAATTTTCCATTTTCTCTAGTAAATGATCCTTTTTGGTAGATTTATTCAAAAAGGTTGGATCTAAAATAGCTTATGAGGTAATGGGTTAATGCAATCTGCTAGCTGACTGTAGTCACTTATCAAACCATTTGCCGATCCGTACTACGGGTTAAACCTTTGCAACTGTTCAGATCTGATCAACTACTTGGACTAATGCCTTCAGATGAGACCCGCGGCGCTGAAGTTAAATATTGAACTAAAAACGACAACACTGAAATACCACCCCATTCTTTAGCATGTAACTAATGTCCAGGTTGTCTAATAATTTAGGGTGACACCAGTACAGAACTCTGTATTGTTCCATTAACCCTTTCGGCGCCAAATTTCTGATTGTCGTCTGCAATCCAAGTTTGTTAAATCATTCAGTAAAATAAGGAATGAGATAAATAAATGCAAATTTCAAAGGAATAGAGCACATACATAGAAATAGAGATTGAGACAAATAGTGAAGTCCCTGATCAGACGCCGCCTTGAAAAGGCGGCGTCTGATCTGGGACTGCACTATTTGTCGTGGTGCATTTATGCGACTGCGGCGGTGAAAGGGTTAAAGCACATCTTACATAAAATGAAAACCTTGTTCAAAAGTGTATTGTCATTAGCTCTAAAGGGTATTGACTCAACGATCAGTACATTTCTCTCATGCTGGGCCCTATTCTACCAACGGTTACATGTATTACAATGTTAACTTGGTTTTCAGTCTCATACACATGTTACGTATTGAACGAATTATCATTCCAAAAAGGCTACAGTAATATCGTCCTCAAGCGACCACTAAAATGAAGTGTGTAATTTCGTATATTTTAGGAAAGTAGTAGCTTATTACAGGACAAGGATAATACAGAAAACACACAAGGAGCTTTCTGTATTACTTCTCACCTGCTTGAAGCAATAACATATGTATTAACGATGTCTGTGTATAATCAATAAGTGATCGCTTAAAACAACTTGACTGTTCTTTGTTGTCAATATCTCCATTCAAGGTAAAATCAGAATTCAAAGGAAAATACAGATTTAATTGGTGCCTTTCTCCAGGTGCCTCTTGTAAGCTCAATAAAGTAACTGGATTGTTTGCATTCCTATCACGCCCTTTGTGTCTTTATTACTTTATCGACAGTATAGCATTTTGAATGCAAAATATTGAAAGTGGAATATACTATCAGAGTGTATCTATCGAGTCCATTCAGTATGGGAGGCAACCAGTTGCTAGAACATTTTGAATGACAAACAGTCCAAACCGTGATCAGAGGGCTCCCTCTAGGATCCTTCTGATCTTGGTCTGCACTGTTTACAAATATCCAAAACACTCGTTTGTGGCATTCATAGCGTTAATTTACACATTCACGTCAATGGGTCTATTCATTGGACGCTCGTGCAATAGGTCTCGTGTTGAACAACAAACAGAAGCAATAAACAATAGATCTCGTGTTGAACAACGATCAAAGCAATAAACAATGTCAAAAGTGTCAACATCGGTAATAGCTGCAAAATTCAATGCTCAGAAAAGAATCAATAACTTCCGGACAAGGAAATTTGATAGATACTTGCAATCATGTCTACAAGCACCGGGGTCATAAAACGTTTTGCTTGAGGCCGAGCAAGCTCGGAATCTGACCAATCAGATACTTGAGAATGGTATCAGACTCAGCTTAAGACTCAGACTCAGGGTTTTTATAACAGTTGACCCAGTTCCAAGGTTATAGAACAAGAAAACAGCAGTCGTCACGATCTAGGGGAAGGTCTTATTTAATGTTGTTAGAACTTGTGACCTAACCCTTTTCCCTTTATGCCAATGTATAGTAATGAAAGATAAGTGTCTGTAAATTTCTTGGAAATAAAATATGTTTAAACTAGTCGTCACGAGTCGAGAGAGATCAGAACATGAACATAGACCTCTATGATTATTGAAGGTCCGTTTGTGACATTTAGCAGGAGAGTTTCAGACATTTGGTAGAACGTTTGAGATATTTGGCAGGACGATAGCCATTTTGTAGAGCGTCTGAGACATTTTGTAGAGCGTCTGAGACATTTTGTAGAGCGTCTGAGACATTTTGCAGAAGGGTTAAGACATTTGAATGGAGCATTTGAGACGTTTGACAAAAGTATGAGACATTTTAGAAAAGTTTTGACATTTTCTAGAAATATATTTATATAGTTTTGAAACCAATGTGATGAATAGAACATGTGTTCCTATTTATAACCACGGTTTCAAAATAACGAGTTTAACCCATTCCCTTATATTGACGACTTTAGACGCCTCTGTAAAAGTCACTTTGTGAAACCATAGTGATAAATAGAGCATTTGCTCCTATAGGTGCAAATGCTCTATTTATCATAATGGTTCCAAAACTACACAGTGCTTAAACATTTCCTTTTCTCTAGTTAATGCTCCTTTTCGGTAGATTTATTCAAAGTGGTTGGATCTAAAAATAGCCTATGAGGGAATAGGTTAAAGAGACGTCAAAAGGCGTCAGTGGGAGGGAGTGGATGAAGACCAATAATTATGTCTCTTGTAGGTGGTCACTTTAGAGAGGCTTAACTGTAAACGTTTAATATGCATGACAAGATGAAATGTAACAGTTATAGCCGTGGTCATCTCTAGATAAACAGTAAAACCTGCATTAAGCGGCCATCAAAAAGATGTATAATAATGAGTAGGTTATGCATGTGGTAGCTTATTGCAGATTAAAATATCAAAAACTTATATAGGAGCTTTCTGCATTACTGTTGCACAGCATTAAGCAACAACTTGCTTTTTAAGACTCCTATTTTGAACAAGTAAATGGCAGCTTGGGGCAGGGGCTACTGTATTGTCACATCGTTATTAACCCTTTCCCTATTGAATATTCATGCAAGAAATAATGACGTCATTAGAACTTCTATAAACCGACCACTTCTGTTTTGCAGGTGGTTACTTCATGCAGGACGAAAGTAATGCAGACAGTCTATGTCGGAGCTTTCTGAATAACTTACGTCCTCCACTTTAACCCATTATACCCCAAGACTACTTTTAGAAACAACCTCTTTGAATAGAGAACATTTATTTTAGAATTATGTAGTTTTGAAACCAATGTGATGAATAGGGCATGTGCTCCCATTTATAATAATGGTTTCAAAATAATGAGTTTAACCCATTACCTCATAGGCTATTTTTAGATACAACCTCTTTGAATGAATCTACCGAAAAGGAGCATTAACTAGAGAAAAGGAAAGTTTTAGAATTTTGTAGTTTGAAACCATTGTGATAAATAGAGCATTTGCTCCTATAGGAGCAAATGCTCTATTTATCACAATGGTTTCACAAAGTGACTTTTACAGAGTCGTCAAAAGTCGTCAATATGAGGGAATGGGTTAAAGAGGCGTCAAAAGGCGTCAGTGGGAGGGACTGGGTTAAGACCAAGAATTATGTCTTTTTTACGAAGTCACTTTAGAGAGGCTTAACTGTAACTGCCCAAGGCAGCCATGGCAAATTGGCTTATTTCCCTCGCAGGTACCCATTTATACACCTGGGTGGAGAGGAGCAAACGTAGGATGCATTTTTTTGCTCAGAAAAATTCTGATAATCCGACGGCAAGATTCGAACCGGGGACCCTCCGATCCCAAGTCTAACGTCCTACCACTTTACCACCACTCCCACCAAGTGTTTGCAGTAAGCAACCACTTGCTTTTAAGACTCCCATGTTGAATACATAAATGACAGCTTAGGGCAACAGCTACTTATTGTCACATCGTTATATTAACCCTTTCCCTGGTGAATATTCATATAAGAAATAATGACGTCATGAATATTTAATAAGATTATTTTTTATAATAGCATATGAACACAGGACATTTTGCCTCAAACAGAATCTGTAGAATTAGATCTATATTACACCATAAGCAAACAGAGCAGACCCTGATCAGACGGCTCCTATAGGAACCATCTTATCTGGGTCAACTCTGTTTGCAGATGCATCAAAATGCGCTTACATAAGGGAAAGGGTCAAACACAAAGGTGTCCAGAGTTAGCGCGTTGAGAGCGTTAAATCACATTAACCCTTCACTTGCTATTCACGTCAATATACCTACCTGTAAATAGTGAAGACCCAGATGAGACAGCTCCTGCAGGAGCTGTCTCATCAGGGTCTGCACTATTTACAAGTTGATTGTGCAACCAGTGCACTCCACAGCAGTGATTTCACAGCGAAATACTTGTACACAGTGAAGATATATGTAATTATACAACAGGGCATGGGTAAAGAAGGAGAACTGTATTTTAAAATTCAGCAAGCGAAGGGTTAAACTTTTGTACTAAGGAAACACAACAGATGTGCGTAATAATTAACATCAAAACAATAAGCGTGGGATGAATGATGCATGCAAACTAGCGCAAGTTGAACAACATCTTTTAAGATGAAATGTATGCATATTTTGTGACGATATTCGGATTAACCCCGATATTTCTGTGACCCTATCTTTGGGAAATAGGCAAAACGTGTAGACCCAGATCAGACGGTTTCTGAAGGAACTCTCATTTGCCACATCGATCGATTTCAATAATATATACTATCATATAGTGTGCTTGTGGTGCTCCCTCACCATTAGATAGACCGTTTAACTTACTTATTTGAGAAATATAGTATGTGTAAACGTAAATATCTAAAAGACCAAGTTACTCTTTAACCCATTCCCTCATATTGACGACTTTTGACGACTCTGTAAAAGTCACTTTGTGAAACCATTGTGATAAATAGAGCATTTGTTCCTCTAGGAGCCAAAAAAAACTTTTCTCTAGTTAATGCTCCCTTTGGGTAGATTTATTTAAAGAGGTTGTAAAATAGCGTATGAGGTAATGGGTTAATGCAGGACGAAAGTTTTGTAGAATGTTCGTGCATGAGTTTCCTGCATAACCATCGTCCTGTATTAAACTACCATCTTTCTGCCTTATACCGTATTAACTCTTGCCGAACTAAGCATGTCTTGACTGGAATTTTGCAAACAGCTTAGATCCGATGAGACGCCGAGTTACTCGGCGTCAGATTAGGATCCAAGCCGTTTGGCACCTGGCCAAATGTGTCTCAAGTTTGATTGAATCGAAAGTCGGTGAAAATTTTAGCGAATCAGAGATTTAATAGGCATTATTTTTCCAGGGTGTCTCGTATTAAGTAATAATCTCACGAGAAAGTTTTATGAACATAGTCTGCTCTCCGTGATCCTCCATATTACCTGTCATGACATTTTCTGCGACAGGAAATTAATTTTACTGAATAGTATCAGTTGCAGGTAGAGTGACTCACGGCTCTCAATTTCATTAATGTGATTAATAAACCCCGATGGGTTTCATTTTATGAAAAAGCAGTGTAATTAACTTATTATAGCAGATGCCTGCTGGGGTTTCTTTATTTCCTCTTTTGCAAATAATGTAGACATAGATTAAGTCATGACGTCATCGAACGTTAAACGCGATGTGTAATAAGAGCCATTTTGTTTCCAATCTTGTTGGTTATTTTTACTCTTTCTTTAACCCTTTACTTCATACATATACGCTTTTTTCACGCAATTCAAAACAGAGTAGATCCAGATGAGATGGTTCATATAGGAACCGTCTGATCAGGGTATGTTCTGTTTGCTAATGGAATGTGATAGTTCTGTTTCTTTACTTTCTAAAATGGCAACAATGGTCCGCCTTCGATATTTCATCATTTGTTTTTGTTTTTTCCATGAATATTTAGTAGGTATTGGAATTTGGAATAAACATAGAACGGGGAAAGGGTTAAATACATGCATTCAATCCGCAACCACGTTGCATGATTATATGATTTTCACCACATAGTATGACTGTGATTTTCACCACATTGTATGACTGTGATTTTCATCGCATTGCATGACTGTGTGATGTTCACTTTTTAGTATGATAGTGTAATTTTCACCACATTGCATGACTGATTTTCACTACATTGTAAGACTGTGTGGTTTTCACCACATCATATGACTGTGAGTTTCACTATGATCCCTCAACTTAATCGAATGCAATCGCCATCGGTTTTACTTGATTTTGATTAACCCTTTCCATGACGTATATTCTTATAAGAAATAATGACATCATGATTCATGAATAATTATTAGCTGAATTTTGAATTAATAATGGCTCGTGAACATAAGATGTTTGGCCATAGCAAAAATAAAACCCAGTGAAATCAGAGCTTATTATTTCATAAGCAAATGGAGCAGACACTGATTAGATGGGTCCTACAAGAGCCGTCTTTACTGGGTCTACTCGTTTGCAAAGATATAAAAAGGTGCCTCTGACATGCAAAGGATTATATCTATTATCATATAAAAGTTATATAGTTTATATTTTCAAATCACTGTCATTGGGGAGGCTGCTAATTTAGACAGTGGTATACAAGCAGTTCAGAATACCCAGGGAGAAATAAGCTTGATCCACCGGGCATCCACTGTATACGCCATCCCCTCGCGGTCCGTCTCGGGTTCGAACCTGAGCCGCATTCATGAAAACCAGACGCGATACCCAGTACACTACTCGTATCTGCACTAAATAGTAAAGTTTTACCGAGGAACCAATTTGCCATGTCAAACACAGTTTTGTAATTTGTTTGCTTGAAGCCTAAGATGAGTAATATGATGATCCATTGCTTAGGGACACATTTAATTAATTTCGAGTGTTCATTGCAGAGGAATTGCAATTAACCCTTTCGCTGCCAAATAGTGTCGACTGCAAACTTTGCCGTCTACTACAATTTTCATTTCTTTAGGTTTCTTATTTTTTTTTAAAAGCAGTAACACACGGTTTGGATCCTGAAGAGACGCCGAGTTACTCGGCATCTCATCTGGATCCTACATATTTGCATAAGTAATCGCAGATGCGGCATTTGCAACAAAAGAATTAACGTGTGCATAGGCAAACATCGTGATAACCTTATGCGAGTACAGTTGAACTTCGATATCTCGAACGTCAAGGGATCTTATAAATTACTTCGAGTTAACAGAGGTTCGAGTCATCCTATTTCTTATCTGAATAACATCTCAATTCACAGCTTAATGCAGTTCTAATGTAATGCTGAAAGCTCATGTGGGGGGCTTTCAGCATTACTCTCGACCTGCATAAAGCTGTCACGTGTTTATAGACATGCGTAGTGATACATTTTAGAACAATTTTGTGTTGTAAATGTTGGATGGACTGACCTTTTGCCACGAGTTATCCAGAAATTCGAGTTATCCGAGTTCAAAATATCGAAGTTGAACTGTAGTTTAGATTAGGTGAAATGCCACGCAATTTTGCGCCTCATGAAGTTCCAAACAGATTGATAAACTGGTTAAATGTTTGAGAAGAAATGTAAGTACAGTAAAACTTCTCTATAACGGTCACTAAATTACACCAAGTAGTTTGTGTTAAAGGCAGGTGGCTGCTGCCCTAAAAACCAACTAATTAACACAATTTAGTGGCCGTTATAGAGAGGTTTTACTGCAAATGTATTTCAATTAGTATAATTGAAGAATTGAAGATAAATACGCATTTTAACTCCTAAATGCAAGCAGAAAAGACCCATACTATCTGATCAGGGTCTGCTCTGTTTGTGGAAGTTTATAATTCTACAGATTATTTCGCAGCCAAATTTCTCTTGTTAGAATATAATGTGTTTATAAATGGTACTTTTTAGAAATGTATTAAATGATATAATATTATACGATATACAGAATATAAATAAATTTAAAACATTTAATTTATAAATTTACATATAAATGATATATAAATAGTACTTTATCAAACCAAATTTAATAGGATATTGAAATAAAAATCACTTTAACTGACAAAGTATCGATGTCACCGATGTTTTTCGCCCGCCTTTTAGATCCGCATCAATCGTTACTGCTCGGCGGTGTTCCGACTGGTTCCCAGAAGGGTTCTGATTGGTTCCGAAAGTGTTAGCGAAATCGCAATAATAACTTGTTCCATAATATAAGTATACATTTCAAACAGAGTAGACCCAGATCAGACAGCTCCTGTAGGAGCCGTCTGATCAGAATCTGCTCTGGTTGCTTATAGGTATAATATAGATATGAGTCTTAATCATTTCACTGTTAACTATTTATGTAAGAAATAATGACATCATGAATGTTTTTGGCTGTTTATAATGTAAACGTTTCAGGTATTTTATTTTTGCTTTGACAAAAGCTGTAGAATCACATCTATGGTATGGCAAAGGCAAAGGGTAAACCCTGATCAGACGACTCCTATAAGAGCCATCGTGTCTGGGTCTGATCTGCAAATGCGTTAAATCGTTTATATGAAGGAACGTGTTAATTAGATTGGGGTGTATCGCCTATTACCCTATACAGTAAATCCCCTCTAAACCGGAATTCTAGTAGAGAAGAATTTAGATACGTTTAGGCAGGTGACTGCTTAATGCAGGGTGAAAGTCATGCAGAAAACTCCTAGTGTAGCTTTCTGCATGACTTTCATCCCGCATTAACCTGACACCTGTCTCCAAGACCGATATCTATACTAAATTGTAAACAGCCTGATCTTGGTCTACTCTGTTTGCATACATCATCATAACATGAAAGAATCCTTTAGTTTCATAATCTTTGCCAACTAATCTACCAATCTGCAATATGTTTTGATGAAACCTTCATATCGCCATGTGTATGTTTGTTATTCGCTTTTTGGGCGAGATTTCAACGAAACTTAAATTCCATGGTATGTTTGCCTTAAAATAACTCGCTAAGGCGATAAACATATGTTTAACAAACCAATTTAAACTCTTGTATGTCTAATATTGACTTTTTCCCAGTTGAATATTCATGTAAGAATTAATTACACCGTGACTACTTTTTAAAGACACATGCACACAGGATCATTCCGAGGGATTGGTGCAAAACTATTCTAACTCCTTCACTTTGTGAAGGAGTTAGAATAGTTTTGCACCAAGCCCTCGATTTGGTAAAAGTAAAAACTGCAGAGTCAGAAATATCATAATTTGACAAGCCAACAGAACAGACCCTCATCAGGCGGTTCTTTTAGCAGCCGTCTAATCTGGTTTTACACTGTTTGCAAACGTGTGAACAAGGCTTTGTATGAGGGTTAAGTGCGTTCATAAATCTGAATAAATTTGTCTCACAAAATATTATACAGACGATATCATAAACCCATGGGCTGAGATTAATTAATTCTATAAGCATTGGTTTTGATTCTGTAAGCACACTTTGTATGTTCTGTCAATCCCCTTCTCGCATCATAGCTCCTAATAAAACGGGGATACCAAATATCGACGAACATTTAACATTGAATATGCTGAGTATTTCCGCCCACCCTAAACTTGAACTTGAACCGCATCGTACTTATAATACGGGTTATGTTGTCCTTTCTTCATTTGGACACAGTCCGGATCATGATAAGACACCGAGCTACTCGGCTTTTCATCTTAGTCAAAACTATTTTCAAGTGTAACTATGTATTCCCCTGTGACATGCTAAAGTTAAAAAAAAGTGGTGTGGCAAATAGGTTTAAGAAGTACATGTTTTAATATGTCGGGACAACCCTTTATATGATCAATAGAAGTTCACATTTTAACTTTTCTTATCAACTCGTTGTCTGATAACGGTGCGTACTCAAATACTAAACTCGTCATTTCTCCACCGAACCCTATACTGTGACCTCTCTTTAGAATCGTCTCCAAGAGACGATTCTAAAGAGTGGTCACAGTATAGGGTTCGGTGGATAATCTCTAGTAGAATCGTCTCTTCAACATTCCCTATTGAATATTCATGTAAGAAATAATGACGTCATGAATATTTATTAGCTGAAATGTTATAATGGGATATGTGTACATGGTGTTACGGTATTGATAGAAACCAAGTAGTTACTGTAGATTTATTACAATTCCATAAGTAATAGAGTGGACTCCTGGGTCTTCTGTATTTGAAAATGCGTGAAAAGGCATTTATATGAAGGAAAGAGTTAACCTACGTGTGCTTAGTGCCAGTCTACCTGATGCATATCTATGTAATAAATGCTCAATGATATCATAGATATTTGTTGGTTATACACGCAGAGCTCCAGACAAGATACGTTGATTTAAACATTTTCAACAATTTAGCTCTTTATTTTCCCACCAAACCCTATACTGTGATCACACTTTAGAATCGTCTCGAAGACTTGTCATAGTATAGGGTTAGGTAGAGAATTGGCGATTTTAGCATTTGGGTACGCGCCGTTATCTGTAGCTAAGTTTTATATTTTGATAATAGCATAAATGATAATATCAGAAGATTAATTAAAATATACATCTAGACGAGCAAACAAAGCAGGTCCTACATATCTGGATGAGTTTCACTAAGAACTACAAATCTGCACGAGTTCACTAAGAAATAGAGATTAAAATGGGCAGAGCTTAAATAAGTTGTTCAGTTGTTTTGCAACCGTTGAGTATATAGTTCACAGCATGAAACACATGTAGATATTTCAGTTTGTAAGCAAAATGTGTTTAAAATATATTTTCAAACTTATTTTCGGATTTTTTCTTCTAGCGTGTTTAATAAATCGATATAGTTTTCAACATTACATACAAAATAAACATGAATCGGAAACATAACCTTTCATTATATTGGTATTTTTTTTATAACGAATGTTCAAATCCACAATTATTTGACTCAGCGTAGCCCCTTACTTTATAAAACTCCACCTAAGATATAATGTTATTATGATTATTAGTTAGATTAATTTCTATAATGGCACACGGACACCGGAAATTTGACCATGGCAGACACTGTAGAATTATAACCATATCATTCTATTAGCAAACAGAGCAGACCCTGATCAGAAGGCTCCCACAGGAGCCTCTGATATGGGTCCCGTCTGCTCGCTAAGGCGTTGTATAGTATATCAGGCCTAAAGGATTCAATACAAACTGATAGTCATGGAACTGAATGCGAAAATGAACATACAAACAATGCAAGCTGCATACAAAATGCAATTATTTACATGTGGACAATGTATACAGGAAAAACTAAAGTATATATCATATACATTTAGCATGATAGAATAGACTTGTCTTATATTGGTAGTTCGTGGCTTGCATTTGTTTCGCAAACCATATTAATGGAAGACAAATGGAATACAACTGGAGCAGTTTTAATTTACTTCGTTTGAACTTTGGAGACAAAAGTGACCGAGTTTAAATAAAATTGTTTAGATCCTGATGAGACCCCGTGTTACTCGGCGTCTGATCTGGATCCAGGCTGTGTGCAAATGCGAGTCAGGTCGCGCTTAATCCCTTTTCTTCAAATAAACGCCTTTTCGTGCATTTACAAACAGAGAAGACCCATATATAAGGGTCTGCTCTGTTTGCTTATTAAATTATAATAGATCTGACTCTTCAGTTTCTACAAATAACAAAACATCCTGTATACATATGTCGTTATAAAAAAATCAGTTCAATGAATATTCATGACGCCATTATTTCTTACAAGAATATGGAACACAGAAAGGATAAAATAGGATAATGATTAAAGCAAACTTACGTGAGTAATTTGTATCATTCTTGACGTGCGATTTAAACGATGACGAGCTGTTGGACGAGGATTTCGGTGAGTGGCCCCTTTTCGTTGTCCCTGGCAACGGGGGAAGCCTTCTGTTATTCATCTGTCGCATAGGGCTGGACATGGTCAATCCAGGTGACCCCGTCTACCTCCCTCTTCCTCTAAATAGACGGAAGAAAGTTTCCAGTTTTACTTTTCCAAACATACTAATTGTGATTTGGGATTCATAGTTCATCAATGCGAAAAACTAAAAGGATTTTCGGGAAATTCTGATACAGTTAGATTGCTAGTTTTGTTTCTTCTTTGTTTGTTTGTCTGTTATACACCATTGTACACCATTCGAATTAAAATACTTTCTTTTTAAAAAAAGAAAAAAAAAGAGAAGATATTCCGAATAAATTCTGTAACAGTGAAATGATAATTCCTTCTCTGTATTTTTGTCTCTTTTTTCGCCTGTGTTACATCATCCACACGTCACTTAAAATCACAAGAATATTGAATCATTTTTTTCACTATTGGTGAAAACATGTTAATTTGGATAAAATGATTAGTTGTAACTGAATACGTGTGACTTAATAACTACGTTGCCTATTAACTAAATGAAAACGCACTATTACAATGATTTTGAAACAATCATTTTGTTAAGAAATTCGTCAGTAGCTACATGTCGATAAAGGAATATGATCAAACTACAGTTAAACATCGTTTATCCTAATTTTTAAGTACAGAAGAATTGATACCATTGTAGACAGGTGACTGCTTAATGCAGGATGAAAGTCATGCAGAAAGCTCTCAGTGGAGCTTTCTGCATGACTTTCATCCTGCATTAAGCTGCCACCTGTCTAACAGACCGATACTCGTACTTATTTGGCTGTTTGGATTATCGAAGTTTTGCTGTATATAAGCTTTTAGTACGTCATTGCAAGGCAACCTCGGGCAATCAGAAGCATAAAAAGTACTCAAAAGTTACCATAGTAACAACGAATATGGAATATATATTGCACAAATCACCAAGATTCTATCCAACAAAGCACATTTAATCACTACAGAAATTGATGAAATGTTGCCAACATGTTATCAAGTGTGCTTTATGGGAAAATGAACTGCCGCTGTGCAAAACCAGTAATTTATTTGTGTACTATGACCCCTGTCTGCTGCGACCACATATGAATTACCGCGGGGGTACATAAGGGCAGGTGGCTGCTTTATGTAGGACTCTGCATAATTCCTGTATTAATTCTTTCCCTGTTCTGTATTCATGTACAAAATAATGACAACATGAACAATAATTAGCTCAAGTTTTATAATATACACTTTTCAAGGGGATTTGTTTTGCTTATTTATCCAAATAATTGCTCTATTTATCCAAATGGTTTCAAACTACAAAATTCTAAAATATAGCCTATGGAGGAATGGGTTAAGACTTCAGAAATTAGACTTATTTTGGATGGTCGTTTTAGAGAGGTTTTACGTCATTGTAAATATTGTAGACATGTGGGGTCTGACCAGGAGTCACAATGTATATGTGGAATGCGTTGTGTAATACTTGCTTCACTCCATAAATACGCCTTTCTACGCCTTTGCAAACAGAGTTGACATTGATCAGCTGTTCCTATAGGATTTGCTCTGTTCGCTTATGTGGATAATATTGATCTTGGTTTCAGCCGGATTATTCGCGAAACTTTTCGGTTTATAGTTTGGCGAAAACCGGGCGGGCGGGTGGGCGGCGTGTCGTCGTTAACAAATATTTAACATTGCTTATAACTTCTGAAATACTTAATGTTGAGACAATTCATATTTGGTATGCAGATAGCTTCCTCATAGGATGAAGGTCTTTCACTTGATACAAAGATACATGAAATCAGGCCCAGGTCACTATTTCGAAAACTTTGCCGTTTTTAACAAACTTTAACATTGCTATAATTTTTTAACTACAAATGCTAGGCAATTCATCTTTGGTAGACAGAAGGTATTTGAAATTAGATCAAGGTCAATGTCACTATTTTGACACGGTGACTTCAACATGTTGTCTTAACGTCAGTATCACATATGCTAGACGATTCATATATGTTATGGAGATAGCCTTGGTGAAGGCATTTCAGTTGATACAAGGATACACGAAATTTAGTCAAGGCCAAGGTCACTATTTTGAAAACCTGGCTGTTCTAACAACTTTAACATTTTGCTATAACTTCAGATCCGCGAACACTAGGTAATTCACCTTTGGTATTCAGATAGCTTTGGTAAGGACCTTACAGATAACATAAAGATACCTGAAATCAGGTCAAGGTCAATGTCACTATTTTGAAAACTTGGCTGTCATTAAAATTTTGTTATAACTTCTGAACTACATATGCTAGACAATTTATATTTGGTATGCAGATAGCTTGGGTGAAGGTCTTTAAGTTGAAAAATCCGGCTTTAATGCGATTTCGCAAATGTTTGCTTGTCTAGTTTCTGCTTTGGCTAAACTTTCATGTGTCAATATGTAATTTTAAAAACTAATCTAAATTAACATGTGCATCACTTCTTTTTATATTGATACAGATATCGCTTTAGAGGGAGATCTTTTGTATTATCATACTGTATTTAGGAAGAAAATAATACATAATTTATCACTGAATCGTATTATTTTCATATCACAAACGTATCCATTCTAAAGTAGCATTATGGATACTCATGAAATATTAAAACTTTGCAGTTGCTCTGGTCAGTTCCATTTTTATACCATTTCCTTATTTTTTATTATTCATTTCTAGGCACATTTTTGTATACATACGCCTTTAACACTCTTGAAAACAGAGAAGACCAGGGTCCATGCTTATAAAACTTTTAGTTGAGTCTGAGAACGTTCTCAAGCATTTGATTGGTCAGATTTGAGCCTTTGGCTCAAATCTGACCAATCAAAAGCTTGAGAACTCAAATCTGACCAATCAAAAGTTTGAGAACAAAACTCAGACTCAACTAAAAGCTTTATAAGCATGGACCCAGACTATCTTGGGTTCATATGCCATTATTAAAGTTCAGGTAATAAACCTTCATGATGTCATTATTTCAAACATTGAATAGTCATGACGCAATGATAGAAAGGTAGAAATGATGACTACAAATATTAATTAGTTGAATTTATTAATCCCTTTACATGTTCAGTATTCATGTAAGAAATAATGACATCATGCATATTTATTAGCTGAATTTTTATAATGGCATTTGTACACATGATTGTTTAAGTTTTTGAGGAAAATATAGAGTCGGGCCTATTATAATTCCATAACCAAACAGAGCAGAACCTGATCAGATGGCTCCTATTGCAGCCGTCTGATGTGGGTCTACTCTGTTTACAAATGAGTGATTAGGCGTCCATATAAGTGAAAGGGTTAATAACATTTTGAACATGGAAATATCTTACCACTACAGAAACTGTAGAATCATATATGCTTTGTTACATAAGCAAACAGAGTAGATCCTGATCAGACACGGCTCCTACATGAGTTGTCTGCTTTGGGTCTACTTTGTTTGCAAATGCTTGAAAAGGTGTGTCTATGAGGTAAATAGTTAAAATAGCCCATTTCCCCATTATTTACATAATTCACGTCTCCGTTAATTTACGCATTAAGCACTTTAAAACATGATTTATTCACACTTAATCTTATAATTCCATAACTCCTGGCTTCAATATGTTTACGCTCGGTAACGTTGGTTTCATCGCGTTGTGTTTCCCCACCACTTCACTCGAATGAGATGGCACAGCTAACCCTTTTAACACTTTGCCTACTGACAAAAAAACATGGTACAGTAAAACCTCCCTATAACGGTCACTCAATTGTGTTAATTAGTTGGTATTTAGGGCAGGAAGCTGCTTAAAGCAAGGTGAAAGTAAAACAGAACGCTCCTACAGCCACATGCATTTAACACAAAATACGTTATGTAGTTTAGTGGCCGTTATAGAGAGGTTTAAACCGTTTTACTCCTAAAACCCTGATCTGCTACAATTTTCGAGAATTTACAATCTGTTAAGAAACTATTTACCGATCGTCAAACAGCTTGGATCCATTATGGCGTCTCAGTTGGATCTGTGTCCATGCTTATAAAGCTTATTAGTTGAGTCTGAGTTCGTTCTCAAGCTTTTGATCAAATCTGACCAATCAAAAACTTGAGAACGAACTCAGACTCAACTAAAAGTTTTATAAGCATGGACCCAATACTGTTTGTCTAGCCAATAGACAGCAGCAGCAGTTTCAAAAGCCAGCAAATCGTCAGCAATACACCAGTGTTTCACCAACAAGACACCGGAAAGCGACTCAAATGGCTTGTTGCAATGGGTTAATCTTTGATTACCTTTATAAACAGGTTGGTTCCAGATGAGACGCCGAGTATTATCCAAAAGCTATTTGACACTCCACTTACATCTTAGAGAAGACATTGAAGGAAATCCCACACTGAAAATTAACCCTTTGCTCTATAGATACAGTATAACCTGTCTTAAGCGACATTAAAAAAGAGGTATAATTATGGGCATGTAAGGCAGGTGGTTGCTTAATGCAGGTAAAAAGTAGGAGCTTTCTGTATTACTTTTGCCCTGCATTACGCTACCACCTGCTTGTTAAGACTCCTATGTTCAATAAATGAATGACCGCTTAGACCAGGTTCTACCGTACGCCTTTCAAGGTACAGTAACACCTCGATTATCCGAACACTAAAATACGTATTACTATCGATCTTTAAGACAGGTGGCAGCTTAATGCATGGTGAAAGTCATGCAGAAAGCTCCTCTAGGAGCTTTCTGCATGACTTTCATCATTCATTAAGCAGCCACCTGCCTAAAAGGGTCTAAATTCGTTTATAACGAAAATTCGAATAATCGAGGTTTTACTGTATTTGCAAACAGAGTAGGCACATATTAGACGATTCCTTCTGGAGCCATCTTATCAGGGTCTGCTCTGCTTGCTTATGGAATTATATGGATCTGTTCTGCCATGGACAAACTTTGACGTGCTTGACCTACAACCTGCAGTCCAAATTCCTATCCTATTCAGATTTCTCTGAAATTTTGCTGGATCTTGCATGCATCTACATCAAAACGATAAGTAAAATTGCTAAAAAAGCATTAAATCAAAAGGGGATCCAGATCAGACGTAGAGACACTCATTGTCTGAAGACGGTCCGATCTATTTGAAATCGTTATTGACAAACGTTTCTAAAAGATTTGCGGCAGACGACAAAATTGAAGCATACGATATGACGACCTCCTTAATAAGGGTGTTGCTGCTATGTAGAACCGTCAACAAACATACAGTGATACCCGTGTTAACCCTTTCATCCCTGAAATATCACAATGAAATAACCCATCAATGTTTAACTATAGAGTACACTCAGTATGAAAAGCTCAAACTTGCCAGATGAATTTGGTTAAAAACCAGTGCAGACCGTGTCTAGGAGACTTCTGATCTGCGTCTACACTGTTTAAAAATGACTGCATGCGTGCCCGGTGTTGAATGAGTTAAACGATCCTTATAAAGAAATCTGATTATGTGTTTTAATGGCAAATGGTAGCTTAATGCATGGCAAAAGTAATGAAGAAAGCTCCTAAAGGAGCTTTCTGTATTACTTTTGCCCTGCATTAAGCAACCATTTGCCTTTAACGACTCCAATGTTTACCACATTCCCTCATATTGACGAGTTTTGACGACTCTGTAGAAGTCACTATGGGAAACCATTGTGATAAATAGCAATGCTCTATTAATCACAATGGTTTCAAACTACAAAATTCTAAAAAATGTTCTTTTTTCTCTAGTTTATGCTCCTTTTCGGTAGATTATTCAAAGAGGTTGTATCTAAAATAACCTATGAGGCAATGGTTTAATCAGTTAAAGATCGCTTCAAACAAGTTTCACTGTATACACAATGTAATCCCTATGGAAACTGACGCTGAATAGAATAGTCCGATAAATGCGGTGTCTGATCAAGATCAAGCGCGTTCGACATAAATGAGACTTTTGTCTTCCTGGAACCAGAAAATACCTTTGCACTCCGAAGAAGCGTTGTGCCATATGGATGAGGAGGGTATCGGTGTTAATCCACGTTGTATCAGAAATCTTTCAAAAGATGCATCATGTATACCACCCCGAAAATCTTTGAAATCATATCTATGTATGCTTAACTGGACACTTTGAATGAGTTCTTTGATGGAGATCTATTCGCGACTGAAAACAGAGTGAACGCGGATGAATACTTTTCATCGAACGAATCTACACTACGCTGTTTATTGAAAAACATCTGTTGTATTCAGAATGTCAGCTTTGCACTTATCCTCGGCACTTCGTCAAACATTCAAGGCACTTCGTCAAACATTCAATTCCTATCTTTATAGATTTAATACGAGACATAGCGCTCTTTTACCCCCGTTCACAGATACAATTTTCTAAGTTCGAATGCATAGTTTGGATTTTTGGATCACCTCCTGCAGATGTGGCGCTCACAGATATTGATACGGCTATCAGCAGACTAAATGTAATTGTACCTGCAACAAACACTATAGAAGCATACATCACGAAACAGCAGCAAATATGACACCGGCAACCCTGCTGCTGGCACTCTTTAGCGCGCGAACCAAACTGTCGTCTGCTCAGGTTGTCGTCTGTTTAATTATTGGCTCGACGAATACAAATATAACAAATAATAGCATTATGAATATTAATTAGCTGAACTTTTCTGGTATTATGAAGAGTTTTAATTATGATAGAAGCTATAGATCATATTTTTATACATTCCATAAGCAAATAGTGCAGACCTTGGCCAGACGACTCCTATGGGAGTAGTCTGATCTTGGTCTGCTCTGTTTGTAAAGCCGTTAAAAGGCGCCTCCAAGGGTTAAAGGGTTAACCCATTCCCTCATATTGACGACTTTTGACGAGTCTGTAAAAGTCATTTTGTGAAACCATTGTGATAAATAGAGCATTTGCTCCTATAGGAGCAAATGCTCTATTTATCACAATGGTTTCAAACTACAAAATTCTAAAATTTTCCTTTTCTCTAGTTAATGCTCCTTTTCGGTAGATTTATTCAAAGAGGTTGTATCTAAAAATAGCTTATGAGGTAATGGGTTAAAGTGACGTCTAGTTAGTGACTAAGTCACTCTTTTCACTGCTGTTGGTGGATATGCGAGTACCTATGTATACTGTGTTGATCCAGACGAGACCCCGGGTTGATGTTAGGATTTTTTTAAAAAACAAATTGGAAGTAAAAAAAAAAAAAAAAATCATCATCAGACTTCTTGGCAGCAAAATAGTTTAACTGTTTGAGTGAGCGGGAAATGGGTGTACATCAATTTGCAAACAGTGTAGACCCTCTGACCAGATTCTGCACTGTTTGCCATCCTTTAATATTTACATTCGCCCTGCAACGTCCTTATATAACCTTATTCGCCCTGCAACGTCCTTATATAACCTTATTCTAAAAAGAGCACGTCATTCATTTCTTAAATGGACACACAATTAATTTTTGCCATGACAGAAACTGTCAGATCTATATGATTCCATAAGCAAACAGAGCAGAAATGGTTAAATGAGTCGACCGAAGCGTTCTTAATAAACGAGTTCTGTTAATTATATATACAGTAGAACCTGTCTTAAGCGGCAGTAATTGTTTTAAGAAATGAATGACGTGCTCCCGGTGTTCATGAGGTTATGCAACGCATAGCTTTACGAGCAAAGTTAGTGAAGCCCGAAGGGCTTCACGTGAATCTTTGCTCGTAAAGATATGCGTTGCATAACCTCATGAACACCGGGAGCACGTCATTTATTTCTTATATTTATATTCCATTGTATTTCTTATATTTCAACGGATTTTTTTTAAATATTATATACCGGTCACGTAATAGCCGCTATCTAGGTCGTTGCCAGGTTCGTTTCTAACGTAGTAGGATTGTTGGAGATAACGCTCCTTACGTCACGTGTACATAACACGGAAGTGACGTTACGTCGCTTGGGAACAGACGTTGATTAATAGAGTTTGAATGTAGTACGCAAAGAGAGAATTGAGAGAAGTAAATTGTAAAAGAAGAAGACGTGTCAATCATCTATTCCCGTCCCATATAGACAAGGATCTCTATATATGGTATGAAAAATAATCCCAAACACATATTATAAATATAGAATGAATACAAGATTTTAATCAGTAAATTGTCCAGCGGAATTCTGGGTAAAGGAGAACCGACTCAAACTGGTATTGAAATGAACGTTCATGGGAAAATGCAACTTTCTTTTTAGAATAAGGTTATATAAGGACGTTGCAGGGCGAATGTAAATATATGTTATTGTACAATCAGCTAATACATAATTATTCAGTATGTCATTATTTCTTGCATAAATATTCATCACGTAAAGGGTTAAGTATCAACTAAAACAAGTTGATTGTCTTCTATATAATTAGTTGACGATTCGGAGCAAATGGAGTGTAATTCATTAATTCCATAAGCTCAGTGCATGGTAAAGCGTCCGTTCGCCTCCCGTTCAAGAGGACGTGAGTTCGAATCGCATTGTATACTCACAAATTCCCATCTTGTAGTATAGGTATTACCTGGGAGTATAAAGGTATGTTTGCCCGATGCCCCTTAACCCATTACCTCATAGGCTATTTTTAGATACAGCCTCTTTGAATAAATCTACCGAAAAGGAGCATTAACTAGAGAAAAGGATTTTTTTTAGTATTTTGTAGTTTGAAACCATTGTGATAAATAGAGCATTTGCTCCTATAGGAGCAAATACTCTATTTATCGCAATGGTTTCACAAAGTGACTTTTACAGAGTCCTCAAAAATAGTCAATATGAGGGAATGGGTTAAATAGTTTATGACAATTGAAATGGATAAACACCTTAACCGTTTCCCTGTTGAATATTCATGTAAGAGATAATGACATATTGGATTTTTATAATGTACACAGCAAGTTTTAGTATTGGAAGAAACTGGAGAATCGGATCTATTACAAATTTATAAGCAAATAGGACAGACCCTGATCAAACGACTCCTATAGGAAACGTTTGATCTGGGTCTAATTTGTTTGCAAAGCCATGAAGAGGCGTTTGTATGAATGAAAGAGTTAACCTTTTACTCCATAGATGCGCATTTTAAAACTATTATAAACATTGTAGACACAGATTAGACTGCTCCTGAATATTTAAAACTATTATAAGCAACGTAGACACAGATTATGAGACTCCTGAATATTTAACGCTATTAGAAGCTGTGTAGACACAGATTATGAGACTCCTGAATATTTAACGCTATTAGAAGCTGTGTAGACACAGATTATGAGACTTCTGAATATTTAACGCTATTAGAAGCTGTGTAGACACAGATTATGAGACTCCTGAATATTTAACGCTATTAGAAGATGTGTAGACACAGATTATGAGACTCCTGAATATTTAACGCTATTAGAAGCTGTGTAGACACAGATTAGACGACTCAAGAATATGTAAAGCTATTATAAGCTTTGTAGACACAGATTAGACGACTCAAGAATATGTAAAGCTATTATAAGCTTTGTAGACACAGATTAGACGACTCAAGACTATGTAAAGCTATTATAAGCTTTGTAGACACAGATTAGACGACTCAAGAATATGTAAAGCTATTATAAGCTTTGTAGACACAGATTAGACGACTCCTGAATATGTATGAGGTAAAGGGTTAAATTGAACAGTATATCTTCATTTCATTTCTTTTCAAAAACCGGTCAGGGTGTCAAACATATGGGCGACGCCGGGTTACTCGGCCGATGAGGCCGATTAGTGAGCTTGTTAAACCCGGCTCCACATCATGAATATCAATTAGCTGAACTTTTAGAATGGCACAACGACTAAGTGACTATATATACTCTAATATGGCAGAATTATATGTATATGTAATTTCATAAGCAAACAGAGCAGACCCTGGTTAAACGTTTTCTATAGAAGACCTCTGATCTGGGTATACTCTGTTCGAACTGTGGCGAAAAGGTGTTTATATGAAGTAAAGGGTTAAATTAGACTTCAGCCTGCTGAACATACTATTCTTATACAATAAAACTTCGATTATCCGACTACATACAGTAAAACTTCGATTATCCGAACACTAAAATACGTATTATTATCGATCTTTAAGACAGGTGGCAGCTTAATGCATGGTGAAAGTCATGCAGAAAGCTCCTCTAGGAGCTTTCTGCATGACTTTCATCATGCATTAAGCAGCCACCTGCCTAAAAGGGTCTAAATTCGTTTATAACGAAAATTCGAATAATCGAGGTTTTACTGTACAATTTTTCAACCACTACATTTTCGAAATTCAAGCTATAATCAGTTTGTCTACCAAAATACAATTATGATGTCAAACAATTTGGATCCTGATGAGATGCCAAGCCACTGTCTCATTTGGTAATCATTGATGGCAGCAGTCTAAAGATTAATAACAATGCGGATAGGTAAAATGACCACTATGGGGAGAGTTCGATCAATATCGGTCATCGTAGCAACAGCTCTCTCGCTTCTAGTAACAGACACTGATCAACTCATTTATCTTACTACAGTAAAACCTCTCTATAACGACCACTAAATTGTGGTAATTGGCTGGCATTTAGGGCAGGTGGCTGATTAAAGCAAGGTGAAAGTAAAACAGAACGTTCATATAGAAGCTTTAAGCAGTCACCTACCTACCTACCTACCTACCTACCTACCTACCTACCTACCTACCTACCTACCTACCTACCTACCTACCTACCTACCTACCTACCTACCTACCTACCTACCTACCTACCTACCTACCTACCTACCTACCTACCTACCTACCTACCTACCTACCTACCTACCTACCTACCTACCTACCTACCTACCTACCTACCTACCTACCTACCTACCTACCTACCTACCTACCTACCTACCTACCTACACCTACCTACCTACCTACCTACCTACCTACCTACCTACCTACCTACCTATCTACCTACCTACCTACCTACCTATCATTCTATTCTATTCTATCATTCTATTCTATTCTATCATTCTATTCTATTCTATCTATCTATCTATCTATCTATCTATCTATCTATCTATCTATCTATCTATCTATCTATCTATCTATCTATCTATCTATCTATCTATCTATCTATCTATCTATCTATCTATCTATCTATCTATCTATCTATCTATCTATCTATCTATCTATCTATCTATCTACTTATCTTATCTTATCTTATCTTATCTATCTAGTCTTATCTGATCTTGTATTATCTTATCTTATATTATATTATCTTATCTTATCTTATCTTACCTTACCTTACCTTTATCTATCTATCTATCTATCTATCTATCTATCTATCTATCTATCTATCTATCTATCTATCTATCTATCTATCTATCTATCTACCTGGGTCTGCTCTGTTTGCTTATACATGTACCATAATGTAGATCTGATTCTTGAGAGTCATCCTAGTAAGAATTCCCTTGTTCATAATGCTATTATAAATATTCAGCTAATTGATAGTATTCATACGAGCATCATTTCATGTATGAATATTCGTGAGGGGTATGGTTAACATAACTTTAATGTATTTAGAATAATACACGTGTTTACCTGCTTTAAGTTTCATTGTGTACTCCAGTCTTGCTTGAATTGGTATAATGGCAAAAGTATCCTTAGGAAGTCTGTCAGTTACGTTCGAAGCTGTGCTGAAGCATACACTTTTTTAAGACTTGGGTACTTCTCACTGGTCTCACAACGAACCTTACATATAGAAACAATACTGCTTTTTAACTTCAAGAGATCCTCTCTAAAGTGACCACTTAAAACTATACATTCTTGTTTTTAAGCAGGTAGTAGCTTAACGCAGGACAAAAACAATGCAGAGTTCCTGTATGTAGTTTAATGCAGGACGAAAGTAATACAGAAAGCTCCTGTAGGAGCTTTCTGCATAACTTTCGTCCTGCATTAAGCTACCAGCTGACTTTAAGACCCAGAAGTATGTCCCTGTCAGGTGATCACTTTAAAAAGATTTAATAGTATTTCCTTCCTGAAACAACATCCGAATTGGAATCCTATTTTCTAGATATTTATCGTTCGCGTTACTAGTAAAACTCCAATCTTTCACTCGAGGTTCACTGTTTGCTAAAACACGATTCCTATGTTCGATCTCCAAAATAGAGATCACAGCTGAATCAATCTAAAGCGGCAACTTAATGAATAAACACAAGAGTCTTTAAAAACAAGTAACCGCTTATGCAGGACGACAGTAATATGGGAGCTTTCTGCATAACTTTCCTTCTGAATTAAGCTACCACCTGCCTAAGAGTTCGTCATTTAAACCTCTTTTTATTGGCCGGTGAAGAGTGGATTTACTGTAGTACGCACGGTGGTTACTGTGAACAGTTTTAAATTGTATAATATCCCAGATTAAAACGCACACTTTTGCGATAAATTAAATCCCAGTTTTGTGTTCCTTAACTCTCTGAATACAGAATATTCAAAATGATATGACCCATGAGAGCTTAACGACAGAGTCATTTCAGTTTAAAAAGGCTTACATTTACCAGAGGATTTCGAATTACAAACAGTGCAGACCCTGATCAGAGGGCTCCTCTAGGAGCCCCCTGATCTGGGTATACACTGTTTGCAAATGCCAATACACTCGTGTTCCCATACTCAAAGGGTTTAAGGCTCTGTACGATAGTCTCGTGTGTTCCGATAATCTCGGCGTGTAGATAACTTTTAGGTTTGAGATAAAAACTCACATTGTTCGGGCTTAGTGTCGTGTTTATTCAATACCCGAAAAACACTTAAAATAAATGTCTTGCGAAAACAGAAATAAAATGGTGACAGAAGTTTATATAGCATTGTTAATCTTTATATACAGGCGGCATTAACAAACCCTTTCACAACATAAAAATGATGTTCGCTCCTATCCTCAAAATAGTGTTTTCTTTAATTTTCATTTCAAAGGACTTGATCTGTATGTGAAGTATATGTAGTTCTGGTGAGCAGCTAAATACTCGATATCTTATCTAGATCCAAATCCTTTGCAACGTTCGTCACATATTCACAAGGAGTGTGCAAAGAGAAATACGTATTTGTTCTGCCAAAACCAGTTTCATTACAGACGCTCTTGTCGTCTGGTTAGTGACATTGCCGCCTGCATAAATTTTAATAAACAGTTTCATTTTCATTATCCATTTATATCAAAGATATTTATGTAAAAAATATTGACATCATGAATATTTATTACCTGAATTTTTAAGTGTGTATGCGGAAAAATGTTTTTGGCCTAGGCAGAAACTGCAGAAGTAGATGTACATAAGTCCATAGGCAAACAGAACAGATCCTCAACAGGAGCCTACAGGCGGTAGTACTTTATACTGCTGGACAAACATAACGCAACGAGCTAACCCTTTCCTTTATATAAATGCTTTTTCACGCATTTGCAAACAGAGTAGACCCAGATCAGACGGCTCCTATAGGAGCCGTCTGATCAGGGTCTGCTCTGTTTGCTAATAGAATTTGATAGACATGTTTCTTTACATTCTAAAATGGCTACAATGTTACACCTTCCATATTTCATTATTACTATTTTATCCGTCAATACTTAGTACGTATTGAATTTTTGAATAAACATAGAACAGGAAAAGGGTTAAAGATCAACAGACATAACACACTAGGGATCGTTAATCATTCAACCCCTATCCTGCTGTAAAACCGTATGTCTGCTCCAATACTGACCTGGAGCATGTCTATCTAGTTCCAACTGGTTCTTAACTCCTTCCGTGCCACAATGACGGGTCTATGATATCACATGCAAACAGTTTGGATCCAGATGAGACGCCGAGTAACTCGGCGTCTCATCAGGATCCAAACTGTTTGTTACTGTTACTATGTTTTTGAAACAAAAATGAAGAAAATAAAAAAATGAAAATTTATAGCAGACGACAAAGTTAGCAGACGACAGAATTTGGCAGCGAAAGGGTTAAAGCATTAGAGAAACTAATGGCCGCGTGTCAAATAGTTTTGCTCGGCGAATTACTCGGCGCCTCACCTGGTTCCAAACAGCTTGAAAAAGGTCAGTCAGATCGAGATAAGCAGAATAGAGTTTAATCAATCATGTCTCGCTTCGATTTCACTTTATTAATGTTTAGCAAGCTAATAACCTTCACCTCTAAAGTTGTCAACAGCTGCATTTTCGACGTTCATAATTTCTTTGATTTTTTTTGTTCAAAAGCAAGTATTTTGAGCGCCATTTTGAAACCATAATAAGCGTTTCTTGGCATCTCATCTGGATCCAAACACATTGTAAATAGTATCACTATCTGTGTCCATAGCTTACTAACGGTCAACAATGGCCATACATGTACGCTGCCCAATTAGAGAGGCTAAGCAAATAAAACTATGTTAGTTGAAGTTCAGATTTCTGAAATCGTCACCTGTTTGAAATACTGTATAAGTCCTCTTACGCTACAAATCAATGAATAAACAAAGCTGTATTTAACAGCAGGCGACTGCTTAATGCAGGACGAAAGTAATGCAGAAAGCTCTTAAAAGAGTTTTCTGCATTACTTTCGTCCTGCATTAAGCTACCACATACCTCTACGTTCCTAAATTAGACATTTTTGGTGGCCGAACTACATGTACCAGGGACTTTAGTACAATAGAAGGCGAGAGAATAATCTGATATTGAATCAAGGAGCATAGCCTCTCGAAAAGTAGTATCGGACTGATTTTGTCATGAATCAGAAGAATCACATTGGATCCTTTTGAACTAAACATATCCAGCACGCGCGATTTTGACATATACAAACACTAGGTTACTTCTCCCAATAATTGAGACGGAATTATCCAATTGCATTTAATCTGTATTATTTAACTGGTTTAACTCAATAAATTGTCAAGATAATCTCAACGGTAGGTACATGTGTACGTAGAATTATTTCATCTCAATGTTAGGTACAGTAAAACCTCTCTATAACGACCACTAAATTACATCAAGTATTTTGTGTAAAAGGCAGGTGACTGCTTAAAGCAAGGTGTAAGTAAAACAGAACGCTCCTATAGGAGCGTTCTGTTTTACTTTCACCTTGCTTTAAGCAGCCACCTGCCCTAAATACCAACTAATTAACACAATGTAGATGCCGTTATAGAGAGGTTTTTACTGTAGATACATTTGCATGTAGATTTATTCCATCTCAATGTTAGGAACATATGCATGTAGATTTGTTTTATCTCAATGTTAGGTACATATGCATGTAGATTTTTTTTTATCTCAATGTCAGATACATATACTCAGCGTCACTAGAAAGTTACCACCCATATGTATGTCCATATTTCCTTTACTACATTACATATACATGTAGATGCAATTCTTTTTATATTGTACACGGTGAAGTGTTATGAAAATGATAAACATGGTTTGGTACACATTTTTCCGAATAAAATGTGACAATTCTTTGCTTTAAGAAGGTCACTGGAAAAACAAGTCACAAACCTCAGTAACGGGTATGGCCTCCTTGTGCACGAAGGACTGCAGTGATTCTGCGCCGCATACTCTGTATCAAACGCCGTATAGGTACGGTACTACTCCCATTCGTCCATGAGGGCCTGGATGAGCTGCTGACGGTTCCCGATGTGACGTCGACCGTCATACACTGCACGTCCTAATTGATCCCACAAATGCTCTATAGGGCTGAGATCTGGCGAGTAAGCAAGCCAAGGGAGTGTTTCTCAGGAAACCCTGTGTTAACCTTGCAGAATGAGACCGGGTATTGTCTTGTTGGTATACGTTAACTTCACCATGTGTCTGTAGAAAGGGGACAACAACTGGTCTTAAGATGTCAATATACCGTTGTACCGTCTTTCCGTCAGCCACGACGAGTGGTGTTCTATTATGCCCCCAAGAGATGCCCGTCCACACCATTACACTGCCCCCACCCCACCGCATAGCCTGTCTCACAAAACAGTCCGCATACCGTTCTCCCCGACGTCTCCATACCTTCTTTCGCCCGTCGACCATATCTAAACAAAATCTGGATTCGTCGGTAAAACGTACACCTTGCCACTGCCGATTAAGCCATCTCCGGTGCACCGTACACCAATTTACCCGGTTTTGTCGACGTTCTGGCGTTAAAACGTTACCCCGGTAAGCCTTATGAGCACGTAACGCTGTCCCCTTTAAGCGAATGCACACAGTAGATGCGCTTATCCGGCCTTTGTGAAGCCCTGGTGTCCCCGTGCCGTCTTTGTAGCCGACAGGAACCCATTGCGAAGGTGCAAGAGGACGATTTGACGGTCAGTACGTCTTGACGTCACCTTTGGGCGTCCTGGGCGTCTTGGGCGCGGCCTATCACCCACAGACCATGTCTGATGGTGTCTCTGGACGAGTTTCATGATCATTTGGTGAGCCCCCCCCCCATTCGACCTGCTATGTCTCGATACAATAATCCAGCGTCGACCATACCGACGGCTTGCTGACGTTGGGCGTCCGTCAAACGTCCCATTTTGAGCAAATCTTTTACGAAATTTAGCGTCTTCATGTTGGCACGAACACCGACTTTCATAAACCACAAATGGTTCGTGATAAATTTCGAGTACATGTCACTTTGCACGAAAACGTCAATTTGCACGTGCAGTCCGTGATCGAAAAGGAGAGCATAGTATCGGGACAATATAAGCACCCGTTACTACACATTAAATCAAGAACGATATCGCACTAGTATTTTACACATGATACTAATATTTCAAAAGATATAGGGGTATATAAGGTGGTAACTTTCTAGTGACGATGAGTATATGAAGGGATATTTATTTAAGCACAATGTTAAGCACATATGCAGGTACAATTTTGTTTGCAGTATCTATACCGAACGTATACACCGATCATGTGTAATAATGTATATGCATAAATCTCTCTATTTCGCTTTATTCGTGAACACCTCATGCATATTCCGGTACTCTTAAATCACTAGATCGGTTTCGGATCTTTTTGGTATGTTATCATTCGAATTGAATTTATTTCTTCAACTTCTTGTCATGCTGTATGGTCAAACAGCGAACAAGTTAACCTCGTTATACAGTAAACCTTCTCTAAAGCGACCATCAATAAGGATCATAATCTCGGATGTTAAATCAAGTGGTAGCTTAATACAGGATGAAAGCAATACAGAAAGCTCCTGCAGGAGCTTTCTGCATTGCTTTCATTCTGCATTAAGAAACCACATGCCTTTAAAGACATGACTATCTAATTCTTTAACAGGTCGGTGTAGAGTGATGAACCGCAACTTCTTTGTCAGTATCATTTACCGTTACGCCGCTAAGAAAACGTTTTTGCTCAGGCCTGGGTCTGGTGCAATTGTGAATACTTTCGGTTCTATCAAGCATTTGAGGAACTACTGATTGATTGTCAACCAGCGTAGATACCGGAAAGACACTGAGTTACTCGACGTCTAACCAGGATCTAGACGGTTTGCAGGTCGCAGTCAGCGGGATAAGAGTTACATTTAGAAGTGTTCAGTGTTCCTGATCTTATGACAAATGTCAAGCCAAATCAAGTGGTATACAGAAAAAGTAACATATAATTAGGGTTGAAGGTAAGAATCTTTAATCAACTTATGTAAAGCTTTTGCAACATTTTGATAATACATTATGACTCTTAATAAGTTACATTCGATTATAGATATGATTCACAGATACACTTACTCGTCCACAGATTTTTTCTTATTCTCATCTAAACGCCTTTTTTCCACACTGTTGCATCATGTCCTGTACGATCCGTCTTATCGGGGACTGCTCTGTGCTCGTTTATGAGTCTACAAATAGTCAAAATAAAGTAAAACCCTGTGGCAATATGCCACTGTTAAAATTTTAAAAGAACAGCTAATGGTGTCATAAATTATTATTTTCTTACATGTTTCCTAAACATGATCAGTCTGATGGCGTTCGATTGTGTGTTGAACGTCGGGCATCACTTCCTGTAGCAAGCAAAGTCAAAGTCCAAATTGCGCAAATATTAACCCATTACCTCATAGGCTATTTTCAGATCCAGCCTCTTTGAACAAATCTACCGAAAAGTAGCATTAACTAAAGAAAAGGAAATTTTTAGAATTTTTTAGTTTTGAAACCATTGTGATAAATAGATCATTTGCTAAGGAGCAAATGCTCTATTTATCACAATGGTTTCACCAAGTGACTTTTACAGAGGCTTAGAAAGGCGTATTTATGGAGGAAAGGTTTAAGAATGTATGTATAAAATAATGTCACCACGAATATTAAACCTTAACCTGTTCAATATTCATGTAAGAAATAATGACATCATGAATATTTATTTGCTGGATTTCAACAATATAAATTTTCAATAATTCTTTTTGCTCTAACTACGCATGTGGAATCAGATATATGTCATTTAATAAGGAGCCGTCTGATCTGGATCTACTCCTTTTGCAAATCCGTGGAAAAGCGTTTACATGATGGAAAGGTTTTGTACATAGATATGTATTGTTATTAGAAACATGTTTGAATATGTTTACCCACTCATGTAAGAAATAATCATTGACATCATGAATATTATTTTTATTACTTGAAATTTAAAACATTTCAAGGGAATGTTTTGCTTTGACAAGAACTGTAGAATCTATATCATGTAATAAGCAAACAGAGCAGACCCTGAGTAGGCGGTTCCTACATAATCTGATCAAGGTTTACTCTGTTTGCAAAGGCATAAAAATGTGTTTATATGAGGGAAAGGATTGTAGGAGCAATCTGGTCATCGTCTTCTCTGTTTGCTTATGAAATAATGTATATATGATTTTACAGTTTTGCCATGGTCAAACATTCTCCCGTTCATAATACCATTATAAAAATTCAGTTAGCTAATGCTAGCTATATTGGTGTTAGTTAGCTAATGTTAGCTAATATTCATGATGTCATTATGTCTTACAGGAACATGTATCAGGTAAAGGGTATTATCCGGAGCCCTGCATATAACCACCGAATCTCAGCTGAATAAGGATATTTGTAACCATTTTTCCAGCTTGGAAAGTTGAATTATTCACTTTGACACTTTGCTGTCAAATAGTGTATAGACTCTGATCTGGGTCTGCACTATTTACTTAAGTTTGTCTGTCAGAACAGTTAGGGAAATTATGGTATGGAAAAGTTGTGAAATCAGTCATATGAGGAAATGCGGGAGTGTGGGCGAGTTTCCAATGTGAAAACTGAGTTGCAATTAAAGAAAGTTAAAGTAAGCTTTCACATAGAAATGTATATTCACTACTTATTTTAGCATAATCCTTTAATATTTCGATGCTGGAAACTAATGTTCCAGTTTTACCCATACTGCGTTGACACTCTTTCCTATATGTTATTGACATTCTTACCAATACTATTGTTATACAATATTGTTATAGTTACACATATTTTGTTGTCATCTTTACCCATGCTGCATTGTTGTCCTTACCTGTGCATAATTGTCATAGTTACTGATACTGTGTTGTCATCTTCACCCGTACTGCATTGTCATCCTTACCTATACATTTTGCCATACTTACATATACGTTGTTGTCATCTTAATCAACACTGCGGTGATATCCTTACCAAAATATTATTGTCATGGGTCTTTTTTGTCATCGTTATCCATACGTTGGTGTCATCTTTATCTATACATTATTGTCATATATGATTATACTATGTTGTCATTTTTGTAATCATTACCTATACATTATTGTCATAGTTACACATATTGCTTGTTCCATACATTTTATCATATATACACATTATTTTCATTGTTGCTTGTACTGTGTTATCATCTTTACCCACATTGCTTTGTCATTTTTACCTATACTTTGTTGTAACCTTCACTCATACTGTGTTGTCATCTGTACATATTATTGTCATTGTTACACAAACTGTTACCATCCATGCCCATCCTGTGAGTTACTCATCGTCTTATCTGGATCCAAGCTGTTCTCATAGGTAATCGCATACTCTTTGTTATCATGAATGTCTTGTCTTGGTAAGGTGCTTATTGAAGCTTGTCACTTCCTATAATTATACCCCCCACAACGAAGTTTGGGGGGGGGGCGGTATACTGGAATCAGGTTGTCCGTCTGTCCGTCCGTCTGTCCGTCCGTCCGTCTGTCCGTCCGTGGACACAATTTTGTCCGGCCTTCTTCTTCTACAGTTTTGCTTCAATTTTGTTGAAAGTTCATGTATAGCCATATGACCATATAAACCTTTGCACCGCATATTTCCATTATCAGACCACTAATTCAGGAGTTATCTCCCCTTTTTAGTCCCCTATCAATGTTTTCCGGTTTTCTGGACTTTTTATAGAAGTGACTAGAGATATCAACTCTATATTTAGTACAAAGCTAAATCTAGATAAGTTACAGATTATGTTACAATCTCAGCCAGGTTGAATAATTCTTTCCAGAGTTATTGCCCTTGAACTTTAATTTTTTTCTTCAAATTTGGGATTTTCCAGACCTTTTTTGGAAGTGGTTGCAGATATTACCTTTATATTTGGCATAAAGCTAACTCTAGATGAATTACAGCTTAATTCCCAATCTCAGTCTGGTTGAATAATTTTTGACAGAGTTATGGCCCTTGAACTTTAATTTTTTGTCAAATTTTCAATTTTCCGGTCTTTCTTTGGAAGTGGTTAGAGATATTAACTTCATATTTGACATAGAGCTAAATCTATATGAGGTACAGCTTACGTTCAAATATGGGTCTGGTTGAATAATTTTTGTCAGAGTTATTGTCCTTGAACTTAATGTTTTTCTGAAAAGGTACCTAGCTTTAGAACTTTGGATTTGACAAAAAACCTCATGAAAGGGTCTTGTTTCTCTGAATTATTCTTCATTTTTATTACATAAATTAGGTTTGGGCATGTATTGTTTTTAAATCTCTTCATGTTTCTGTATGTACATATGTTCAGATTGATGATAGGTGTTCTGACAAGCAGACAGGTGGTGGGTATTCGTTAGCCTTTGGCTTACAGTTCTAGTTTTATATTGCTGCGAGTCATTTGCGATGAAATTTTGATGTTCATGAAAACAAAAGAATTCTACCTGATCCTATCATTTGTTAAGCATATTTTGGGGTTGGTTTTGTTACTTTTTTCTGAAAGGTTACGTCAGTGCTGCCAAGGCGGTATAGAACTAAAGCAGCCGATACGTGTATTTGACGTGATGTCTGTTAATTCTGGTCTAACCTGTATGGCTTGGTGAATTTCCCTAAAATGAATTCTAGATGAATATTTTTATTTTTAGGGGTGTTCCTGAAAGAATTCCTTTGCCGGTGCGATCTTGTGAAAATAATGTGAGGCAAACCGTTTAGATCCTGACCAGAGGACTCCCGAAGGGGCCCTTTGAATATGGCTCATCAGTCCTTGTACAACCACTTTGCCAAACAGTGTAGATACTGGTCAAAACATCGTCAGAGTCATGCTTGATGATCTTTAACTGTACAGTAAAACTACTCAAAACCAGAATTCTAGTAGAGAAGAATTCAGAATATTTTAGTCTGCTTAATGCAGGGTGAAAGCCATGCAGAAAGTTCCTAGAGAAGCCGCCACCTCTCTCCAAGACCGATATTTTTACTAAATTGAACATCCGGTTTGAAGAGGATTCACTGTACATACTGCTTAAAAAGCCCCACAGGTCTCTTGGTGCGTGCACACAGCGCCAGTGTAAACTAACTTAAGATCCGTTACTCGTCTGTTATATTTAATGGTTTTACTACTCGGTAACCTCCCTTTACTCTTTAAACGTGTCTTTCTAATCCTTGGCAAATATAACAGAACTAGATCAGACGGCTCCGGTTCTGTTTGCTTACGAATTGAAAATAGATCTGAATCTACCGATTCCACCAATGCCAAAACTGCATGTATATACATGTCATATATTATATACAGTAAAACCTCTCTATAACGACCACTAAATTACGTCAAGTATTCTGTGTTAAAGGCAGGTGGATGCTTAAAGCAAGGTGAAAGTAAAACAGAACGCTCCTATTGGAGCGTTCTGTTTTACTTTCACCTTGCTTTAAGCAACCACCTGCCCCCAAAATACCAACTAATTAACACAATTTAGTGGTCGTTATAGAGAGGTTTTACTGTATACGACATTATGCCATTATTTCTTACATGGATGTTCATGGAGTAAAGGGTTACTTTTCCTTTAGCTTAGTCCACAAGAATAAGAGAATATTGGTTTAGTTTATAACCACTGCTCAGCTGCAAACCAACTGTCTTTTTAACTTTTATTCTGGTGCAATTCTGACTACAGTAGAACCTGTCCTAAGCGGCAGTTCATTTATTGAACATAATAATCTTATAAAGCAGGTGCATGGTTTCTTAATGCAGGGTAAAGGTAACTCATAAAACTCCTATAGGAGCTTTCTGCATTACTTTTGACTTGAATTAAGCTACCACCTGATTTACAGACCCATGCTTAGACCTCTTCTTGATTATCAATTAACCCTTCGCTTGCTGAATTTTAAAATACATTTCTCCTTCTTTACCCATGCCCTGTTGTATAATTACATATATATTCACTGTGTACAAGTATTTCGCTGTGCAATCACTGCTGTGGAGTGCAGTGGTTGCACAACCAACTTGTAAATAGTGCAGACCCTGATGAGACAGCTCCTGCAGGAGCTGTCTCATCTGGGTCTTCACTATTTACAGGTAGGTATATTGACGTGAATAGCAAGCGAAGGGTTAAGCCAGATTCTACTTAAACAGTCATTTAAACAGCTTGGATCCAAATTGTTTGCAAATGCGAGTCAGGCCGCGAATAGCAGAATATGAGTTAATAAAACTCATAATAGATAAGATATTAAATATAGACAAAACTACAGGGTGTCCCAAAAAGAATGGAACCCTGGATCAAATGTGTATATTAACCAATGTAATCGGACACTTTAAAATGTAAATATTTACTTTTGTAGATATGTCATTTGTGCATATTTCTGCCAAATTTCTCATAAAAATATGCATTGGTTTTAAAGATATGAGTATTTTAATGAAGGCACCTAAAATCTATTTTAACACGATATGCGTACTTTGAATAGTCCATGCCTATATCAAGTTAAAAACGGAGTTTTGGATGCTTTCGTTTAAATGCTGATATCTTAAAAAACAATGAATATGTTTAGACAAAATTTAGACAATATATGGCAAAATGTTGTCTCTACTAAGGTACACGTATATACTTTAAATTTAAGTTAGCAATATTGACATAAATGAGATAACTTGCATATCTTAATCCCGGGTTCCGTGTTTTTGGGACACCCTGTAGATAAAAAAAAATCTACATTGTTTTGAAAAAAACCCAGCAACCTGACTATCGTGTCAAACAGTTTGAATCCTGAGGAGATGCCCATTTACTTGACGTGTCTTCTTTTTTAAACTGTTCGATACCATTATCCTGATTGCACCCATAGATAACTAACAATAGTAACTGATACCTGGATAATTGATATACAGTAACTTCTCGATTATTCGACCACTTAAATACGTATTATTATCGATCTTTAACCCATTCCCTTTTTCGACTCTGTAAAAGTCATATTTTGAAACCATTGTGATAAATAGAGCATTTGCTCCTATAGGAGCAAATGCTCTATTTGTCACAATGGTTTCAAACTACAAAATTCTAAAAGTTTTCTTTTCCCTTGTTAATGCTCCTTTTCGGTAGATTTATTCAAAGAGGTTGTATCTAAAAATAGCCTATGAGGTAATGGGTTAAGACAGGTGACAGCTAAATGCATGGTGAAAGTCATCACATTTACCATGCATTAAACAGCCACCTGCTTCAAATGGTCTAAATTCTTCTATACATAAAAATCGAATAATCGAGATTTTACTGTATTTGAAACGATACATTCGATTCAGATTAGCAGCGATAGAAAATCGTTGTAGACAGAGGCGACCCACGTTAATGGAGCAGTTAACACTAACCCCACTGTGAACCAATAATGTCTCCTCAAATTTGGGTTTGGTGCAATTTTGACTACTTACCATTGATCGAGTGTCAAACAGTTTGGATCCTGATGAGACGCCGAGTTACTAGGCGTCTCATCTGGATCTAAGCTGTTTGCAAACGCGATGCGTGTCGCGAATAGCGGGATAACAGTTAAGAAATGACAAATGATTACTTTCAACAGCTTATCGAACCTGAGCTGATATCGCTGAGATTTTAAAGTTGACATAAATCACAGCTCCTTGCAGCTTTGACATTAGCACCCGGATTCATTATAACATGTTTCCTACGTGTCAGACCGTCATTGAATTTATCGATCAGAGCTGAGATTTATTTGTGACTTCATATTAAAGAAGCGGTGATAAAGCAGTCTTAGGTTATTATCTAAATGCAACATACAATGGCTTGAGTCTTAAGTGATCGTGTTTCTTTGACTTTCGTATTCCTTTTGATATTCGAATTTCTTTTCTTTGACATTTCATATTTCTTTGACCTTAAACCTTTGAATACGGGTAACGAGTGTATTTGCATTTGTAAATAGTGTAGACCAAGCTCAGAGGGTCCTAGATCAGCTTATGTGATTCTTATCATTCAAACGCCTCTTGTTATGCATACTCTTTCACACAAAATGGAATGCGTCATTAGACAATGATGGAACATATCATAAAATATCTTCAGAGCTTATGTTATTTGTAGATGTCTTGCCGTCTCAAAATAAATCTTATCATATCTAAAGCTAGGTTCCCATTGCCGATCAGACCAACTCGATCATCCCGATCACCCGAATTCCCCGACCAAGCTCGACCGAAGGCATGTACACAAGTTTTTCTCGACCTCTACTCGATCAAACACGATCCCCTCGCGATCATTCACGACTCCTCCACGACGTCAACGCAACAACCACTTCGATCTCTACTCGATCATCTCGACCCAGATACGATCCCTACACGATCTCTACCCGATCAACTGGACCTCTGCTTGATCACTATCCAACCAGATCGTCATGGGCGTACTTGCGTCGATCGGGTATTACTCGAGTAGAGATCGAGATGATCGGGTACATATCGGGCAAATGACTTCACCCCGACCGCACTAGATCTTTACACGATTGTCTCCCGATCAACTCGACCCTCTACTCGATGAGTCTCGATCAAATACCCGACCGCTTCCCGATCGCTTCTTGTGCGCGTGGCTGCTCGATCTCTACTCGATGTTTTTAACATGTCCAAAAATATCGGGTAGGGAGTCCGAGCGATGGCGACCAAGGTCGACCTCCCCGATCACTCCTGCCGAGCGAGTCAGATCAGTACCCGATCATTTGGTCGGGCTTGATCGAGTTGATCTGATCGGCAGTGGGAACCTAGTTTTATCATTTTGAGTAATTAGTATTCAAAATATTGACCTTTTCAGTTTTGGAAATCAATCACTAGTGCCCTTTGCAAACAGTGTAGTCACAGATAACATGGCTCCTAGTGGAGCCGTCTCTTTAGGGGTTGCACTGTTTGTCATGTTTCACTGTTCTATTAAAATATATACATTGTGTACCTCAATATCCAAGGTAAGCTTGACCTATTTGAATTTTGTTTTTGTCCAACTGTCTTGTTTTGTCCTTGATCAATCATCTGTGGGATCACATCAGCAAATTGAGTTAGAGTCTTGATCAAACATCTGTGGGAACTTACCCTGCTTGCAATACAGTAAAACCTCTCTATAACGACCACTAAATTGTGTTAATTAGTTGGTATTTAGGGCAGGTGGCTGCTTAAAGCAAGGTGAAAGTAGAACAGAACGCTCCTATAGGAGCGTTCTGTTTTACTTTCACCTTGCTTCAAGCAGCCACCTGCCTTAAACGCAATTTAGTGGCCGTTATAGAGAGGGTTTATTGTAATTTAATTTAGTGGCCGTTATAGAGAGGGTTTACTGTAGTAACAAAATGTGTCCAACTGGAGTAAAAAGTTAACCCGTACAATTGAGAACAGCCTTAACAAACAGTGTAAACCCAGATAAGACGGCTCCTGATGAAGTCCTCTGATCAGGGTCTGCACCGTTTGCCATTTTACAGTTTATTGGTAAATTACATCTCATAATAGGCACGAGCCAATCCAATGTCAAATCAGGAAAGGTTCATTTGAAAACTCAGCGTTGTAAGGGATAACCCTTTATTCAATAAATACACCTGTCTATGTCTTTGCAGAGTCTGATCAGGGTCTGCTCCGTTTGCTTATGATATAATATAGATATGATTTTACAGTTTATGCCATGGTCAAACGTTCCTGTGTCCATGTGTTAATACATGTATAACACTCCAATTAATATTCATGATGTCATTATTTCATACATGAATATTCATGGAGTAAAGGGTTGAACACAATGAATGGAGAGCTATATACAGAGCAAACTATTCTTATTTATTAATACACTTTATTTCAGTATCAGATACAAACCCATACAGAACTAAGCCCATTTGCACCCAGTGGATTATTCCATGATTATATATTAGATTAGTCCATTTTTTATCTAAGGGGTGGCCTAAATTTTCAATTGCGTTTTGTTTTATATTGAAATTCCTATCAGCAAACAGTTTAGACTCTGATCAGATGCCGCATTATGCGGCGTCAGATCAGAGTCTACACTATTTGTCTATGTCCCATATATGGGATCGTGGGGGTCAATGGGTTAATTCAATTAATGTCTATGAAACTATACTGTAGACCCCCCCCCCCCCCTATGTGGTCATTTATTTATTGATCTTTAACCCTTTCCTCCATAAATATCCCTTTCTACGCCTCTGTAAAAATTCACCTGTTGAAACCATTGTGATGAATAGAGCATTTGCTCCTATAGGAGCAAATGCTCTATTTATCACAATGGTTTCAAACTACAATTTCTAAATGTTTCCTTTTCTCAAGTAAATGCTCCTTTTGGGTAGATTCATTCAAAGATGTTGGGTCTAAAATAGCCTATGGAGGAAAGGGTTAAAAAGCAAAAGCAGGAGGATGCATAATGCAGGGCGAGGGTAATGCAAAAAGCTCCTGAAGGAGATTTCTGCATTACTTTAAACCTGCATTAAGCTACAACTTGTTTTTTGAGGCCCATAATTAGACATCTTTGATTGCTGCTTAAGCAGTGTTCTACTGAGAAACCCTTTCCCTCATATAAACACATTTCCATGCCTTTGCAAACAGAGACGGCTCTTGTAGACTGAAGTTTTAAATCTTCATCAAAATGAAGTAAAAACTGTCAAGCAGTCTGGATCCTGATGAGATGCCAAGTTATATGGTTTCTCATCTAGATCCTGACTGTTGGCATTGCTAGCACTCAATGGGTTTACCTTGATTAATTGTCATCTATATAAAATTGTCACCTTTAATTATCATAGTACAATAAAACCCCTTTAAACTGGAATTCTAGTAAGATGGCGCTGCTTATTGCATGTTGAAAGTCATGCAAAAAGCTTCTAGAGAAGCTTGCTTAAGCTGCCACCTTTCTCCAAGACCGATATTTATACTAACTTGGACGTCCGGTTTTGAAGGGTTTTACTGTAAACATTTCTTCATCTTCACACACTATGAAACAGGTTGGATTCTAAACACATTCAGTTGCTAAGCCTAAGATAACACAAGACAAGGTAACATAAGATAACTTAAAATGTTGTTCAGCATTCATAGTTTATTCTTTTATTAACCCATTACCTCATAGGCTATTTTTAGATCCAACCACTTTGAATAAATCTACCAAAAAGGAGCATTAACTAGAGAAAATGAAAATTTTAGAAAATTATAGTTCTGAAACCATTGTGATAAATAGAGCATGTCCTCCTATAGGATGAAATGCTCCATTTATTACAATGGTTTCAACAGAGTCGTCAAAAGGCGTCAATATGAAGGAATGAGTTAACCCTTTCCTTGTACACATTTCTTCACGTTCACACACTATGAAACAGGTTGGATTCTAATCACATTCAGTTACTATGCCTAAGATAACACAAGACAAGGTAACATAAGACAAGACAAGATAACATAAGATAACTTAAAATGTTGTTCAGCATTCCGTAGTTTATTCTTTTATTAACCCATTACTTCATAGGCCATTTTTAGATCCAACCACTTTGAATGAATCTACCGAAAAGGAGCATTAACTAGAGAAAATGAAAATTTTAGAAAACTGTAGAGCATACCCTGATCAGATGGCTCTAATAGGAGTTTATATGAGGGAAAGGGTAAGCTATTGGCCTGCTATAAGTATTATGCCTGTTTAAACTCTGAATTGTTACAATTTTAGATCACTTTCAATTTATTCCAGATTTTCAGAAACAACTGGCCAAGTTCTAAACAGCTTGGATCCTGATTAGATGTTGAGTTATTCAGATTCTCATTTTCATCCAAGCTGCTTGCAAACGTCAGTCTGTTGCACTTAGCATGCAAAGAGTTATTGTTAACCCATTACCTCATAGGTTATTTTTAGACCCAACTTCTTTGAATAAATCTACCGAAAAGGAGCATTTAGTACAAGAAAAGAAAATTTCAGAATTTTGTAGTTAACAAACCATTGTTATAAATAGAGCATTTGTTCCTATGGAGCAAATGCTCTGTTTATCACAATGGTTTCAAAAAGGGGCTTTTACAGATGCTGAGTTATTCAGATTCTCATCTTCATCCAAGCTGTTTGCAAATGTAGGTCAGTTGCACTTAGCATGCAAAGGATTATTGTTAATTGATTTGTTTTATTATACAGTCTATAACGGCCACTAAATTGTGTTAATTATTTGGTATTTAGGGCAGGTGACTGCTTAAAGCAAGGTCCTTTAGGAATGTTCTGTTTCACTTTGCTTTAACTCTTTCCCTCATATAAACGTGTTTTCATGCATTTGCAAACAGAGTAGACCCAGATCAGACGGCTCCTATAGGTGCCGTCTGATCAGGGTCTACCCTGTTTGCTAACAGAATTTGAAATATTTTTATCTTTACTTTCTAAAATAGGTACAATGGTCCAACTTATAAACTTATTATAACTATTTTATCAATAAATATAGAGTAGGTATTGAAAATTGAAATAAACACAGAACAGGGAAAGGGTTAAGCAGCCACCTATAGGAGAGTTCTGTTTTACTTTCACCTTGCTTTAAGCAGCCACCTGACTTTAACAAAAAGATGTTATGGCTGAATGCATGTAACACAAAAATGACATGTAATTTGACATGAAAATCTTTGAAAAAGGCCCTTAGTGGTCGAAATATTAGATCAGAGCTATTCATGTATTTATGCAAAAAAAATCATTCAACTCACAATTATTTATGTTTTAACCCTTCGCTTGCTGAATTTTAAAATACATTTCTCCTTCTTTACCCATGCCTATGTATAATTACATATATCTTCACTGTGCACATGTATTTCGCTGTGCAATCACTGCTGTGGAGTGCACTGGTTGCACAATCAATTTGTAAATAGTGCATACCCTGATGAGACAGCTCCTGCAGGAGCTGTCTCATCAGGGTCTTCACTATTTACAGGTACGTATATTGACGTGAATAGCAAGCGAAGTGTTAAACACAATGTACAATTCATCATTAACCCATATAAAATATTCATATTAACATTACACATTATCAATACTAACATCATACATTACACAATATCAATACTAACATCATACATTTATTACAAGATTCATGTTAACTCTTTCGCTGCCAAATATTATCGTCTGCATAATTTGACATCTGCTCAAATTTCTGCTTTTTAAAAATTCTTCCATTTTGTTTCAAAAACAATCATAACACCAAACAGTTTAGATCCTGATGAGACACAAAGTTACTTGGTGTCTCATCTGGATCCAAACTGTTTATATAGGTAATTACAAATGCAACATTGGCAGCGTAAAAGTTAATACCACAATACAAACATCACACAATATTCAAATCAACATCACACAAAATCATATTAATGTCACACAATATTCATCATTAACCCATATAAAATATTCATATTAACATCACACAATATCCATACTAAGATCATACAATATTCATATTAACACCACAATACTCGTATGAACATCACACAATATTCATATTAATATCACACAATATTTATGTTAACATCACACATGAATAACAATATCACACAGTATTCATATAAATGTCACACAATATTCATATTAACATCACACAATATCCATATTAACATCCGTTTGCAGGTGTGTGTATATGTGTCTTTATGAGAAAAATGGTTTAGAACCTAAACCCTAACCCTGTCCTCCATAAATACGCATTTCTACACCTCTGTAATAGTCACTTCTTGAAACCGTTGTGATAAATAGAGCATTTGCTCCATAGGAGCAAATGCTCTATTTATCACAATGGTTTCTATACTACACAATTATAACATTTTCCTTTTCTCTAGTAATGCTCCTTTTTGATATATTCATTCAAAGAGGTTGGGTCTAAAAATAGCCTATGAAGGATAGCATGTATCCCCTACCCTATAGTTTAAAGCCTTTGCAATCTGAGCAGACCCAGATCATACAGTTCCTATAGAGCACTAATTGGAAAACACTATTTAAAAGACATGGACATTTGAACATGATGAAGGCTAGAACGAGTTCTTTAAAATTCCATCGGCAAACAGAGCAGACCTGATCAAACGGAGCTTTACAGAACCCGTCTGGTATTGATCTTGCTTTGTTTGCAAATGTGTCAAAATGCGCATCTAAATAATTCCGGGGCCCAAGGGATAGGGAATTGGTCTGAATAGTGGCTTGCAAATGGTAAAAACTGCTCCTATAGGAGCTGTCTGATTTGGGTCTACTCTGTTTGCAAATCACTTTTGAGACATGAGTCTGAGTTTCTTCTCAAGCTTTTGATTGGTCAAAAACTTGAGAAGGAACTCAGACTCAACTAAAAAGTTTTATAAGAATGGATAATGGACTTTTTGAACAGGATAAAGGGTCTAGTGATACAATGAATTCCAATAGGTTAAATTTAACTTGGCCCAGAGGGGTGGGAGATTGGGTCTTACTGGTGCCTATAAGAATTCTATCATTCTGATAGGAGCTGCTTGGGTATACTCTTTAAAGCGTGAGAATGTTCATATGAAGGAAAAGAGTTCATAAAAATAAAAAGCCGGTTGATCAGGGTCTGTTGTTTGCTGGAATAATTAGAACTCGTTCTAGCCTCTATTGTCGCCCCACTGAAGCGGGCCGACTGTATGGGCTTACGAATATTTTCCCTCGTGGTAGGAGCAGTCATTTCTGTAACGATGGGGAAATGAAAGTTTACTTAATTGGGCAATACATATTGAATATACTGATCGATTAAGAGTATGAATAACATATCATATGTGATGAAAATAGGCTAAGCATTGTTTTGTATTATTGCATTAAGAAATGAATACGTTATTGATACTAAATAGCCGATCCTTTCGTATTCCCGGTGCAATAGTCTTGCCACGAAATCCCTCTTAGGTACAGTAGAACCTGTCTTAACCCTTCGCTTGCTGAATTTTAAAATACATTTCTCCTTCTTTACCCATGCCCTGTTGTATATTTACATATCTTCATTGTGTACAAGTATTTCGCTGTGAAATCACTGCTGTGGAGTGCACTGGTTGCACAATCAACTTGTAAATAGTGCAGACCCTGATGAGACAGCTCCTGCAGGAGCTGTCTCATCTGGGTCTTCACTATTTACAGGTATGTATATTGACGCGAATAGCAAGCGAAGGGTTAACCCATTCCCTCATATTGACGACTTTTGACGACTTTGTAAAAGTCACTGTGTGAAAACCATTGTGATAAATGGAGCATTTGCTCCTATAGGAACAAAATAATGGTCTATTTATTACAATGGTTTCAAACTACAAAATTCTAAATGTTTCCTTTTCTCTGGTTAATGCTGCTTTTGGGTAGATTTATTCAAAGAGGATGTATCTAAAACAGCCTATATGGTAATGGTTTAAACATGTATCGGGGAAGCGAAATGCAGCTGAACATCTCTAAAACGAATAAATGAATAGTGTTGTCTCAAAAAATACTTAATGTTTCTGAATGTTTAAACATGGGTGTCTTAAACATTTGACCTGCTTTGGGCCGATCCGTGATTACCTCTTCAAACGATTTGGATCTAAAGGTTAAACTTTGGTGTCTTTAACCCTTTACTCAATGGATACGCATTTTTACGCATTTGCAAACAGATTAGACCCTCCTATAGAAGCCGTCTGATCAGGGTCTACTCTGTTTCATTATGAAATTATAATAGGTCTGACTCTACAATTTCTGTCAATACCAAAACAGCCTGTATTCATATGCCATTATAAACCAGGTATAGCTATGATTGGGACAACTACGTTGACCCAATCAAAAATCAGCTAATAAATATTCCTGATGTCATTATTATTTCTGACATGATTATTCAACAGGGAAAGGGTTGAAGGAATACTCATTCTGAGTATTTAACGTTTTACATCGTAGATATGCCTTTTAACGCCTTTGCAAACAGAGTGGACCAAGATCTGCCGGTATCATGTAGGGGCCATCTGATCTGGTTCTACTCGTGTAGGTCTGGTTCTATAGTTTCTACCATGACCAGAAATTCATGTGTCCATGGGCCTTTATTAAAAATGATCTAGTTAATACCCCTGATGTCATTATTCATTACACGCATGTACAGTTAAACCTCTCTATAGCGGCCACTAAATTGTGTTAATTAGTTGGTATTTTGGGAAGGTGGTTGCTTAAAACAAGGTGAAAGTAAAACGCTCCTATAGAAGCGTTCTGTTTTACTTTCACCTTGATTTAAGCAGCCACCTGCCTTTAACACAAGATACTTGATGTAATTTAGTGGTCGTTATAGAGAGGTTTTATTGTATTCATGGAGTAAAGGGTTAAAACTTTAAGGCTGTCTGCTTAGCGTATGGCAAACGCAAACAATGAAAGTTTTCTACATAATTATACCGCTTACTGTGTTAGGTTTGCAACTGCCTAGGAATAGTCGAATAACCCTTTCCCTGTTTTTATTTTAGTCCACTTTTCAATACCTACTGAATATTCATAAACATAATAGTTGTAATGAACATTGTAGCCATTTTAGAAACTAAAGAAACAAATCAATCAAATTCCATTAGCAAACAGAGCAGACCTTGATCAGACGGCTCCTACAGAAACCGTCTGATCTGGATCTACTCTGTTACAGGAGCTTCTGTATGCCTTTCACCCTGCATTAACCCATTCCCTCATATTGACGACTTTTGACGACTCTGTTAGAGTGACTTTGTGAAACCATTGGGATAAATAGAGCATTTGCTCCTATAGGAGCAAATGCTCTATTTATCACAATGGTTTCAAACTACAAAATTCTAAAAGTTTCCTTTTCTCTGGTAAATGCTCCTTTTCGGTAGATTTATTCAAAGAGGTTGGATCTAAAAATAGCCTATGACGGAATGGGTTAGGCTGTCACCTGTCTCCATGACCGATATTCATACTAAATTTAACGTCCTGTTTAGAGGGGCTTTACTGTAATCCAAATATGTTAAGCGACCACTAACTGATAAAGGTTGGCGTCTTAAAAGCAAGTTTGTTTTACTTAAAATCAGATGATTGCTTAAAGTGATAGTCCCTACAACAAATGTATATATTTTAATAAAATCATAAAACATGGCATTAGTTATGCTCATTCATTCTTATGAACAATATCAATTGAAATTATATTGAAAAAAGTCAAATGCAAATTGAGCGGATCCTAATCAGATGATTACTACATGATCCGGCTGAGCTGGGTCCACTCTATTTGCAAAAGCGTGTAAGGGCATACTATCTATGGAGTAAAGATTTAAACACTCAGAATGAGTTTTCCTTTAAACGATCGCCTATGACAACATAGTATTGATAGGTTTTATTGTACTCTAACAGATGGCGCACCGCATGTAACGAAGAGAACAGAACATATCCATTAACTTCATTCCAGTCGCTAAGTATTCGCCCTTTAAATACATATATTCGAAGTGTAATAGCCCATCAGGGTTTTAAGGTAGAGTTCATTTATTTTAGGTTTGCTAGAGGATTTTGAATGACAAACAATGTAGACCCTTATGAGACGACTCTTCTATGAGTCCTCTGATGTGGGTCCACACTGTTTGCAAATGCCAGCACTCGTTCACCGTATTCAAAGGGTTAACAACGAAATCCCTCTTGAGAAGAGTAGAACCTGTCATGAGCGGCCATGAAAAAGAAGTCTATGTATGGGCATGTAAGGCAGGTGGTAGCTTAATGCAGCTCAAAAGAAATGCAAAAAGCTCCTCTTGGAGCTTTTTGCATTTCTTTTGTCCTGCATTAAGCAATCATCTGCCATTTAAGACTCCTATGTTCAATAAATGAATGGCCGCTTAGGATATGTTCCACTGTAGTCATTGAGCATGCAGTTATTATTTCACAGAACATTGTCATTTCTAATGAGATGAGATTGATGTTAGATTGAGAGCTGGTAATGTATAATTTTCGTGTATCTAGCCATTTATGTCATACAATAATGACTGGACGAATATCTATTAACAGCATGTTATAATGGTATATGAAAACATGATTTTGTGTTATGGCAGAAACTGTAGAATCAGATATAGTATTTTATTCATAAGCAAACAAAGAAGACCTTGGTCAGCCGTCTGATCTGAGTCTACTCTGTTAGAAAATGCGTGAAATGGAATCAATTTCAAAATTATCACAATGTGGTAATTTAGTACATTACTTAATAATTTTAATATACAATCTATAGTAGAGTTCTGGGAATGTCTCATTACACCGTCCTTATAAACAGGTCAAACAAGCAATAGTAGAGTTCTGGGAATGTCTCTTACAGCGTCCTTATGAACAGGTCAAACTCGGGATCTGTTTTGGCAGGTACATGTAGAAGCTTAATGTAGGTCGAAGGTTATGCAGAGAGCTTCAATAGTATTTTCTGTATAACCTTCGTTCTGCAAAAAATAAGCAACCATCCTGATATTATAGGCGCTTGTCTTTTATTCATTAACCCTTTACATCACAGAGACACATTTTAGCCCTTTCCTCTATAAATACGCATTTTTGTACCTTTGCAAACAGAGAAGACCCAGATCAGACGGCCCCTATACATGTAGGAGCCGTCTGATCAGTGTCTGCCCTATTTGCTTATGGAATAACATAGTTCTGAATCTACAGTTTCTGCCATGGCCAAACATCTGTATGCCCATGTGCTGTAATAACAATTACTCTAATATCCATGATGTCATTAATATTCATGGAGTAAAGGGTTATTATAATATATAATACCTTTAAGGGCAGAGTTGGCCCAGATCAGAAGCAGTCTGGCCACGGGCTGCTCTGTTGCTTATAGAAACATATACAGTTATTACACGTAAGTCACAGTCTACAGTATACATATACAGTTATGTATACACACGCCTTATATACGCCTATACATTTCACATCTTACAAACACATTGTGTTTATACTATACGAATCCTTTTCTTGATAGGGATATAGTTCTTACATGAATATTCATAAAGTAAAGGGATAATTAGAAGCATTTGGCTTAGATACAAAGAAAACCGATTATTCATACATGTAGTCATGGCATTACACGTTCATGCGCTGATATCGCAGAGAAATGGTCGACAATGTACATTATTCTCTGATCCCCTTTAATTAATTCCTTTGCAGATCAAGACGAATTATTCTACCACTGGTCTGCATTAAAAAGTGCATGTTAATTCCCCTCAAATAGCGATTAGCACTCTTAAGAGTTAAACCTTTTAAAGTGCCCTTAATGGTCTAAAGATTACAGCATTTTATTAGACTGATTAACACACTATGCGTGATAAGCCGACTAGAATAAGCAATAGATACAATAACAAATATACAACAAGAGATATTTGTAAAACATGTATGCCCCCATGGCATCCAGCATATAAATTTGGCGTTTTACCTTGGAGTGTGCCATACATCTTGATAAATATTGGAGTGTCATGAGATGAGTAAGCATGTGAAATATATATCCCTATTTCTAATACATGTAGTTTGACCATGACCTTTCACCTACTGATCTCAAAATATATATGGCCATCTCCTCATCATGACCTATATCCTATCAAATAGCAGCTTCCTACCAAATATGAAGACGTTAGTCAAAAATAATTTCAGGAATTTAGGCCAAACCACTCTCTAGTAAATGATCAGAAACCATTTTGGATATACATGTAATGTTCATTGTGACATTGACCTTGGACCCAATTACCCCAAGGGTTCACCATTGCTGTCATGAGTATTCATTGAGAGAAGGATTAAAGCAATAAAACTTACAGTAAAACTTTACTAAACCGGACACTCACATTAGTACCAATGTCCGTCTTCAAGACAGGTGGCGGTTTGATACAGGATAAAACATGATAAAATAAGATTAAATAAAAATAGTATTTATTTAGAATCGGTTTCCAGCAGACAATAAAACACTATCTTTGAAGCTAAGCTATTATCCGACATAATAAGATTATCCAGTAACAATACAAACAAAGAAACTGCAAGAAGAGAGAAAATTTGTAAAATGGATATCATATCACATATAATTTCCATAAATTTTTCCAAGTATTAGCGGCTAAGCCTCAAAACTTTTAGAGCGTTTTGTACGACTTTCACCCAGCATTAAACAACTACCTGCCTAAAAGATCTAATTTTTTCTTAACCAACAACTGTCGGTTTAGAGAGGTTTACTGTACATTGTGTCTCGTTTTGATCTCTGGAGTGTTTCAGCGAGACTCCAATGCTACTGTGCAGAGGGTATACACATGTACGATATAACCCGTATCGAGCAACCATCTAAAAGAGGTCTAACTATGGTATGGGTATGTAAGGCGGTGGTAGCTTAATGCTCGTCAAATGTAATGCAGAAAGCTATTGACCTCCATTAACCCATTTGCTCCCACGATCTCATATATGGGACGCAGGCAAACAGTGTAGACTCTGATCAGACGCCGCACAATGCGGCGTCTGATCAGGGTCTACACTGTTTGCTGATAGGAAATTCAATATAAAACAAAAATGAAAATTTTGACCAGACATCCCTTAGATAAAAGATAGACTAATCCAATATATAAGCATGGAAGAATCCACTGGGAGCAAATGGGTTAAGCAACCATCTGCTTTTTAAGACTCCTATATTCAATAAATGACTGGCCGCATATGACGGGTTCTACTGTACACTCAAATCTCAAGCACGGTAGTCCATTAGCCAAACACGGCAAAAGGACCGTTAAACAAACTACAGTAAAACCTCCCTATAACGGTCACTAAATTAGTGTTAATTAGTTGATACTTAGGGCAGGTGACTGCTTAAAGCAAGGTGAAAGTAAAACAGAACGCTCCTATAGGAGCGTTCTGTTTTACGTTCACCTTGCTTTAAGCAGCCACCTGCCTTTAAAACAAAATACTTGATAATTTATTGGCCGTTATAGAGAGGTTTTACTGTAAATAAGTTAAATGAATACCAAGTGTCCGGCCAGGGCAAGTTCAAGTGTCTTCACATAATTCCATCAAAAAATATCATTCAAGTTGTACATTTAAACCTAAACAGTTAACCCCATCGAATTACTATAGTCCACTTTAAATAAACCAATTTCACTAAACATATATTGAATCTGCGTGAAAAACACATACAATACACACCATCTAAACCGGAATTTAAGTAAATGAGAATTTATATCATCTAAGGCAGGTGTCTGCTTAATGCAGGGTGAAAATAAGGCAATAATCTCTCTCTTTTTTGGAGGTGGGGGTTCTTCATGATTTTCACTCTGCATTAGCTCCGAATAACTCAGTATGAACAGATACTGATGCTAATTTTCAAGTCCGGTTTAGAGATATTTAACTGTATAGCAACCTATAAGGTCAGTAAAACATAAGAAAATACAAACGTGCAGTAACCCCCCATAAGCGCCCCTTTATGAATAAACATAGATGTCTTTAAAAATATGATGTTGGTTAATGCAGGACGAAAGTCATGTACAGAGTTCCGACGGGATCTTTTGTCCTGCATTAAACTACCGTATCTCTTTAAGAACCAGAATTATACAGTAGAACGCATCTAATTCGACCACTTAATGAATAAACATGGGTGTCTTTATAAGCAGGTGGTTGCTTAATGCAGGTAAAAAGTAATGCAGAAAGCTCCTCTATGAGCTTTCTGCATTACTTTCATCCTGCATTAAGCTACCACCTGCGTCTAGCATCCAGAATTATACATCTTTTAGGTGGTCGCATTAGCGGGGTTTTACTCTACCTCTTTTTGGTGACCGCTTTAGAGGGGTAGCTGCTGTATTTTATCATCTTATTAGTACCCGAGCATAGTGTCTGGTTCACTTGTATCAGTCGGTATAGTTTTAGCGGCATGCTCTGAGTATAGTGAACACACAATCGAATTATGATAAATGTTCAGATACAGGTCGAATTCCTGATTAATTAGTTTCTTTGACATGAAACAGAAAAACTGGTTAACAATTACGAATGCACGACACTATTCTTATAATGTGAACTTTCGTATAAGTCTTTACCTGCCACGAATTGTCGTCTGCAAAATGTGTCGCCCAGTTCACTTTTCATATATGTTTGTACATTCTTTCCTTTTTATTTAAATAAACCATAGTCCAATTATCAAACAGTGTGGATCCTGATGAGACGCCGAGTTACATCTGGGTGCAAACTGTTTGAACAGATAATAATAGAATTGCCCATTCCATAAAGAGTTAAAGCGGCGACTGAAAAAAGTCTGCAAAGACAGGTCGTACACCCCCAGAAATGGAACTTTCTTGGAGCTTTCTGTATTTGGAGATTTGTGTATAGCTTCCGTCAGCATTTACGATTTCCACACAAAATATACCCCGTCTGTTTTAATTGTCGTCTGCATTACGTTTCGTTTTCATAATCAGAGTGTCAGACATTTTGAATCACGGACTCACCATGGCGACACATGTGTTTGACAGCCAAATGCTTTTAAAGACGCTCCAGTTTATTAATTAAGTACATGCTTTAAGCCGTTACTTCATAGATACTCCATAGTAGGATCCAGATCAGAGGACTCCTGTAAGAGCCGCCTGATCAGGGTCTGCTTTGTCTGCTAATGGAATAATGAAGAATCGGTTTCAACTGTTTCTGCAATGTCCAAAACTTTCTGTGTTCATATGCCATTACAGTAAAACCTCTCTATAACGGCCACTAAATTGTGGTAATTAGTTGGTATTTAGGACAGGTGGCTGCGTAAAGCAAGGTGAAAGTAAAACAGAACGCTCCAATAGGAGCGTTCTGTTTGACTTTCACCTTGCTTTAAGCAGTCACCTGCCTTTAACATAAAATACTTGATGTTATTTAGTGGCCGTTATAGAGAGGTTTATATGCCATTATAAAAGTACATGCACATATAACAAGTAGTCATGACGTCATTTTTCTTACATAAATATTCATGGAGTAAAGGGTTAAAGACCGTTACTCTGTGAAGCAAATGACACTTTAGTTTTATCCTATTTTAAATGATAGCTTCAACAGACTATCAGTCAATTGAGCTCAGTTCGGACCCCCCTTGAGCAAATACTCAAGTTTGGCAAAGAGATACATATTGCAGGTAGATATATCTTTAACAGTCATATTGGCAACTTTGTGACAACTTTTGAAGACAGTTTGGATCCAGATGAGATGCCGAGTAACTCGGTGTCTCACCAGGGTTCAAACTGTTTGACATTCTGACACCTTCTTAAAACAATCGAAGAAAAGCGTAATTTTAGAATTGAAGCAGACGAAAATATTTGCAGACGATAATTTCTCAGAGGGCAGAAAGTTAAGTGTCTAGGTAGAGCGCAATACAATCGCCACCTAATCACAAAAACACAATACTTACTAATCATTGCAAACCTCCGTTTCCACATTGTCCAAACAAATAAAACGTCTTATATTAAAACAAGCAGAGAAGTTGGAGTCAAATTTGGGACAATAAGCAGTTTTAACAGATTATTTTTCAACAGGTTAAAGGATCTGCAGAATGTAAGAACGATCAATATTTGAAAAGGCCGTTACTACATGACCGGCTACGATCATTAGACCCTACCACAGTAAGCATATCACCGTCAGTAGAAAATATCGTCTAAAGCAATTCTCAAAGTACATATTGTCCCAATATTTCCCGAAATAAGCGATCAGGGTGCCAAACAGTTTGGAGCCTGATGAGACGCCGAGTTACTCGGTGTCTCATCTGGATCCAAACTGTTTGCAAAGAGATAATAGATTTGTTCATTGTGGGCTAAGGACGGTATTGAAATAGAATGCTTGTACGCGCGTAAATAGCTCTTGGCTAGGGTCCTATGCGAAGTATTGTGTCTCTTAACTCCAGCGACAAAAATGGAAATTTTCTCCGGTGTTGATTTTATAATTATTTGCACTACCTAAACGACACCTGTAAGCGTTAAAATCAAATTCACCGTGTGAAAATTTGGAGTACTGGGCAGAACCACATTGGGCAGAGAATAATTAATTCCAATTTCGTATTATCTGCAAAGTGTGAACAAGCCTATTAATGGAGAACATTTAATTTAACATGTCAATGGCAATTTTCGCTATTAAAGCTGGGTCAGTTTACTTAGGCAGTGATTTTAACGCATTAATTCATATCGCATTTATTAAGCGATAATCTGAGATAAGACCGCGAGGAGCTTTTCAAAAGCTAATCTCAAGTTTTCTTCATTACGACCAGTTATTGAAGATGTATTGTGACGGAGAAATCGAATAGATGTTATCGCCGACTAGTTTAATTACTATGAGTTAGATCAATGTGCTCTGATCGCATGAAATAAAAAAAAAAATCTTCTGTGACTGGCATAAAGTGAAGTATCAAGCGTCTCAGATTTGGTATTGTGGTTGCTTAAACTTTAACACAATTTGGAGCATATTTGTGTGGACATAATGTGAATGCGATGAGAACCTAAATATAATCTTAAACTGGAAACCAATTACGAGAATAACGAGTGAGTATTTAGACGGTTTTCTTAACTCTTTCAACGCTGAACTTTCAAATGGACTTTTCCAAAATTCAAACAGATCAAACTTACAGTGAAAATCCAGGGATTTTTAAAAAGAAAAGTGTAACATGACAAATAGTGCAGACTGGTGAGACAGTTTCTATAGGAACCCTCTTATCTGGGTCTACGCTGTTTGTAAAGGACGTTAATGACTCGTTTTCTGTACTGAAAGGGTTAATTTTGTAACACTTTTTGGCTATACCAGTCATGTATACAGTAACATTGCTTAAAACTGAACATTCGATTCAGTATCATTATTTGTCTTTATCCATTTCCCTGTTCTATGTTAATCTGAATTCCAATACATATTGAATATTTATGGACAAAATAGTTTTAATGAAATACGGAAGGTGAGACATAGTAGACATTTTAGAAAGTAAAGAAAAGGTCTATAATATTCCATTAGCAAACAAAGCAGACCCTGATCAGACGGCTCCTATAGGAACCGTCTGATCTGGGTCTACTCTGTTTGCAAATGCGTTTATATGAAGGAAAGGGTTAAGTCAGGTGGCAGTTTAATGCAGGGAAAAAATCATACACAAAGCTCCCTCTGGCATGACTTTCATCCTGCATTAAGCAGCCACCTGCCTAATATGTTCTCAAATTATTCTGTAATGTATATAATAACAAAGGTAAATCATGGTAAAAGATAATAATAATAAATGCAGTAATAAAAATAATGATGATAGCAACAATGATGATGATGATAATAATACTTGAAATAATAATAAAAATGATAATAGTATTATAAGAATAATTATTATTATTTACAATTATTATTAATTGTAATAGTATTATCAATGTCATAATCATAACAATTATACTAATTAGAAGAACAACAATAAATAATAATGGTATTACTCTACCACTGTATCTGCTACTGCTACCACTACTATATACCTACTGCTACCACCACTACTTGCTGCTACTATTACTACACGCTGCAACCACTACTGTATACATACTGCCACCACCACTACATGCTGCTACTATTACTTAATACTGACACCACAACTGTATACATACTGCTTGCTACCACCACTACATGCTGCTACCATTACTACATGCTGCTACCATTACTACATACTGCTACCACTACTGTATACATACTGCTACCACCACTACATACTGCTATCATTACTACATGCTGCTACCAGTACTATATACATACTGCTACCATAACTGCATACTGCTAGCACCACTACATGCTGCTATCATTACAACATGCTGCTACCAGTACTGTATACAGACTGCTACCATATCTGCATACTACTAACACCACTACATGCTGCTATCATTACAACATGCTGCTACCAGTACTGTATACATACTGCTATCATAACTGCATACTGCTAGCACCACTACATGCTGCTATCATTACAACATGCTGCTACCAGTACTGTATACAGACTGCTACCATATCTGCATACTACTAACACCACTACATGCTGCTATCATTACTACATGCTGCTACCACTAATGTATACATACTGATTGCTACCACCTCTACATGCTGCTACAATTACTACATGCTGCTACCTCTACTGTATATACACTGCTCCCACTACTACATACTACTACCACCACTACATACTGCTACTACTACCAACACAACTACGATCATCAGCATATTTTACACCATTGCTACATGTATCATCATCACTACTACTACGACCACTGTAATCTGGTGCTGTTTTATGACACAGCAATAACTATATGTGCTTAACCATTTACTCCAAATATACACATTTCAACGCTTTTGCGTTAAAGTAGACCCATGTGAGATAGCTCCTATAGGAGATGTCGGCCCAGGGTCTGCTCTGTTTCCTTATGGCCAACATTGCATGTGTTCATATACCACTATCTAATTAATATTAATTATGTCATTATTTCTTACATGAATATTCATGGTGTAAATGGGCTCTTAGAGTTGCTTATTTTACATATTACGTATCATTATAAATGTTTTGATCTAGCTTCCTGTGGGTATTCCTATCACCCCAGAAATTACATACCCTATTAACTGGCTCATATTTTGACACTTAATTACGCTGATCTCGAAAATGTTACACTTCTGAACCGTTAATAAACTACAGTGTACAGTGATTAGGGCTTACAATCAAGCCAAATCATATGACAATTAGCAACATCAACACACATGTTCAGAAGAGCATCAAATCTGTTTGAAAATTTTGAGCTGGATTTGAAACAAAAATAAATCAGGTTATGTCAACAGTGTAAAGACAAAAGACAAGCTTATGCATATCTCTTGTAAAATCTTGTAGCGACAATTCATTTAGCTGTCATTACCTTAATAGCTATTCAGGTCGACTATGTGGTATGCCTATGAATTGAACCAAAGTAACAATAATTACTAATAACTTAAAAAGGCAGATACATGTATAGTGCATACACAGTAAAACCACTCTTGACCCTCCTTCATATAAACGTGTTGTCACGCATTTGCAAAACAGAGAAGACCCAGAACAGACAGGGGCCGTCTTATCAGGGTCTGTCCTGTTCGCTAATGGAATTTGAAAGATCTGTTTCTTTAGTTCCTAAAATGGCTACAATATTCCACCTTCCGTGTTTCATTATAACCAATTTAACCATGAATATTCGGTAGGCTTTGAAATTTGGAATAAACATAGAACAGGGAAATTGTTAACTCATTCCCTCATAAGCTATTTTTAGATCCAACCACTTTGAATAAATCTACCAAAAAGGAGCATTAACAAGAGAAAAGGAAATTTTTAGAATTTTGTAATTTTGAATCCATTGTGATAAATAGAGCATTTGCTCTGTTTATCACAATGGTTTCAACAGGTGATTTTACAGACGCGTAGAAAGGCGTATTTTTGGAGGAAAGGGTTAAGGTGATACTCTGGGTATTTCCTCTTTACCTCATGAATATTCATGCAAGGCATAATGACAGCATAAATATTAGTTGATTGTCTTTATAATTGTTTATGAATACAATAATAGTTTAGCCATAACAGAACAGTTTAATCAGCCTTATATAATCCCACAAGCAAACGGAGCAGAGCCCCTTCAGACGGTTTCTATTGATCTGGATCTACTCTGTTTGTGAAAACGTAAGAACGTCTGAATGAGGTAAAGAGTTACATGAATGTGGTTACTCCATTAATACCCATTTCTATGCATATGCGAATAGGGTAGACCCAGATCAGGTATAGCAGCCGTCTGATCAGGGTCTGCTCTGTTTGTTGATAAAATTACACATATCTGATTCTTTAGTTTCTGTCATGGCCAATACGTCCGCTGTCCATGTACTATTGTAACAATTATTCTAATTAATATTCAAGGTGTCATTATTTCTTACATGAATATTCATTGAGTAAAGGGTTAAAGCAGAACTAAAGTTGTGTAGAGAGTTCTATTAGGAGCTTTCTGCATTACAGTAAAACCTCTCTATATTATTTAAATTGTGTTAATTAGTTAGTATTTAGGGCAGGTGGCTGCTTAAAACAAGGTGAAAGTAAAACAGAACGCTCCTATAGGAGCGTTCTGTTTTACTTTCACATTGCTTTAAGCAACCACCTGCCTTTAACACAAAATACTTATGTAATTTAGTGTCCGTTATAGAGAGGTTTTACTGTATTTCATTCTGTATTAACCCTTTCCCTGTTCTATGTTTATTACAAGTTTTTATACCAACTGAATATTCATGGACAAAATAGTGATAATGAATTATGGAAGATGGAACATTGTGGCAATTTTAGAAAGTAAAGAAACAGATCTTTCAAAGTCCATTAGTAAACAGAGCAGACCCTGATTAGACGGCTCCTATAAGAGCCATCTGATCTTGGTCTACTCTGTTTGCAAATGTTGAAAATGCGTTTATAAGAATGAAAGAGTTAAACATCCGCTTATGTTAGTGTTTTGCATACGTCAAAGGTTTTACGTCAGAATCAAACATGTATCATTTAACCCTATATTGGAGATAGCACAAAGACAGTTATGACAAATTGACACTGTAAATATTATCTTCAATATAGAATAGAGGATAGGAATATGGGCTAGATAACCTTTAGACAGCTACACGAGTCGATTGTTCAAAACCACGTAGTCGGCTTGACATTTTCAGAACTGATTCAATCTACTATATTTTTTCAGAAGTCATATTCTTATGTCCACCAGTTTTTATCCTTATCAGCAGGCAATGTTTAGTCAGTTGTTGTATTCAAATTCACTCACAGCTTAGCGTGTAAGGACATAACTTGTATAATAAAGTGGTTTTGTTTTTATTTAAACTAGAGGTAGGCCACTGGACCGGTCACTATGGGTAAAAATAATACAGTAAAACCTCTCTATAACGACCACTAAATTACATCAAGTATTTTGTGTCAAAGGCAGGTGACTACTTAAAGCAAGGTGAAAGTAAAATAGAACGCTCCTATAGGAGCGTTCTGTTTTACATTCACCTTGCTTTAAGCAGCCACCTGTCCTAAATACCAACTAATTAACACAATTTAGTTGCCGTTATAGAGACGTTTTACTGTAGAAATCTATCAATACAGTACACTCCCTATAAAAACATCAATGTCAGTATTTAAGATAGGTAACTGCTTAATTCAGGGCGAAACTCTTTCAGAAAGCTCCGTTAGGACTTTCTGTCTGCATTAAGCAGTCACCTGCCTAACATATTTCAGTTCTTCTATATAGAGATTTTACTGTACACAAAACCAAGGACTCTAAAACCAGAGACCTATATTATGTTTATATGTCTCTGCTAAAACCAAGGACTTTAAAAGCCAACGACTCTAATGTTATAAGCATACCAGATAAACGACCATGTAGCTTAAGTTGTGTAGATAAGCTAAATAACATTTGTTTGGTCAATATGATTACACAGCTTGGACAATAACGTTGCAGAACTGGTTCAAAAGTACGAGTGTGGGCGGAGAATATACTATGTTCCATCCCTCACAACACCTTGCCACCCATAAGGGATTGTGGATGTACCCATAAAATACGTTATGGTCATTTTGGTACACCATTCATCTCCGAGTTCTTAACCATTTGAATGTTAAATAATTAAAGTGGAATGATCCATCAATGTGTAACTATAAAAACAATTCAGTATGAAATGCTTAAATTTGTTTGAGGATTTTGAATGGCAAACGTTGTATACCCTGATCAGAGGGTTCCACTAGGAGCTCTCTAATCTGGGTCAAAACTGTTTATAAATGTCCGTACACTCATTTCCCTTATTTATAGGGTTTAAATTGCACACTATATTAAATGCTTGAGCTTGCTAGAGGATTTTGAATGACAAACAGTGCAGACCTGTTCGGTAGGTTAGGGCACAGTGTAATTCCCCAGCCTGTTAAACGCGAACTGATTCGTATTTGCAAACAGCTTGGCTCCAGATGAGACGCCGAGTATATCGGCGTCTCATCAGGATCCAAGCTGTTTGACACTCGGTCAATAGTATCTCAAAATTCTGAACGAATCGATAATAAATGAAAATTGTAGATCAAATATTAAATATTAAACAGACATCATTTTTATCAATTGTTAAGGGAGCAAACAAATGCATTAGCTGTTTTTCGATTGATAGGTATATATATAACAAAGTCATGTTTCAGATTAAACACTCAGAAACACGGAAACCCCCAAATGACATTTATTTCAGATAGTTCTCAAGGAATAGAAACGAAACTTCCTAACGTTTTCCTTTCTCGAAAGGTGACTTGGATGAGGTCAATGATACGTATAATTATGTTTGATTATTATCTGTATAATTTATGATACATGTAATTATTTCATAACCTTTGGGGAGAATTTGGATCCATATGAGATCCAGATCCCGAGTAATTCGGAGTCTCGTCAGGATCCAAAATGGCACTCTGGTAATAATTATTGCTTTTGACAAAAATAGAACAACATCCACACGCACTAAGAAACAAAAACAAGAAGACATAATGCTATTCAATTGCTAAGCTTGCAAGCGATAGGATTGGATTTCATGCAATTGCGACGACAGAGATTGACAACTGAAAATAAAGGTTTTAGCCTTGTCCTGTTGAGTGTGACGTAGCTGACATTCACAAGCAGAGTAGATCCATATCGGAACCCGCGTAGCTTGTAGTCTCATCCTCGCCCAGTTTGTTGAGACTCGTTCTACAGTTTCTTAAACTATTGATTGATTAGGAAGTAAAATCTGCAGGTTAGAGTTTGAGGAAACATTATTTTTTACGGCAAGATAGGAGTTAAATAACGTAATAATGTACTGTAAAACCGCGTTAAAGCGACCACCAAAATATAAATAAGTCCAGGTCTTATAACAAGGTGGTAGCTTAATGCAGGGCGAAAGTTATGCAGAAAGCTCCAACAGGAGCTTTCTGCATACCTTTCGTTCTGCATTAAGCAATCACATACATGTACTTTTTAAAACACAATTATCTATTCGTTATGTGGTCTTTTTAGAGGGACTCTACTGTAGATAATGATGACATTTCAAATGGGTAATCCGTGGATAATTCAGTCCGATCTAATGAGAGATAGAGAGTATTATAATTCCAATTGACGTTTTTATATTTACCCTTACCCCGCTGTGAAACAAATAGTTGCTGCTCAACATTGGATCTGGTTCAATTCTGACTACAGTAAAACCTCTCTATAACGGCCAATAAATTACATCAAGTATTTTGTGTTATAGGCAGGTGGCTGCTTAAAGCAATGTGAAAGTAAAACAGAACGCTCCTATAGGAGCGTTCTGTTTTACTTTCACCTTGTTTTAAGCAGTCACCTGCCCTAAGTACCAACTGATTAACACAATTTAGTGGCCATTATAGAGAGGTTTTACTGTACTTCCGATTTGAGAACCTACTGCTCTAGTGTCAAACAGCTTGGATCCTGATGAGACTGCCAGACCGCGACACGTCACATGTTCGTTTAAAACGTTAGTTTTTTTCTGTGACCTTTGAAATGTCGACCATGAGCCGATTGAATAATGGAAATAAGTTTAGACAAGTGACAACAGTTACTTGTGTTTCCTTCAATTGCATAACTTCACGATCACGATTTAAGAATAACTGCCTTTGTGTCCTGTAAAGGATAATTGGTTTTCCTTTTCATAAAGCTTTCAAATTTGCAATGATTAACCCTTTGGGTGTAGGAAAGGAATGTACTGACATTTGCAAACAGTGTAGACCAAGATCAGAAGAATCCTTGAGGAGCACTGCAGCGTTTGTCATTCAAAATCCTCTGTTCATATAGGAGCTTACTGCACTATATTTGGCCTGCATTAAGCTACCATCTGCCTTACAGGCTTATAATCAGACCTCTTTTTGATGGCCACTAAGGACAGGTTCTGCTTATCCATCTGCTCATGACCTACTTCTTTCGATTGACACTAGATCAATAGTTTGTCAAAAGTTTTATAGAATTGGAGGTATAGTAAAACCTCTCTATAACGGCCACTAAATTGTTAATTAGTTGGTATATAGGGCAGGTGGTTGCTTAAAGCCACCTGCCTTTAACACAAATTACTTGATTTAATTTAGTGGCTGTTATAGAGAGGTTGTACTATATAGTCAAAATTGCTCTAAATCCACATTTAAGGAGAAATTATTTTAGCACTTTAGGGAACGGGTTAATAGAACGTCTAAATGGAAAATTAGAGACGGCCTTCTGTAATTGGTAAATGTTACAAAACGGACTTTAATAGAATAGAAGTCAGGCAGGACATTTGGAAATCACATACGAAAGAGAAGCACAAATGAATGTGAACTCACATATATACACACAACTGCTCCTTGCCTGTTCAACGGAATCATTTGGGGCACCTTTTTAAGAATGTAAAGAAATCGGTCTGTAGTTGTAAATAACACTTTACTTCGTAAATATTCATGCAAGAAATAATGACTTAATCAATGTTAATTGACTGAATATTGTAACAAATATTAATCAGATGTATTTTATACTGGCATGTGAATGCAAGAAAATTTGGCCATATGGCATACACTGTAGAATGATTTTCCTTATCATAAAGCTTTCACATTTGCAATGCTTAACCCTTTGGATGTAGGAAACGAACGTACTGGCATTTGCAAACAGTGTAGACAAATATCAGAAGACTCCCCGAATTCCATAGAAATACAGGAACCGTTTGATCTGGATGTACTCCGTTTTCAAAGTTATGTCTGTAGAGAAAGGGGCAAATGAGTTAAATATTTCAAAAACAAATTCATAATAAATGAGCTCATCTGCAAAAAGTGCCTTATAGGGTTTCCATCGCTTTTAGTTTTTGACTGAAGAGTTTGAACTAGAACGAAGGAAAATATTGACACTGATTTATTTAAGTATTTGTGTAAAGCAGAGTGTGCCGTGCCATTCTCACGTTGTCTTCAAACACTTAAACATTTACAGTTGAACCTGTCTCAACCCATTCCCTCATACTGAAGACTTTTGACGACTCTGTAAAAGTCACTTTATGAAACCATTGTGATAAATAGAGCATTTGCTCCAATAGGAGCAAATGCTCTATTTATCACAATGGTTTCAAACTACACGATTCTATTTTTTTCATTTTCTCTAGTTAATTCGCCTTTTCGGTAAATTTATTTAAAGAGGTTGGGTCTAAAAGTAGCCTTTGAGGTAAGGGGTTAAACGAGCTGTCTCAAATGAGATGTTTGATCAGGATCTACACTATTTGTTACTATGTCAGTCTATTATAAAGTTATGAGAATGCAGCCAAATTGAAATATTTAGTTTAACAAACTTTTCGGGACGACAGATTGACAAAATATATTGGTAATTAGAATAAATATAGTTTGGACTTGAATGCAGTCATATGGAAGTTTAGACAAACATAATGTAATCCTTCCCAAATAGACATGCTTTATATTTCTCTGCCTAAGTTGGGGCATTCGTTGTTCACGTCCAGACAATGCAAAATTCCAAATATAATTGTTTCGCTGTCTGATGGGAGATGTGTGTTTTTGAATACATTAAGAAGAAGAAACATCACACAAAGTTGTTATCTATGCTGCTCTGACAACTCCAGCTCTCTACAACGACTACTTACAAACACTCTTCTTATGGGGTTTGAGATAGGTGGTAGCTTACTGCAGAACGAAATTTCTGCAGTAAGCAGCCAACTCTGTTAACCCTTCACTTAAAATTAAAAAAAAACACAGACTAGATCCAGATCTGACGGATCCATAAGGAGCTCTAAACTTCATTATGTCATTATATTGTTTAAGAATATTCATCAGCATTTCCTCATAGCGACACCTTTTAACGCCTCTGTCAAAGTCATTTTTGAAACCATTGCGATGATTAGAGCATTTACTCCACAGGAGCAAATGCCCAGTTAATCAGAATGGTTTTAATACTACAGAATTCTAAATTTTCCTTTTTCTAGTAAATGCTTCTTTTCAGTATATTGATTCAAAGAGGTTGGGTCTAAAATAGCCTATGGAAAAACGGGTCTAAAACAGTCTATGAGGGAATGGATTAAAGGACAATGTTAGTTGTTTGTCAAGTGGTTGTGTTAGAGAGGTTCTACCGTATCTGCCTGAAATGTTCGATCCATTTTCTCTTTATACAGTAGGACCTGTCTTAAGTGGTCATAAAATTGATGTAGAAGTATGGGTTTGTCAAAGTCAACAAATGGTTTGTTTAGACGCCGACCTGCGTTAAAGCAGTCATGTAAGGCTGTCTTGGAGAACCTTTGTTGGCATACAATTTGACCTGATGAGCTATTTAAATATAAAAATCGAATTTTCAATGTTTTTCTTATGGCTTTCAGTAAGTAGACTGCCTGCTCGAACAAGATAAATCCACAAAGAGAACAAACAACTATACATGTACTTGTAATCTTTAACGCTATCGCCTCCAAATAAAGTTAGACTGCAAAAATATCGTCTGCTTCAGTACTTGTAATCTTTAACGCTATCGCCGCCAAATAAAGTTAGACTGCAAAATATATCGCCTGCCTCAGTACTTGTAATCTTTAACGCTATCGCCGCCAAATAAATATATTCTGAAAATGGGTGATCCCTCGAAAGCAAAAGTAGAAATGCAAAAAGAGAAAATTGCAGACTCGGTTTTATTGAGTCTGTTCATGAGTAGTAATTAAAAGTGCAACACTACTCACGCCCCCTAGCACCGGCTTAAGCAGTATTCAATTTTCAAAACTAATAACATGAAAACTAATGATCCCGAAGGACCAGAAAATATAACAACACTGAGAATGAAGTACGGGGCGACTTTTTACGGCCGCCACACAAGCACTTAACACCTGCTGTTGTGAAGTACATATATTCTGAAAATGGGTGATCCCTCGAAAGCAAAAGTAGAAATGCAAAAAGAGAAAATTGCAGACTCGGTTTTATTGAGTCTGTTCATGAGTAGTAATTAAAAGTGCAACACTACTCACGCCCCCTAGCACCGGCTTAAGCAGTATTCAATTTTCAAAACTAATAACATGAAAACTAATGATCCCGAAGGACCAGAAAATATAACAACACTGAGAATGAAGTACGGGGCGACTTTTTACGGCCGCCACACAAGTTAGACTGCAAACATATCGCCTGCTTCAGTACTTGTAGTCTTTAATGCTATCGCTGTCAAATACAGTTAGACTGCAAAAAGCATCGCCTGCTTCAGTACTTGTAATCTTTAACGCTATCGCCGCCAAATAAAGTTAGACTGCAATAAAATATCACCTGCTTCTGGTTTCAAATAGGATGTTTTGTTCAAATTCTCTACATACCGTATAATTACAGAGTCAAACTGGTTCGATCAAGATGAGAAGCTGAGTCTATTTCATGATTTGCAAAGGATGCCATGGATATTTCCCATGGCGGGTAGTGAGTCCACATTCTTTTGGCTAATTTGTGATGAACTTTTAAATGGAGACATGGATCAAGCAGTTTTAATCAAGGTCCATGCTTATAAAGCTTTTAGCTGAGTCTGAGATCGTTCTCAAGCTTTTGATTGGTCAGATTTGAGCCTCTGGCTCAAATCTGACCAATCAAAAGCTTGAGAACTCAAATCTGACCAATCAAAAGCCTGAGAACGAAACTCAGACTCAAGTAAAAGCTTTATAAGCATGGACCCAGATCTAAACATAATTTGAAGAAATCGTTGACCTGATAGAGACGTATATTTGTAAACAAAGTAGAAACGACTCAACACCTGTAGGAGCTGTCTGATCAGGATCTGTTCTGTCTACAGTTCATGTCACGCCCAAAACAAATTACCCTTGTTCTTATGCTATTATCACATTTCAGCTAATAAATAACCATAAAGTTATTATTTCATTAGGGACTCTTTGAATTGGCGCCAACTATTGTTTACCAAACACCATTAACAATATATTCTGCTTTACGTTTCAGGGTGAACTTTCCATTAATTTCTTCTGAAAAATCTTAACCCATTCCGTACGGAGTTTGTAGTGTAGTAAATTGTTGCGCGCTAATTTCGGATAGTGGCGATTATCGTATTCGTAAGACGGGTTCCATGATTGTATGGCTCCTTCAGACATCTTCAGACTTGGATCAGTCAACAGTTGGTAAAGGTTTAATAAATGTTATGAAACAAATAATTGGCCTTATAATTTATCAGATGGCGACTAAACAGGATTAAAATAAGAAAAGCGAAGTCTACAGTAAACTACATGCCAGCAGTCTAATCCTGTGTTTAACCTAATTACCATGAGGTCGTATGGAAATCGCATGGAAGTTAAAAAAGCAAATTCGCTACGAAGTAAAATATGTAAACATATTAACCCTTCGCTTGCTATTCACGTCAATATACCTACCTGTAAATAGTGAAGACCCAGATGAGACAGCTCCTGCAGGAGCTGTCTCATCATGGTCTGCACTATTTACAAGTTGATTGTGCAACCAGTGCACTCCGCAGCAGTGACTGCATAGCGAAATACTTGTACACAGTGAATATATATGTAATTATACAACAGAGCATGGGTAAAGAAGGAGAAATGTATTTTAAAATTCAGCAAGCGAAGGGTTAAAATAGTGTGTAACTACAGCGGCAATTATCAATTCTCCTGATGAATACTCATGTAGGAAATAATGCCATCTTGAGTGTTTAATAGATGATTTATTGGTATATGCATTTCTCTTAAAAAACAAAGCCTGAAAGTCAAATGGTTTGGACCTCAACCCTTTCCCTATTGTATATTCATGATGTCATTTATTCATGTAAGAAATAATGACGCCATAAATATTAATAAGATGATTTTTTATAATGGCATATGAACACATGAAATTTTGCCTCTGACATAAGCTGTAGAATCAGATCTATATTACACCATAAGCAAACAGAGCAGATAGGAGCCGTCTGATCTGGGTCTGCTCTGTTTGCAGATGCGCCACAATACACTTACATAAGGGAAAGGGTTAACAAGATGTCGATTTACTCGGTGTCTCATATAGATCCAACTTGCCTCTATCCTTAACTCTTTACCTTATGAATATGTATACAATAATTCATGAATATCAATTAGAATAAGCAAACTGTAGATTTAGATCTTTATAATTCCATAAGCAACAGAGCTGACACTGATCAAAAGCCCCCTTTTGGAGCCGTCTGATCTGGGTCTAATCTGTTTTCCATATATGTTAACCCTTTACCTCATATAAACGTGTTTTCACGCATTTGCAAACCGAGTAGACCCAGATCAGACGGCTCCTAGAGGAGCCGTCTAATCAGGGTCTACTCTGTTTGCTAATAGAATTTGATAGATCTGTTTCTTTAGTTTTTAAAATGTCTACAATGTTCCACCTTCCATATTTCTTTATAACTATTTTGTTAATAAATATTCAGTAGGTACTGAAAATTGGCCTAAACACAGAACAGGGAAAGGGTTAAAAGGCGTACCTGTGTACTAGTAAAATGTTATAAACAGATACCACTGTCCGCTGTTTAACCATTCTGTAGATATACAGATATCACCACTTCCTGCTCTTTGACCATTCGGTTGATGTATACATGTACATCATTTTGGTACATTGTGGCCAATATAAACGACATGTTCTGTTTTTTGGAAGATTTTTTACATCAAAAGTTTGGTTTTATGAATCCGTTTGCGTTTGTAATATTAAAACAATCGGCTAAAAGTGTCATTGAGCCATATTCACGCGACCATTCGTTGTTAATTACCCATGAAAACAAACGTAACCTAATATCCTTTGTGTAATAAAGAATCACATTCGTCTGTAAAAATATTGTTCTGTTCTGTATTCTCGTATTTAAGTAAATATATTAACAAGTATTTATTGTGCATTTATATTTTTTGGATCAAGTAGATCCAAACGGTTTCATGGTTTGCCTCTATTATACCTAGATTGATGACAGAATCATTCTTTCATAACACATTCTTTAACACTTACCTCGCTGTTGAAAAATAATGTGTGCCTTGATATGGATCTGGTGAAAACTGGACTACTCTCGATTTGATCATGCTTTTGAGAAGCTATTGACCAAATATCGAATAGCTTGGATCCTGAGCAGACACCGAATTACTAGACGTCTCATCTGGATACAAGCCGTTTGTAAATGCTAATTTGTCGCGAATAGCAGCATAATGGTTAAAAACCGCTACACGCGGGTTCATGAAAACAAAATGTTTTCTTTACAAACGTAAAAGAGTACTTCTTGTTTGAAGCAATATAACGAGAATTGAGCGCAAAACTGTGTACATAAATTTAAACAGTTTGGATCCAGATGAGATGCAGATCAACTCGGTGTGAGATCGTCAGATCCAAACTGTCTGATACACTGGTTGTGAGTTTTAATCAAATTTAAATAATATCAGCTTATGAAAACCATTATTTTAAATGCTTATAAAGTTTGAATTATGTAGGTACCACAGTCTTGCACACAACCTTCGGTAAAGAAACTTTTAACTTTTCGTAAGATATGACAGATAATATTTAGAATTATTGAAGTCGTTCTCCTTGGCTGAATCTAGTTTTCTTTTGCTGTTAACGTTTCAAAACAATATTTTTATATGAAACGTAATCTGCTTTCAAACGTCTGATTACAAATCTAACGTTATTTTGCCCAACATGTAAAAAGGAACCGACGTTCGAATATAATTATATTGTTAGGATTAGATAGCTGCAGCTATATATAAAAATGTATGCCTCTTGGGAAGTAAGCTGAAGTGATTCCTACATTAGCTATTCGTGTGCCTCTATTCATGTAATAAACTGCGAACAGCTTGGATGCAAATGAGACGTCGAGAAATTCGGTGCCTCATTAACCCATTCCCTCATATTGACTCTGTAAAAGTCACTTTGTGAAACCATTGTGATAAATAGAGCATTTGCTCCTATAGGAGCAAATGCTCTATTTATCACAATGGTTTCAAACTACATCATTCTAAAATGTTCCCTTTCTCTAGTTAATGCTCCTTTTCGGTAGATTTATTCAAAGACGTTGCATCTAAAAATAGCCTATGAGGTAATGGGTTAAAGATCCAAACAGTTTGGCATTATGATCTTGATTCTGGAAAGAAATAGCTACAGTTTGAGCATTAACCCTTTTCCTGTTCTATGTTTTTTCCACTTTCAGTACCTAGTGAATATTCGTGGAAAAAATAGTTACAACAAAATATGGAAGGTGGAGCATTGTAGCAAATTTAAAAAGTAAATAATCAGATCTTTCAAATTCCATTAGCAAACTGAGCAGACCCTGACCCTGGTCAGACGGCTCATATAGTAGCCGTCTGATTTTGGTCTACTCTGTTTCCAAATGCCTGAAAACACGTTTACACTAAGGACATGGTTAAAAGGGGCAAATACAGGGCCATAGTTTGGGCTGTCTCCACCAACTAGTATGTTGTGGTCACTCTTAAGAATCGTCTCAGATGATTGTGGATATTTTTCCATTATATTTTGCTATGTATAACTAACTTCAAACACATAAGACCCAATTTCATTAACCATACACCTGATAGAGCCATTTTCTGGCGCATTTGAAAACTGAGTAGACCCAGATTAGACGACTCATGTAGAATCATGGTCTGCTCTGTTTGCGTCAGCGTCTCATCTGGATACAAGCTGTTTTCAAATGTCAGGTCATGCTTAGCAAGATAAAGATTAATAAAACATTATCTGTAATACGGATATCGATATATCCTGGTAATCCAGTTGCCACTGCTACTATACAAAATAACTGTAATCAACAAATTTAATTAATGAACATGTCGCACTATTGTCTCTCTGATTCATTTAGGACTTTATAACACAGATCGATGTGTGCTCAGTATCCCATCACCCTTTATCTAATACAGTAAAACCTCTATAATGCGACCAGCAAAAGGGGGCATAATTCACAGTGGCAAAGACAGGTGTTTGCTTAATGCAGGACGAAAGTTATGCAGAAAGCTCCAATAGGAGCTTTCTGCATAACTTCCATCCTGCATTAAGCAACCACCTGCTTATAAAATAGCCATGTTTATTCATTAAGAGGACGCATTAGAGGGGTTTTATTGTATAAACCTTTTTCAAGCATTAATAACGGAGTATATAAAGGCCTGCTCTGTTTGCTTTTGAAATAAAAGGATAGAGCTAATTCTACAGTTTCTATGGTGGCCAAACCTTATTGTGTTCATATGTTATAAAGGTACAGCTAATTAATATTCATGATGTCGCAATTTTTTACATGCATATGCATAGGACATATGGTTAATTAATTACCATATCGTCCTTTTGTCGCTCTGATTCATTTCGGACTAATGAGACAGATCGATTATTGTCGTGTATCCCTTAATGAACAAATCCCTAGGCACTTCGAACACATACGGTTCAAATATGAACCATCCTCTGTTGATTAACTTAGAATTTTGAGCTGGATCCAAACTGTTTAACATTTTCACTGTAAACCTGAATGACGCAAATGTTCGGGGCTTGTTATTTTTCATTCAGCACACATGTTTGTACACTAGTAGGTACATTAAGCGTTTCCGATAGCGCATTGTGTACACGGATGATAATTACAATGTATCATAATTGTGGCCTGCTAAAAATGCCGTGTGCTTCCGATATCGACGTAAATCTTCTTTCATTTCCTGTGAAAACTGAAATCATTTCCAAAATATTTTACATAATGTATGCGATATGCCAAGAACTAATTACAATGTTTATTTGTTTCTTCTAAAAATTTAAAATCCACAGCATCCTTTTTATTTAGCAAGCAGCGCTTAGGAGCAGTAGCAAGGGTCAGCCACCATCCCGATAAAACAGTAGAACTAGAACAGTTTGTGAACGTTGTTCCACTTTACTGTGTCACTGTTGCGTGAATTGTCGTCTGCAAATTGTGTCGTCTGATACAATTTCAATTGTTTTCCCCTTTTCTTTAAAGCAAAAACATAATCCCACCAATTTGGACCCTGGTGAGATGCCGAGTTGCTCAGAGTCTCTTTTGAGTCCAAACTGTTTGCATAAGTAATTAAATATTCGCAACTGGCACCGAAAGACTTGCCACAAACATTATAATTCAATAGATGATATTCTAGCCCTACTGGTGACTATAGATGACTAGTTTATCTGGGTCATAGGTTGCTTCTTACAATACACATTGTATGGACCTGGCATCAATAATTAATAATTAGGAAAAAGGATTACATGTATACATGTACAAAATGCCGTTATGGAATAACAATATATGCTCATTATTCATTTAGACGGATTATTCACGAGACAAGATCTAGGATTAAGGAGACGAGATCAGTGATTTAGGTGACAAGATCAGAGATTTAGGAGACTAGATCAGTGGTTTAAGTGACCATATCAGTGATTTAGGTGACGATATTAAGGATTTAGTGCAGAAAAAATACTCTAATGAGTCAGAGACTCGGGTAAGATGTGCAAATTAAAACATTTCAAGAATAGTTTCCTTTATTCATCCACCAAACTTTATGTTGTGATCTGTCTTTAGAATCGTCTCTGAAGATTTGGTTAAGAAATCTTTTTGTGTATATGCATCTTAATCAACTGACATTTTGAGAGACCATATACAGCTCTGTATAATTTATGGACATTATGCGATATGCATTTCAAACAGCTGGCTTCCTGATGAGATGCCAAGGTAGCAACGAGTTACTCTAAGTATATCTAGAACATATTTATAAAACACGACGAAGATGGCACAGTAATAGCTTTCTTAACTTTGATGATCATTTATGTAAGAAATGACTTCATGTATAACAAATAATAACATCATGTACATTTATCAGCTGGATCTTTTGGCGTTTTGCCAAGGCAGAAACTGTAGAATCAGTGACCAAACTTCTGAGTCTGAGTCTGAGATAATTCTCAAGTATCTGACTGAGATGCTCGAGAATGATCTCAGACTCAAGCAAAATGTTTTGTAATCTCGGGATCAGATCTATATCCCACGGGCAAATAGAGCAGACGCTGATCCGATGGTTTCGACAGGAGTCATCTGATCTGGATCTACTCTGTTTGCAAATGGCGTCAAGAGGCATATCTATCAGGTAAATGGTTGAGCGACCATCAAAATAAAGTAGTATGCCGGACGCTTAAGGACGATGGTGGCTTAATACAGGAGACGACCATTTGCTTGTTTATGATTCCTATGTTTAATCAGCAAATAATCACTTCATCCTTTGACTGCGGGAAACGAGTAAAATGACATCAGAAAGCAGCCTAGACCCAGATCATAGGTAGAAGGGCACTCTGATCAGTGTCTGCACTTTTATACAGAATGGACTCTACTACATGTATTAAACAGTGGTGGGTCGTTCCACTTCGGAAATTTATTGGTTAAGGTTTTACTGATGTCGTACTATGTACAGTTAACCCTCTCTAAACCGGAAGTTAAATTTAGTATAAATAACAGTCTTGGAGACAAGTGGCTGCTTAATGCAGGGTGAAAATCATGCAAAAAGCTCCCCTTTCTGCATGACTTTCATTCTATATCTAAGCAGCCACCTGCCTAAAAGTATATAAATTCTTCTCGATTAAAATTGCGGTTTAGAGGGGTTTTACTGCACCTGTTTCCTAGTATCTTTAACCATTTTAACCCATTACATCATAGGATATTTTTAGATCCAACCACTTTGAACAAATCTACCGAAAAGGAGCATTAACTAGAGGAAAGGAAAATTCTAGAATTTTGTAGTTTGAAACCATTGTGATAAATGGAACATTTGCTCATATAGGAGCAAATGCTCCATTTTTCACAATGGTTTGAACAGGTGGCTTTTGCAGAGGCGTCAAAAGGCGTCAGTATGAGGGAATGGGTTAACGCTGAATATGGTGGAATGTGTTGGTAGAGTCCATACAGTAGGAACGGGCAAAATTTGAGAGAGGATTTTGAATGACAGTGCATATCCTTATCAGAAAGCTCCCAGAGGAGATATGGGTCTACACAGTTTGCAAATGACAGTTCACTCGTTTCCTGCATTTAAATGATTACTCCGGACTTATTGTATATTAGAGGATAATAACAGGCCGGTCTTTATCTATTTTGCAGGGACCATGGTGTATAACCTGGCTTGACAGAAGAGAAGGTTCGCGTTTTGTGTGTTCCGATATGGATAACGATTCCGACAGTGTGGATACTCTGACGTCGTCGGATTGTTCCGACGGAGAAAACCCATCGGACTGTTCCGACAATGACGCATCGGATTCCGATGATGAGACGGTATCCTTCCGATCCCTGGCGTTCAGTGTTCAAAGTGACCGATCCACTGCCACCGTGAAGTCCAATAAAACAAAGAAACGAGTGAGGTTCAAACCTGGTGATAAACTCGTGCTTGTTTACGTCATACCAAACAGGGAAATGCTAGGATTGAAAAGTGACAGTGAAGATTCTGGAGATTCTGACGACGACGGTGATGATAGTGACGATGAGGAGGATGAAAGTGATGAAGAAAGTGAGGATGATGAAGATGATGATGATGACGAAAACAATAATAGTAGAGAAAAGAAAAACAAACTCAAGAAACCGAAACCGTTTGCGAAACTAATGGCTATTAAACAAGTGACAAAACAAAAGAAAAGTGAAACGAAAGTTGTGAAACCATTACGTGAGAAAACGCCGAAGATTGTCAATTTAAACATTACATCTGCGCAAAAACCACCGAGACGCAATACTAGAGCAATTAGAAAACGTGAAAAGAAAGAAAGAGCAAAAATAAGCAAAAAGGAAATCAATGTCGTTGAAGCCAAATCAAAGCAAGGGAAACCGAAAAGGAATAAATTTAACGCAATAAATGTAGATGTTGATAAGAGTAAGAGGTCACGTCGCAATAAATCAGGTATTTTGGAGATAAAAGCTACTGTGCAAGGCGACAACAAACAAGAAACAACCGCGTCAGTGCCAAGATTGGTTTACAAAAATGATTTAAAACCTTCCGTTGTGAATGTAAACGGTGCTTTAACAGTGTGCCAAACTAAGTTATTGCAACGGTCAAAACTGCAGCCCGTGTCTCTAAAAGTCACTAAGGGAGATAACCGGCCCAGTTCCGGTTCGATCACCACACCGGTAAGACAGACTAATGTCCGACACGTTGTCTCAGCAAGCTATGAGTCTCTGACAAGTTTGCTTCCAGATTCATACAGCGGATTTAGGCATAGCGTATCTGCCAACGCTTTAAAATCACTTGGACAGGAAGATAATAGTTCAAAGGATCATATCAAAAGGCTTAATCCAGACAGCATGAACGATTCTTCAAAGAGACACTACGCTTGGCAGGTTGCTAATGGCAACATATCTAGTCAGACTCTAAGGACGCCAAGCATTCTTCCATTCTGGGATAGTCTGAAAAGTTCTGTACCAGAAAATAATAGTATTAAGTTGCCGACATGACACAAATCAATGTAAATGGGGAAGGCATTCTTTTATCAACTTGCCCATAGCGCCTTATTTTGGAAATTGCTATGGACAAAGTTTCATAAAATAGAATCGGAACCCTTTACTCCATAAATATTCATGTTAGAAATAATGATTGTTTTAATATCACTTGGCTGAACGTAATATAACTGCACTATGAACAAGGCAATTTGTATCATGCATCAAACTGTGAATTTAGACTTGTATCATTCCCTAAGCAAATAGAGTAGCCCCTGATCAGACGACTCCTACAAGAGCCGTCTGGTTTGGGTCTACTCTGTGTGAAAATGTGCCAATTGTCGTCTCTATTGAGCAAAGGGTTAAAAAGCATCATGTTTCTCCTAGTGCAATATTCCTTTCATCGATATTTGAATCAACCAAGTAGTGAGTTGCTACTGCAGTTCAATGGAAGAATGTATTCAGGGCCACCACCTTTTCCCCAAAATGTTTTCTTTTTAAAATGGCACTGTACCTTTGTGCAAAAGTATTATTGGGTGAAATTTTACTTGTTTCATTAGATAATAATTTAGATCATTTAAAGCATGTCACATTGATTAATAATAGTATAGGAATACCACAGACATTAACAAAACCTCTTCGCTATTAATTATTAACCGTTATGCCGCTTTTCGCGACCCAGCTCGCATTTTATTTGTAAACAGCTTGGATCCAGATATTACGCCGATTAACTCGACGTCTAATCAGGATCCAAGGTATTTCAAACTCTGTCAATATTGTCGACGTTATTTGTTTAATATGGCGAGGTAAAGGTAAACAAAAAGCAGACACGTATAGGTGTTTATTATTTTTGTTCCAGTAGATCTACATGTATCGTAAAAGCCCTCTAATCCGGAATTCTAGTAGAGAAGACTTTAGATACTTTTAGGCAGATGGTTGCTTAATGCAGGGTGAAAGTCACGCAGAAAGCTCCCAGAGGAGCTTTCTGCATGGCTTTCATCCTGCATTAAGCTGCCATCTGTATCCAAGACTGATATTTATATACTAAATTGAACGTCCGGTTTAGAGGCGTTTTACTGCGTATTCGACATTAACGCAAGTTGTGCGCACCCGATTACAGACTGGGCACAGACTCAAACTAGCTCTTGGATTTCACCGCAATGAACCCTTTTCATGCTAACCGTGACCTAGCTGACATTTTCAGAGAGACTAGATGCAGATGAGAAGCTGGGGAACTCGGCGTCTCATCATGATCCAGGCTGTTTTATACGCCTCTGTTATAGTCACTTCTTGAAACCATTGTGATAAATAGAGCATTTGCTCCTAAGGAGCAAATGCTCTATTTATCACAATGGTTTCTATACTACACAATTACAACATTTTCCTTTTCTCTAGTAAATGCTCCTTTTCGGTAGATTCATTCAAAAAGAGTGTGTCTAAAAGTAGCCTATGGAGGAAATGGTTAAACCTATCTGAAGTAAAACTTGCTTCGATCAGAGTTTGAGCAGTCAACATTTCTACTGTCAGGATAAGGGTTAAGAGTCTGTTACAATGTCGCACGTTGTTGAGTTCAACTTTGTTTTTGATCAACGTCAAGGTTAACCCTTTCATGTAAGAATAAAGACATCATGAATATTTATTAGCTGAACATTTATAATGCAAACTTTTCAAGGAAATGTTTTGCATTGGCAAAATCTGTACAATCATACATGTATCATGTCAAAAGCAAACAGAGCAGACCCTGACCAAGCTTGGATGATGAGTATTAAGGTAGTGTAAAATGACCCTTGTTTAAGTCGGTATCGAGTTTTACGTCTCTTTAACCCTTTCCCTCATATTGACGACTTTTGACGACTCTGTAAAAGTCACTTTGTGAAACCATTGTGATAAATAGAGCAATTGCTCCTATAGGAGCAAATGCTCTATTTATCACAATGGCTTCAAACTACCAGATTCTTAAAGTTTCCTTTTCTCTTGTTAATGCTCCTTTTCGGTAGATTTATTCAAAGAGGTTGTATCTAAAAATAGCCTATGAGGTAATGGGTTAACAGTACATTTGTATTTCGGTCATTTCGCGACGTCTAGCTAAATATAGGCGGAGGAAGACCCCGGATTGCAAACAGTTTGGATCCAGGTGAGACTCCGAGTAACTCGGCGTCTTTTGAGATTCCAAGCTGTTTAATACTGCAATAAAGGAGAAATTTAAAAATCTGAAAATTGAAGCAGATGATTTTTTTTGCAGACGACAGTAAAAGAGAAAATTGGAAGTTAAAGGTAAGACTAATATTATTCTTAACTATTCTCATGCTGAAAAATCTGTCAGCTAAAATATTGATTTGTTTCAATGTTTACTTACATTCGATTCGTTCAAGCTTTTATCAAAGAAACAATTGACCGAGTGTCAAACAGCTTGGATCCTGATGAGACGCCGAGTTACTCGGCGTCTCATCTGGATCCAAGCTGTATGTAACTGCAAACCAGTCTGCGTTTAGCATGAAAAGGGTTTCAATTTACTCAGCCTACTTTTATCTATCTCTACTTAATTTCACGATATGGAGTATTACGCAAACAACATTCAAATTGTTGGCATCGATGATCAACAGACCAGAATAAACAAAGATCTTGAATGATTGATTGCCATTTTACTATTTTTCAAGAATTTTAACTGAGAACTTGACTTAGTTATGTCAGTCCTATTATTTAATACAACATTTGAAATATGTTGTGTTTACTTAATTTTCTAGCCTACTTGTAAATGAAGGACACCTTTTTATGATAAAGTATGTCACTATGCTATTGACTAAATGTTCAAACAGTCAGTATTCTCAATTTCTTGACATGGTCTTTAACCCGTTCTCCAAAGAATATCCATATAAGTAATAAAAACTGTATCCATGTTAATGCACTGATTTTTTATAATGAAAATGGGAAATTTTGACCATGGCAGACATTGTTCAATCAGGTCTATATCATTTCGTAATTAAATAAAACAAACCCAGATCGGACAGCTCCAAAAGAAGCTGTGTGATCTAGGTATACAATGTTTGTAAAGGTGTAAAAATATGTTTTTGTCAGGTAACATTCTTATAAAAAAAATAACCAGTCGTTTCAAACCTCTTAACCCTTTCCCTTATGTAAGCGCATTTTATGCATCTGCAAACAGAGTAGACCCAGATCAGACGGCTCCTATAGGAGCCGTCTGATCAGGGTCTGCTCTGTTTGCTTATGGTGTGATATAGATCTGATTCTACAGCTTCTGCCTGAGCCAAAATGTCCTGTGTGCATATGCCATTATAAAAATAATCTAATTACTATTCATGACGTCATTATTTCTTACATGAATATACAACAGGGAAAGGGTTAAACACGCACATGTAATAGTTTAGGTCTATAAGGTATGTGGTAGTCTAATACGGGAATAACTCCCAAAATAAGTGTTCTACAATACGTCCTGCATCGAGCAGCCACCGGTTTCTAAAGATTCGTGTTATTCAATTGGTATTGTTCACATGTTTACAGTGTGTTCCAGTTGATTGTTTTAAATGGACGATATCAATTTGTTATATTGTTCATATTGTTTTGCGAATAGAAAACTCCATGTCAGTATACGTTAGCACTCATTAAGAAACAAGATTGATTATAAATGAATTTAGACACAGGGAACCTTTACCTAGTATATGCGCCTTTTGACGTCTTTGGACACAGAGCAGACCCAGATCAGATGGCTCCTATAGGAACCTCCTGACCAGAGTCTGTTCTATTTGCTTATGGCATGTTATACAATTGGATCCTACAGTTTCCGCCATGTTCAAAATATTCTTGCATAAATATTTATCAGGTATAGAGTAAACATTATTCATGAAAATATAAACTTTAACGCTTTCGCTGCCAAACTCTGTCGTCTGCTAACTTTGTCGTCTGCTACAAATTTTCGTTATTTTGATTTTCTTCATTTTTGTTTCAAAACATAGTAACAGTAACAAACAGTTTGGATCCTGATGAGACGCCGAGTTACTCGGCGTCTCATCTGGATCCAAACTGTTTGCATAGGTAATCACAGATCCGGCATTGGCAGCGAAATGGTTAAAAACGCCAAGAATTAATTAATTGCAGGAGATGACGACAGTGATGCGTTTCAATTTGTCAATTTGTTTTATTTTAAACATATCACATTACAGTAGACCGTGTCTATAGCGACCACATGGGGGTCTTAAAGAGCAGGTGGTTGCTTAATGTAGAGCTAAAGTAATAGAGAAAGTTTCCAGAGGAGCTTTCTGTATAACGTTTGTCTCTTCATTTAGCGACTATCCGTCTTATATCCAAATATTTATTTTGGGTGGTCTCTGTAGATACGTGTTACTAGATTTTGCATGAGCTCATATTTATGTAGTCAATGATTGTTAGTTCTGTGAATTACTCTGTTCAATTCCTATTAGTTTTATATGATAGCAACTGACAATAAAAGTATTAAAATTACTGTATGTGTTTGTTCTTGTTCCGCATGTATCATAGACCGACCACTTGCTGGACCTATTTTATTGACATACAGTACAACCTCTCTATAATGGCCACTAAATTGTGTTGATTAGTTGGTATTAAGGACATGTAGCTGCTTAAAACAAGGTGAAAGTAAAACAGAACGCTCCTATAGGAGTGTTCTGTTTTACTTTCACATTGCTTTAAGTAGCCATCTGCCTTTAACACAAAATATTTGATTTGTTTAGTGTCGCTATAGAGAGGTTTTACTGTACACGTAATATAATTTGTGTTATCTTCTATACATATGTTACCTTGACTTTAGCGGGTCATGTATTTAACCCTTTGCTCCATAGATACATCCTTTGACGCTTCTGCAAACAGAGAAGACACAGATTTCTCCTTGCGGGCCATCTAATCTGGATTTGCTCTATTTCCTTATGAAATACAAATACAGCAAAACCTCTCCATAACGGCCGCTAAATTACATCAAGTATTTTTGTTAAATGCAGGTTGCTGCTTAAAGCAAGGTGAAAGTAAAACAGAACGCTCCTATAGGAGTACAGGGGGACGATTCCATTTTGAATATTCAGTATCCAAAGAGTTAGTTCATTTCAATGACCATGACTATGGTAGGAAAATACCAAATTGTTTACATAGGTTAGCCCATTCCCTCATAGACCATTTTTTGACCAAACCTCTTTTGAATAAATCTACCGAAAAGGAGCATTTACTAGAGAATTTTTTAGAATTGAATAGTTTTGAAATCTTTGTGATAAATAAAGCATTTGCTCCTATGGAGCAAACTTTTATGCTCTATTTATCACAATGGTTTCAAAATGTCTTTTACAGAGGCGTCAATATGGGGGAATGTGTTAAATAAAATCCCATTGAATTCGACCAACATTATCCTAGATTATTTTTAGATTATTGAATACATGTATATGCTAAATGGGTCACTATATCTAATTAGGGCATTGACATCCCCATAATGTCTTAATATACAGCCATTATACCCCCTCAGCAGTCGAAAGAGCTTCTGAACTCGTTAATCTAATACCGAATTGCATTTTTAAGTAGTTCATACAACTGAGTCTATACATCAAAATAAAGTAAATTCTAATTCCGTCCCGTGCTGGTTAATATATGCACATATATAATAAAGCTAAACACGAATTAACCTTTTAATAATTGATAAATCATGAAAGGTATGACCTGTCAGTTTACATTCCACCTAGAACACACAAAAGAAAAGGCAGAGCTTTCTACAATTTTAAGTTTCCGAACCAAGGAAATGTGTGTCAGAATATATGATTTCAGTTTTCATCCAATTCAATCGATATTAAAACGTTTTAAAATGGCATTTACTTATATTTGAAAATCACTGCTGAATTTATTGATTTTACTCAACTTTTTGCCGATAAATGAAGCCTTTCAGGCAGTTATTTGATCTTTATGTTGTTAGTTGGTGACCTACGACAGGGCTCCTGACTACTGATTGAAGCTTTAAAGTACATAATCGAGTACTTTAACACTCTACTTTAAAGGGACGGTCTTTAACACATTTGCACACAGAATAGACCCAGATCAGATGGCTCCTGTAGGATCTGGGTCTTCTCTGTTTGCAACGGCGTAGTATAAAGGATGTGCTTTCGTGGGAGTAAAAGGCCTATTATCTGTAGGTGCATGTTATGTGAAACGAGAAACAACGAACTCTTAATGATATACCCAGTCAGTTAGGACGTCCAACATATCGATAAAAAACAATAACAAATTGCTAACTTTAATGTAAGACATTGCATTGAAACCAGGAAGAAACGGGAATAAAACATATATAGTGTTTTATCATCGCTGTTAAATCAAATAAAACGTAGACAGGTGTCATAGGTCAGTAGATATCGCCCGCTTGGCACTACATAGTTATGCAGTATGTCGGCAGTGTATGCATACATTGTGATAAGAGTACGATATCTTAACACTTTACTTCATAAATATGCCTTTGCAAACAGAGTAGACCCAGATCAGACAGTTCCTATAGGAGCCGTCTGATCAGGATCTACTCTTTTTACCTATGATATGATATATATGTGATTCTATAGTTTCTGCCATGGCCAAAAAAAACCGTGTCCATATTGTAACAACTTAAATCTAATTTATATTCACGACGTCATCATTCCTTACATGAATATTCATGGAGAGAAAGGTTAACACGTTTCCTGCTAAGAGCAACCTGACTTGCATTTTCAAAGAGCTTGGATCCAGAGGAGACGCCGAATAACACGGCATCTCATCACGATCCAAGCTCTTTGACACTCGCAGAATAGTTTCTCAAAGGCTTGAATTATAAGTAAGATCAAATTGACAACAGAACGGATTTTGAGCAGACCTTGTTATTTTGAGCAGACCTTGTTATTTTGAGCAGGCCAAAAGTGAACTCATTCCCCCTGGAGAGAGTCTTTTGACGCCTCTGAGAAAGACAGTTTTTGAAATCATTGTGATAAATAGAGCATTTGCTCTATTTATCACAATGGTTTCAGAAGTACACAAATCTAAAACATTCCTTTTCTGTAGTGTTTTTTCCAAAGAGGTTGGGTCTAAAATTGTCCAGTGGGAATGGGTTAATGATTGAGCTGTGGGGTTCGCCTGATCAGGGTCTGCTCTGCTTATGGAATAATATATTCTGTAATAGGATCAAAACATTCTCGTAACTTCACATTCCATTCATTGCACTCTGGTGCGGATTCCGTAATCGTTTTGTAAACAACTTCAGTAAATATGAGACGCCGACACGCTTTGATTCTATGATGGTTTTTTTGAAAGACCTTGACAAGAAAAATCACCTTCGAAAAAGATAAAAACTCACCTTTGAAAAAAAAGGATAAAACACTCACCTTTGATAAATATTTATCATTTGAATACTGAATTTTCATTTTATCTTTGAACGCTGATTTTGTAACAGAATAGTTCATTATTTAATGACAAGGTTCAATCAGTATGCAAGGGTATTACCTTACGACAGGATATTGAATGACAAAAAGCGCAGATCCTGATCAGGTCCCCCAGATCTGTGTCTACACAGTTTGCAAATATCCGCATCCAGTCAAACTGATACTAAGTGTGCAAAGAATTAAGTTTTGCTGTGTTTTGAAAAGAAAATCAACCCTCAACTATTAACTCCATGAATATTTATGTTAGAAATAATGATCTCGTGAATATCAATTAGATGTATTTTTATAAATGGCATATGAACTCAGACAGTTTAAGCTATACAGTGAAACCCCTCTAAACCGGAATTCTAGTAGAGAAGAATTTGGACACTTTTTGGCAGGTGGCTGCTTAATGAATGGTGAAAGTCATGCAGAAAGCTCCTAGAGGAGCTTTCTGCATGATTTTCACCCTGCATTAAGCTGCCACCTGTCTCCAAGACCGATATTTATGCTAAATTTAGCGTCCGGTTTAGAGGGGTTTCACTGTAGTAGAATATGTAGAATCACATATATGGCATTTCATAAGCAAACAGACAAGACCCTGATCTGGGTCCACCCTGTTTGCAAAGGCATTAAAATCTATGGAGCAAAGCGACAAATCGTTGAACAGATCAGAGAACAATTCCTTGGACTAGAATGATACCTATCCATAACTAACCAGTATCTGTAAAAACAGCTCAAGTTCTGATATACAGTAAAACCTCACCAATCCGGATTTTAGTAAATAAAAAATAAAAAATGAGAACCTAGGCAGGTGGCTGCTTAAAGCAAGGTGGAAGTCATGCGTGAAAGTCTTGTTCTTTGCGTCGCTTTAACAGTAAACAGTATTTCAGTCATATTGCGACGTCCATCTACCAGCTGGTTACACTTAGGAGTGGAGGAAGACCACAGAGGTGTTTTCGTACACGAAACAATTGCATTGTTTCCTGTACAGAAGAACTGTCGGGTAGAACCATCGACCTACCGCAAACCAGCTGAATGCGTGAAAGCCATGCAGATACCCCCCCCCCCACCCCCAGTGGGGTTCACTGTATGACTTTCACACTGCATTAACTCATTCTCTCCTACTGACGCCTTATTGCGCCTATGTAAAAATCATTTTTGAAACCATTATGATAAATAGAGCATTTGCTCCACAGGAGCAAATGCTCTATTTATCACAATGGTTTAAAAACTACACAATTCTAAAATTCGCCCTTTCTATAGTTAATGCTCCTTTTTGTAGATTTATTCAAAGAGGTTGGGTAGCACCCAAGTACATGTAATAGGCATGGCTTCATTTTTACATGAATGTTCATTGAGTAAAGGTGTTAAGTCGAGTTACAAGTCCGCAATGAAGTCAGTGTTTTTGGACATGACATATTCACTATTCATGATATTGCACGAGAAAATTAAAACACTTTGTTTCGTTGCCATTAGAAACAAGAAATATCTTTAAAAAAGATATTCAGCGGCATTCAAATATTGACATAATGTACAAAACAATAATGGTATTAAATTTCTGCCATATTAAATTCAATGTTTGTAGATTTTATAGTACAGGGAACTAGATCTATGAAGGTTGGTTATTATTATACTAACAGACAGGCTTGCAACGGAAATGACTTAAACAAAAGTTAGATCAACTATTTCATTCAATATACTTTATGGTTATGTCTGTTTGTTAGTGAATTCGGAGGCGATGCTATTAAAATATTTAAATATAATGCAATGAGTTGGAGCCTTGGTCTGACTGCATATTTGTTTTTTAGGCGATTATAATGTTTGAAAAGAATAAGTGAACGTGGAGTAGAAGAAACAATTATTGAAAAATTTCAAGTACCTTTTATGGGAAATCACTATTAACTTGTACATGAAATGCAAAACAACCATAACAGCACTGCTAAGATGTCTGTGGATGACCGCCGAAAAATGTCAGAAGCACGTTCGGAGCACATGTGCCTTTCGCAACAACAACAACAACAACAACAACAACAACAACAACTCCATCACAAATAGATACATTATTTGTTTAATTACATGTCATAAGTATCTCAAACATACCAAAATATAGTTTTCTGACCTAACCAAAACAAATGAAAAAAAAACATTTAAAAAAAATTCGCGAACATCCCTGCTCTATTTAATAAGTAAAAGGTATTCAACTCCGGTCGAAATCTGCTCAAAAATCGATGGGTTCATTCACTTCGATCGTCCTTGAAAGTTTAATTGACCACCGATTTCCATAAACCGTGTCTTATTTATGAAAGAAATCATCACTCTTGATGAGGAATCATCTATGTTTTCTCAGAATATTAGCACGCTTTTTCAACGAGTCGCCAAAGTGACAACCTCTACAAGCTTGATATTCATATCCATGAAAGACTTACAAACCGAAAGTTGTGACTTTCGCCGATATCAATATCAAGCTTGTAGAGAGTTTTAGAAAATGGTATTTGAAGAAATTATGATAACACGATATTCATTCATGCTATCAGACCGCGACAAAGCCTTATAGAACAGCTATGTGGTGTTTCAACTTGAATTATAGCGTGTTTCTATTTCGAACCTCAGAGTCAACCTGTGTCCTAGAGAGGTTGGTTGTCACTTTGGCAATATAAAAACAAAATAAAAACAAGAGCCCCATGTATCGGAACATTATATGCCGAAAGAATGTGCTGTCAAAACATGCACAATGTTAAAATATGGGAGGGGCGGCTCATGTTATTAAGTTATTAAGCGACCAATGTTTTTTTGAGTTGATGACCACTGTGACATTGACCTTTTACGGACTGACCTCATAAATCAATAGGGAACATCTTCTTGCCATGAACAACCATCCTACTATGTATGAAGACAGCACACACAATAGTCATGAAGTTATTGAGCGGACAAGATTTTGAGCGGAAAAATAGCCTAATGGATAATGGGTTAATTTACATGTATTTAACAATGGAAAAGTAGTAAAGTCAAGCAGGCAAAGCCACATGCAAGACGCAACCACCACCAAAACACCGATAGACAGCATGACACACACACACAACCACACACCCAAACGCACACACACACGAAATGAACACAGAAAACACTAGGGCTGACTATTGGGGCCAGTTTCGACTATTGCAATACTATTGCTATTGCTGAAAGTACTATTGCGATACTATTGCTATTGCTGGAAACTATTGCAATACTATTGCAATAGTTATTGCCAAGATTTGAAAACTTGTAAATGCAAATTTGCACAGTGTAAGATATAACTTTGCTGTAAATAGTTACTAAAAATGTTTGTGGAAATGATTTAAAATGAATTGGGCTTTACCACTTGTGTTTTACCGCTTTTGTTTTTAACAAACTCGATCTCCGCGATGGTCGACGCCATCTTGAGAACACAATGCCAATTATATGAAAGAACTATCGAAACTATCGATAGTCAGAGCAACTATTGCAATAGTCTATCGTCAATTAGAAATAACTATCGATAGTGTAATTGGGATAGAGAACTATCCCGATAGTTCGATAGTTTGATGTCTTGTTACACCACTAGAAAACACCAAAAGACACACAAGAACCAGGGACAAACGTTCCACACATGAACAAATCACAAGCACAAAGACGCAAGGCAAACAAAAGGAAGGGTGACAAAGAGAGTACCGCCTTGGCACGGTCAGTAGCAAAACACCACTGGGGGTTTAAACCGGTTTACGGACGTCCTAACCTCACACTTCTCTCAAAGTCACCCTAGCTTTACAAATATTGTAAATAAAGGTATCCCCGCTGGACTTACCCACAACATAGTGAACACAGGACATACAAAGACGTTTGTTTCTCTTCAATATGTTTCCGTGCTACATGCAATTTACCATTGTGTTTGCCATCGCGGTTGTTGTAGATTAGTCGGAGAAGGGATACGTTTATTTACATGTACATATTCTTTTAGGATGGGGTGGAATAAGTGTGAGAGTGGTACCCATTGACAGGTTTAAACCCACAGTGACTACAGTCTCTGACCGTTCCAAAGCGGTACTTTCACCCCTATTGTTTATTGTGCGTCTCTTTGAATTTGCTGTGCTTTCTTATGGGGCTGTTCGGGTGGCTATTTGCTTTGTATGTGGTGTTTCCTGCTTGACTCATATTTGTACATACATTATAATATACCAATTTAACTGCATACATATACACACATACACCGAGAGAAGCAAACATTCTAATTTTTACTTTACTAATAGTTGAGTTTGGCAAGGTTTTGCCTCGTCTCAAATGCAACACTCATTACAGAAACTTTAGAGGCAACTAAGTTCAATAGAGCCCCTCTAAATAGACGTTCCAGGAGGGCTGATGGGCGTTTCGCTACCCATACCTTTTCGCTACAGTCATTTCGCTACCCACCGAGGAAGTAATTTCGCTACCCTGACCATTTCGCTACCTGTACGTTTCGCTACCTATCGATTTTGATAGTAAAACAATATTGTTGCAGCGGTGGCTAGTGATTTGAGAGTCAACTTTATTAACATATAATGGATATTTATAATCAGATACCAAAAAAGAGTTATAGACATATTGAAACACATGTATGTACATTTTTAATACTGTAATAACTGTAAAAATAAACACTTATAAAACTTAAAAACAAACAAACTATTTTTTAAATTAAAACGTGTATCATTATCGGTGTCCCTTCGAGATATAATGCTGATTGATTTAAGGCACCCACTGCTTACGTATTTCCACGTGTTAATGCTGTCCACTCCGAGATCACAAGTACCGCCGGTAAGCCGATTAGATTGGTGTATCGGTATGTGACACTGATTAAATTAACATGGACACGTGCTACATGCACTTTTGCTATATGCATTTTTGCTCTTTTTCCATTGATAGAAAATATGACACACGCATAACGATCAAATGAAAATACTATACTTACAATTTACTTTTATTTTAACCCTTTCGTTCATATTTATAAATGTGTTTTCACTCCTTTGTAAACAGAGCAGACGCTGATTAGACGGCTCCTATATAGGAGCGGCCAGCCGTCTGATCAGCATCTGCTCTGTTTGCTAATATAATTTCTGATTCTTTACTTTCAAAAATGGCTACAATGTTCCACCTTCCATATTTCATTATATCAATTTTGTCCCAAAATATTAATCAAGTAGATATTATTGAAAGTTGAAATAAACATAGACCAGGGAAAGGGTTAAGGTCGGTTAACACTTTGCCTGCTTTAGATCGAGGTGTTTGCTTCCACAATTTGTAATAGTTATGTAGACCAAAGTAACATAATTGTTAGGATTTTTGCAGAACATTATATAATTGTTGGAGGTACATGAAATGGACACATAACCGAAAAGAATTATTTGATTATAACAGCCACGGTTGATATTTCGATACACTGTCAACATTTTGTGAACTACTGTGAAATATCGAACATCAATGATATTATTTCTGGGATAGAACGGAAATTCAATTCCATTGCGACATTACAATGTTTCCTGATGTATTTTATCAATGGTCGTGCGACGTTGTTGCCAAGATCTGGTTTGAACGAAATAGAATTTCAAAAATACATGTACGGTAAAACCCCTCTAAACCAGGCGTTAAATTCAGTATAAGTATCAGTCTTGGAGACAGGTGGCAGCTTAATGCAGGATGAAAATCATGCAGAAAGCTCCTCCCGGAGCTTTCGGCACGACTTTCACCCTGCATTAAGCAGCCACCTGCCTAAAAAGTATCTAAATTCTTATCTACTAGAAGTAGGGTTAAGAGGGGTTTTACTGTATTGTAAAAAGGGAAAAATCTATACTTTGAATGTATTTCAGAGATTTAATTACCAGTGATACCCTAACTACCCTAGTAGTCGGTCTGTGATCAGGATCCTAAATGTTTGACAATTTTAAAATAAAACTATGCAAAGCATAGACGAATTGCATATACATAATTATATATGCAATACACAAACTATTGAGCAGGTGACAATTTTAAATTGAACATGGTACTTTCGAATTCATAGTTGTCCTAGCACAAATGCTGGATCCTGCTTCTAAGTTTCATCGAAATGCATACTATTGACACCAGGACTGTATGTTAATATAGCACAATGCTTTAAAAAGTCCATAGCAAGTTTCAAGAGGCATGCTTATGCTTTCTAGTTTGTTTGCTTTAAAATGTATTTAGAGAAAAGAATATAAAAAAATATAAAGAATAAAAATATATTAGAATCTTTTTTTTCTATTTGCATTTAGGTTTTGACGGGATTCGAACCAAGGACCTACAGATTCATAGACGCAGCTCTTTCCCCTCGGCCACCGCTTGGGTCCCAATATATAAGTGTTACATGGTTCTATTTAAACGCTACAAAGGTGTGAAAAGCAACAACGACTTGTGAACGTACATACTTAATATGCAAATTATACAGACCCATTTTTCATGAAATCTCCAAGTATAAAATGAATAGATTTTACCAATGACCTACTGTCAATCCAAACGCCTTTGTTCAAACTGCATGGTGTCTTTTTACAACAGAAGTCCGACATAAGGTCATCGGATTCTGAAAGTCCCATACCCTTCCTGTGGTATTTACAGAAGTCCGATATATGGTTGTCGGATTCTGAGTTAAATTCCCTTTTTGCCTAGTCACTTGTGCCCTTTGCAAACAGAGGAGACCCAGGTAAGAAGGCTCATAGAGGAGCCCTCTAATCAGGATCTGCACTGTTTGTCATGTTACACTTTTGTTTGGAAAAGTCCCTAAATATTAACCATAAGCTCATTTTAGCTTGACTTGTTTGAATTTTGGAACAGCCCATTTCAGCGTTGTAATAGTTAGGTAGACCAAAATAACATAATTGTTAGATTTTTGCAGAACATTATAGAATTGTTGGAGGTACATGAAATGGACACATAACCGAAAAGAATTATTTGATTATAACAGCCACGGTTGATATTTCGATACACTTTCAACATTTTGTGAACTACTGTGAAATATCGAACATCAATGGTACTATTTCTGGGGTAGATCAAAATTCAAATGCAGAAATTCGATTCCATTGCGACATTACAATGTTTCCTGATGTATTTTATCAATGGTCATGGGACGTTGTTGCTAAGATCTGGTTTGAAAGAAATAGAATTTCAAAAATACATGTACGGTAAAACCCCTCTAAACCAGACGTTAAATTCAGTATAAATATCAGTCTTGGAGACAGGTGGCAGCTTAATGCAGGATGAAAATAATGCAGAAAGCTCCTCGGCATGACTTTCATCCTGCATTAAGCAGCCACCTGCCTAAAAGTATCTAAATTCTTATCTACTAGAAGTCGGATTAAGAGGGGTTCTACTGTATTGTAAAAGGGGACAAATCTATACTTTTGAATGTATTTCAGAGATTTACCAGTGATACCCTAACTACCCTAGGTATTTTGACAAACACACTTATGCAAATAGTGTAGACCCAGATCAAACACCTCCTTGATGGGCCCCTTTGAAGTGTTTTCGCTATTTGCTACCATGTCTGTTTAATCTAAAGTTGCAAAAATATTTCCAAACTGACTTATTCAGCTGTACAAACTGGTAGAGAGGAGAGACTGGGTGCTAGAACACGTAACCCTTTCCTTCATATAAATGTTTTTCACGCGTTTGTAAACAGAGTAGACCCAGATCTTATGACTCCTATAGGAGTCGTCTGATCAGGGTCTGCTCTGTTGGCTAATGGAATTTGAAAGATCTTTTTCTTTACTTTCTTAAATGGCTACTAATTTCCACTTTTCATGTTTCATTATAACTATTTTGTTCATGAATATTCAGTAGGTATTGAAATTTGGAATAAACATAGAACAGGAATCAAGTTTCTTACATGGATCCGTTCCATTTGCGCTCTGTGTCTATATACATGTACTTTTTTAAACTATTGTTTTTGATGATGTAATTATTGTTCAGATCTCAGGGATTTTTTTATAGTCAGTTTGAACTGTGCAGTAATTCCTTTTGAAACAAACTAAGTTTTCAAATAGTATGCAGGTTATCGTGACCTAATTGCCAGTTGTACATTGTGTGTGTCGGTCTGTGATCAGGATCCTAAATGTTTGACAATTTTAAAATAAAACTATGCAAAGCATAGACGAATTGCATATACATAATTATATATGCAATACACAAACTATTGAGCAGGTGACAATTTTAAATTGAACATGGTACTTTCGAATTCATAGTTGTCCTAGCACAAATGCTGGATCCTGCTTCTAAGTTTCATCGAAATGCATACTATTGACACCAGGACTGTATGTTAATATAGCACAATGCTTTAAAAAGTCCATAGCAAGTTTCAAGAGGCATGCTTATGTTTTCTAGTTTGTTTGCTTTAAAATGTATTTAGAGAAAAGAATATAAAAAAATATAAAGAATAAAAATATATTAGAATCTTTTTTTTCTATTTGCATTTAGGTTTTGACGGGATTCGAACCAAGGACCTACAGATTCATAGACGCAGCTCTTTCCCCTCGGCCACCGCTTGGGTCCCAATATATAAGTGTTACATGGTTCTATTTAAACGCTACAAAGGTGTGAAAAGCAACAACGACTTGTGAACGTACATACTTAATATGCAAATTATACAGACCCATTTTTTATGAAATCTCCAAGTATAAAATGAATAGATTTTACCAATGACCTACTGTCAATCCAAACGCCTTTGTTCAATCTACATGGTGTCTTTTTACAACAGAAGTCCGACATAAGGTCGTCGGATTCTGAAAGTCCCATACCCTTCCTGTGGTATTTACAGAAGTCCCATATATGGTTGTCGGATTTTGAGTTAAATTCCCTTTTTGCCTAGTCGCTTATGCCCTTTGCAAACAGAGGAGACCCAGGTAAGAAGGCTCATAGAGGAGCCCTCTAATCAGGATCTGCACTGTTTGTCATGTTACACTTTTGTTTGGAAAAGTCCCTTAAATATTTACCATAAGCTCATTTTAGCTTGACTTGTTTGAATTTTGGAACAGCCCATTTGAAAAATTCAGCGTTGTAATAGTTAGGTAGACCAAAGTAACATAATTGTTAGATTTTTGCAGAACATTATAGAATTGTTGGAGGTACATGAAATGGACACATAACCGAAAAGAATTATTTGATTATAACAGCCACGGTTGATATTTCGATACACTGTCAACATTTTGTGAACTACTGTGAAATATCGAACATCAATGGTACTATTTCTGGGGTAGATCAAAATTCAAATGCAGAAATTCGATTCCATTGCGACATTACAATGTTTCCTAATGTATTTTATCAATGGTCGTGCGACGTTGTTGCTAAGATCTGGTTTGAACGAAATAGAATTTCAAAAATACATGTACGGTAAAACCCCTCTAAACCAGACGTTAAATTCAGTATAAATATCAGTCTTGGAGACAGGTGGCAGCTTAATGCAGTATGAAAATAATGCAGAAAGCTCCTCGGCATGACTTTCACCCTGCATTAAGCAGCCACCTGCCTAAAAGTATCTAAATTCTTATCTACTAGAAGTCGGATTTAGAGGGGTTCTACTGTATTGTAAAAGGGGACAAATCTATACTTTTGAATGTATTTCAGAGATTTACCAGTGATACCCTAACTACCCTAGGTATTTTGACAAACACACTTATGCAAATAGTGTAGACCCAGATCAAACACCTCCTTGATGGGCCCCTTTGAAGTGTTTTCACTATTTGCTACCATGTCTGTTTAATCTAAAGTTGAAAAAATGTTTCCAAACTGACTTATTCAGCTGTACAAACTGGTAGAGAGGAGAGACTGGGTGCTAGAACACGTAACCCCTTCCTTCATATAAATGTTTTTCACGCGTTTGTAAACAGAGTAGACCCAGATCTGATGACTCCTATAGGAGTCGTCTGATCAGGGTCTGCTCTGTTGGCTAATGGAATTTGAAAGATCTTTTTCTTTACTTTCTTAAATGGCTACTAATTTCCACTTTTCATGTTTCATTATAACTATTTTGTTCATGAATATTCAGTAGGTATTGAAATTTGGAATAAACATAGAACAGGAATCAAGTTTCTTACATGGATCCGTTCCATTTGCGCTCTGTGTCTATATACATGTACTTTGTTAAACTATTGTTTTTGATGATGTAATTATTGTTCAGATCTCAGGGATTTTTTTATAGTCAGTTTGAACTGTGCAGTAATTCCTTCTGAAACAAACTAAGTTTTCAAATATTATGCAGGTTATCGTGACCTAATTGCCAGTTGTACATTGTGTGTGTCGGTCTGTGATCAGGATCCTAAATGTTTGACAATTTTAAAATAAAACTATGCAAAGCATAGACGAATTGCATATACATAATTATATATGCAATACACAAACTATTGAGCAGGTGACAATTTTAAATTGAACATTGTAAAAGGCTGTATGCCAGTTTAGGCATTAACTAATGAAATCACAGTTTACTACAAAATACTAGTGGGTCATATGCAAATTGCAATGTAACATAGTTCCTGATTGGTGGAACACTAGAACAAGAATGAAAATAGACAGCTAGCCGCTGAAAAAACCCTTCTCTCGTGGACATTCATTAAGTAAGGAGATTAGCTAACGACGTTTCCATTCTTTCTCGCAAGGCTCTACGTGTGAATAAGACTTAAAACTGCCATACATATATCTATTGTAGTTTAACCCTTTCGCTGCCAATGCCGGATCTGTGATTACCTATGCAAACAGTTTGGATCCAGATGAGACGCCGAGTAACTCGACGTCTCATCAGGATCCAAACTGTTTGTTACTGTTTCTATGTTTTTGAAACAAAAATGAACAAAATTAAAAAAAAAGTGAAAATTTGTAGCAGACGACAAAGTTAGCAGACGACAGAGTTTGGCAGCGAAAGGGTTAACAATCAATCTGCTGAATAATTAGAACTGGCTCCTTCACTTCTGAGTATCTATAATTAAACAACATTTGAGTCAAATTGTATCACTGAAGAAAGATGTTTATGACAAACAGTGCAGACACCTGGGTCCATGCTTATAAAGCTTTTACTTGAGTCTGAGTTTCGTTCTCAAGCTTTTGATTGGTCAGATTTGAGTTCTCAAGCTTTTGATTGGTCAGATTTGAGCCAAAGGCTCAAATCTGACCAATCAAAAACTTGAGAACGAACTTGGACTCAACTAAAAGTTTTATAAGCATGGACCCAGATAATAGGCTCCCTCGGGATCCCTTTAATCTGTGTCTACACTGTTTCACAAAGTTCATTTATACTCGGTTCTGGCACTTTAACCCTTACAATGCGGTACACGAGTCACTAATGTCCATTGCAAACTGTGTAGACCCAGATGATAGGGCTCCTAGAGAAGCACTCTCAGCAGGGTCTACACATTTGTCATGCTACGCTTTTCTTCAGAAAAATCCTAAATATTCACCATAAGTTTGACCTGATTGAATTTTGTAACAGTCCATTTGAAAATTCAGCATTGTCAGGGTTGTATGAGTAAGTCTCCTCTTGACGTGCAAGTCTCGGTGAGGTTTACGGTCGTATAACTATTATCATGCTTACCGTGCCTCGACTCGCATTTGCAAACAGCTTGGATGCAGATGAGATGCCGAGTAACTCAACGTCTCATCAGGGTCTAAGCTGTTTGACACTCGGTCAATAATTTCTCAAAAGTTTGGATCGAACCGAAAGTTAGTGAAAAGTTCTACAAATCAGAGACAGGGCAGACCTTATTTTTGTCATCATGAGAAGGGGGTAAAACTCCTTCAAATCCATGGCCTCGTTATCACTTTCAAGGTATAAAGGCCAATGTCTCAAGTATCTGCAAATATGGCATTGTTTTATGCATTTTCTTCTAGGGCAAATAACACAAGACTACCAAGCTGATTAAACATGTGACGTATATATAGAATACAGTCTAAGCGACCGAAGAATTGATACATGTTTGCTTTTCCACTCGTATAGATTTATACTTAAAACCTTTTAAAATGCTGACGAGTGTAGACCCACATCAGAAGGCTTATAAATAGAGAAGTCATCTGACCAGTGTCTGCACTGATTGTTTCATTCAAAATACTCTAAAAATTTAAGTCTTTCATACTCAATGAAAAAAAGTCAATACAGACAGGCTATTTCACTTATTCGCGAATTGTATACAATCTAACGGAAGTTAACCATTCTAACAAGTATATGTGTAACCAAAGAACAATAGTTGCAATATTTAGTAATACTTAACACTTTTACTCCTGACGTCATGAAAATCAAAACAACTTTATATCAGATGGAATGTTGAAAGTGTATGTATATATGTATATGTACGAGGCTTTGTTTTGGTTACATATTCTTCTGAAATATCAGGGTTCCCACAAATTACAGAAAGTAAAATTCCCTGACCGATTTTGAACTTCCCCGATCAAAATCATGGGAAAAAAGAAATAGCCCGGGGGGCAAGTGACGCATAAACCCCTTTATATAATTGTTGGAGGTACATGAAATGGACACATAACCGAAAAGAATTATTTGATTATAACAGCCACGGTTGATATTTCGATACACTGTCAACATTTTGTGAACTACTGTGAAATATCGAACATCAATGATATTATTTCTGGGATAGAACGGAAATTCAATTCCATTGCGACATTACAATGTTTCCTGATGTATTTTATCAATGGTCGTGCGACGTTGTTGCCAAGATCTGGTTTGAACGAAATAGAATTTCAAAAATACATGTACGGTAAAACCCCTCTAAACCAGGCGTTAAATTCAGTATAAGTATCAGTCTTGGAGACAGGTGGCAGCTTAATGCAGGATGAAAATCATGCAGAAAGCTCCTCCCGGAGCTTTCGGCACGACTTTCACCCTGCATTAAGCAGCCACCTGCCTAAAAAGTATCTAAATTCTTATCTACTAGAAGTAGGGTTAAGAGGGGTTTTACTGTATTGTAAAAAGGGAAAAATCTATACTTTGAATGTATTTCAGAGATTTAATTACCAGTGATACCCTAACTACCCTAGTAGTCGGTCTGTGATCAGGATCCTAAATGTTTGACAATTTTAAAATAAAACTATGCAAAGCATAGACGAATTGCATATACATAATTATATATGCAATACACAAACTATTGAGCAGGTGACAATTTTAAATTGAACATGGTACTTTCGAATTCATAGTTGTCCTAGCACAAATGCTGGATCCTGCTTCTAAGTTTCATCGAAATGCATACTATTGACACCAGGACTGTATGTTAATATAGCACAATGCTTTAAAAAGTCCATAGCAAGTTTCAAGAGGCATGCTTATGCTTTCTAGTTTGTTTGCTTTAAAATGTATTTAGAGAAAAGAATATAAAAAAATATAAAGAATAAAAATATATTAGAATCTTTTTTTTCTATTTGCATTTAGGTTTTGACGGGATTCGAACCAAGGACCTACAGATTCATAGACGCAGCTCTTTCCCCTCGGCCACCGCTTGGGTCCCAATATATAAGTGTTACATGGTTCTATTTAAACGCTACAAAGGTGTGAAAAGCAACAACGACTTGTGAACGTACATACTTAATATGCAAATTATACAGACCCATTTTTCATGAAATCTCCAAGTATAAAATGAATAGATTTTACCAATGACCTACTGTCAATCCAAACGCCTTTGTTCAATCTACATGGTGTCTTTTTACAACAGAAGTCCGACATAAGGTCGTCGGATTCTGAAAGTCCCATACCCTTCCTGTGGTATTTACAGAAGTCCCATATATGGTTGTCGGATTTTGAGTTAAATTCCCTTTTTGCCTAGTCGCTTATGCCCTTTGCAAACAGAGGAGACCCAGGTAAGAAGGCTCATAGAGGAGCCCTCTAATCAGGATCTGCACTGTTTGTCATGTTACACTTTTGTTTGGAAAAGTCCCTTAAATATTTACCATAAGCTCATTTTAGCTTGACTTGTTTGAATTTTGGAACAGCCCATTTGAAAAATTCAGCGTTGTAATAGTTAGGTAGACCAAAGTAACATAATTGTTAGATTTTTGCAGAACATTATAGAATTGTTGGAGGTACATGAAATGGACACATAACCGAAAAGAATTATTTGATTATAACAGCCACGGTTGATATTTCGATACACTGTCAACATTTTGTGAACTACTGTGAAATATCGAACATCAATGGTACTATTTCTGGGGTAGATCAAAATTCAAATGCAGAAATTCGATTCCATTGCGACATTACAATGTTTCCTAATGTATTTTATCAATGGTCGTGCGACGTTGTTGCTAAGATCTGGTTTGAACGAAATAGAATTTCAAAAATACATGTACGGTAAAACCCCTCTAAACCAGACGTTAAATTCAGTATAAATATCAGTCTTGGAGACAGGTGGCAGCTTAATGCAGTATGAAAATAATGCAGAAAGCTCCTCGGCATGACTTTCACCCTGCATTAAGCAGCCACCTGCCTAAAAGTATCTAAATTCTTATCTACTAGAAGTCGGATTTAGAGGGGTTCTACTGTATTGTAAAAGGGGACAAATCTATACTTTTGAATGTATTTCAGAGATTTACCAGTGATACCCTAACTACCCTAGGTATTTTGACAAAAACACTTATGCAAATAGTGTAGACCCAGATCAAACACCTCCTTGATGGGCCCCTTTGAAGTGTTTTCACTATTTGCTACCATGTCTGTTTAATCTAAAGTTGAAAAAATGTTTCCAAACTGACTTATTCAGCTGTACAAACTGGTAGAGAGGAGAGACTGGGTGCTAGAACACGTAACCCCTTCCTTCATATAAATGTTTTTCACGCGTTTGTAAACAGAGTAGACCCAGATCTGATGACTCCTATAGGAGTCGTCTGATCAGGGTCTGCTCTGTTGGCTAATGGAATTTGAAAGATCTTTTTCTTTACTTTCTTAAATGGCTACTAATTTCCACTTTTCATGTTTCATTATAACTATTTTGTTCATGAATATTCAGTAGGTATTGAAATTTGGAATAAACATAGAACAGGAATCAAGTTTCTTACATGGATCCGTTCCATTTGCGCTCTGTGTCTATATACATGTACTTTGTTAAACTATTGTTTTTGATGATGTAATTATTGTTCAGATCTCAGGGATTTTTTTATAGTCAGTTTGAACTGTGCAGTAATTCCTTCTGAAACAAACTAAGTTTTCAAATATTATGCAGGTTATCGTGACCTAATTGCCAGTTGTACATTGTGTGTGTCGGTCTGTGATCAGGATCCTAAATGTTTGACAATTTTAAAATAAAACTATGCAAAGCATAGACGAATTGCATATACATAATTATATATGCAATACACAAACTATTGAGCAGGTGACAATTTTAAATTGAACATGGTACTTTCGAATTCATAGTTGTCCTAGCACAAATGCTGGATCCTGCTTCTAAGTTTCATCGAAATGCATACTATTGACACCAGGACTGTATGTTAATATAGCACAATGCTTTAAAAAGTCCATAGCAAGTTTCAAGAGGCATGCTTATGTTTTCTAGTTTGTTTGCTTTAAAATGTATTTAGAGAAAAGAATATAAAAAAATATAAAGAATAAAAATATATTAGAATCTTTTTTTTCTATTTGCATTTAGGTTTTGACGGGATTCGAACCAAGGACCTACAGATTCATAGACGCAGCTCTTTCCCCTCGACCACCGCTTGGGTCCCAATATATAAGTGTTACATGGTTCTATTTAAACGCTACAAAGGTGTGAAAAGCAACAACGACTTGTGAACGTACATACTTAATATGCAAATTATACAGACCCATTTTTCATGAAATCTCCAAGTATAAAATGAATAGATTTTACCAATGACCTACTGTCAATCCAAACGCCTTTGTTCAAACTGCATGGTGTCTTTTTACAACAGAAGTCCGACATAAGGTCATCGGATTCTGAAAGTCCCATACCCTTCCTGTGGTATTTACAGAAGTCCGATATATGGTTGTCGGATTCTGAGTTAAATTCCCTTTTTGCCTAGTCACTTGTGCCCTTTGCAAACAGAGGAGACCCAGGTAAGAAGGCTCATAGAGGAGCCCTCTAATCAGGATCTGCACTGTTTGTCATGTTACACTTTTGTTTGGAAAAGTCCCTAAATATTAACCATAAGCTCATTTTAGCTTGACTTGTTTGAATTTTGGAACAGCCCATTTCAGCGTTGTAATAGTTAGGTAGACCAAAGTAACATAATTGTTAGATTTTTGCAGAACATTATAGAATTGTTGGAGGTACATGAAATGGACACATAACCGAAAAGAATTATTTGATTATAACAGCCACGGTTGATATTTCGATACACTTTCAACATTTTGTGAACTAATATGAAATATCGAACATCAATGGTACTATTTCTGGGGTAGATCAAAATTCAAATGCAGAAATTCGATTCCATTGCGACATTACAATGTTTCCTGATGTATTTTATCTATGGTCATGGGACGTTGTTGCTAAGATCTGGTTTGAAAGAAATAGAATTTCAAAAATACATGTACGGTAAAACCCCTCTAAACCAGACGTTAAATTCAGTATAAATATCAGTCTTGGAGACAGGTGGCAGCTTAATGCAGGATGAAAATAATGCAGAAAGCTCCTCGGCATGACTTTCACCCTGCATTAAGCAGCCACCTGCCTAAAAGTATCTAAATTCTTATCTACTAGAAGTCGAGTTAAGAGGGGTTTTACTGTATTGTAAAAGGGGACAAATCTATACTTTTGAATGTATTTCAGAGATTTACCAGTGATACCCTAACTACCCTAGGTATTTTGACAAACGCACTTATGCAAATATATATATATATAGTGGCTACTATTTCTTTCTTTTTTTCTTTACTTTCTTAAATGGCTACTAATTTCCACTTTTCATATTTCATTGCAACTATTTTGTCCATGAATATTCTGTAGGTATTGAAATTTGGAATAAACATAGAACAGGAAAAGGGTTAAGGAAATTAGGGTTTGTATAAATCAGACATTTCTGGCATATGTTTGGTACTGACCAAGTAATGGTCAGAATCATCCGGGATCCAATCTAGACCTACAATGTTCTTATTCAACGATAATGGTGAAATCGTTAATTATATTATGCTAAGCACGACTTGGCTTGCATCTGACCGAGTGTCAAACAGTTTGGATCCAGATGATATGCTGAGTAACTCGGCGTCTCATTTGGAACCAAACTGTTTGACAATCAGTCACTAGTTTCTACCACGCTGGAACAAATCGGAAGTAGGTTAAAATATAATAGATCAGACTTATTTTGACAGGATGGTAAGGCTTAACCCATTCCTTCATATTGGCGCTTGTTGGCGCCTCTGTAATAGTTACTTCTTGAAACTATTGTGATAAATAGAGCATTAATTTGCTCCATAGGAGCAAATGCTCTATTATCACAATGGTTTCAAAACTACAAAACATCTAGACAAATTCCTTTTCTCTAGTAAATGCTCCTTTATTCTAATTGGATTTATATGATCTAGATCTATTCTAAAATACTTTTACTAGATCTGCTACGGTACTGTACCGATGCCAGAAAGAGATTTTACAACACCCAAATGAACGCCATGAGACTGTATATCTTAATATCTAGATTTTATTAACATAAAACATAAATACTGTTGATCTTAATTATTCGCCATATCAGGCATGTCCAAATAAATAAGAATGTTTCCCATTTTAAAGAAATACCAGATCAATGGATCGTTCTTTTTTCAAAGTTCAGCTGGTAATTTATAGGGCACTCCTTTAGGCCGATTAATTCAAGCTTCTTGCTTTATCTTCCCTTCGAAACTAAAACAAAATTGTCATTATAGTCTAAGGATATAGTAAATGAAGAGAAACCAACAAGTCCTAACCAACACAGCCGTTAAATGATGTGTAGGCTAACTATTGCTTAGCCTATACATAGGGATACATAGGTTGTTACTGGTGTTTTTGCCCACCAGTTAACTGCGCATGCGTAAAATCGATAGGGTTGTTTACAAAAGCCGATTTGCCCTATATGTAAGTTGGAACATTGTAACTATTTTACGAAGTATATGAACATATATTCCATTAGCAAACAGAGCAGACCCTGATCAGACGGCTCATATAGGGTATATATGAGGGAAAGTGTTGAATATGCCAACTTCTTTCGGAGACATCGGTTATTATCATCGTATACGTCTATTTTTATTTACTGGGGAATTTCCCATTAGCATCTATTTTAAGAACAGAACTTTCGACAGACTTCCATGCTAAATATAAGCGTAAATTTGATTTTTTGTATTATATGGCATTTTGACTGAACTCTGAGAAGTTTATAGAAAAGGTCTTAGGCTGGGTCCTAGTAGTGGTTACCGTAGCATCCCCCCCTAGACTTTTTTTCATGGGTACCAAATTGTTCGTTGGGGTCCTTAGAACACATTTTGAGCATGCCCCCAAAAATAAGTTTGTCCCAGCTATGTTTTATTTAACGGTTTCCATGGTAACCCGAGGTAATTTTCGCAACTACCTTGGTTCAGAAAATGCGCCATAACTTTGTTTTTAGAAGCAATAGAAGGACAAAACAAGTACCAAAGTAAAGCAGAGACATATAGCTTGAATATGATATATGATTTTATTAATATTCATAAATGCATTCTTATGAATATTAATGAGGAAGTAAAAAATGTGATTTTTTTAGAAAAAAGGAGTTTGTTGTTTAGTCTGAGAGGCTTATTAATGCACAGAAATTATTGAATTTAGCTTTAAGTTGTTTGTTGGAGTCCTCAGAACACATTTTGAGTATTTCCCCAAATAATTTTGCCCCATCTTTGTTTTATTAAACGGTTTCCATGGTAACCCGAGGTAAATTCCGAAACTACCTTGGTTCAGAAAATGCGTAATAACTTTGCTTTTAGAGGTAATAGAAGGACAAAACAAGTACCAAAGTAAAGCAGAGACATATAGCTTGAATATGATATATGACTTAATTAATATTCATAAATGCATTCTTATGAATATTCATGAGAATTTTAAAAAATGCGTTTTTTAGAAAATGGAGCTTGTTGTTTAGTCTGATAGGCTTATTAATGCACACAAATTATTGAATTCAGGTTTAAATTGTTTGTTTGGGTCATCAGAACACATTTTGAGCATTCCCCCAAAGTAATTTTGTCCCATCTATGTTTTATTGAACGGTTTCCATGGTAACGCGAGGAGGTAAATTTCGAAACATCATTGGTTCAGAAAATGCATAATAACTTTGCCTTTAGAGGCAATAGAAGGACAAAACAAAAACCAAAGTAAAGCAGAGACATATATCTTGATTATGATATATAATTTTAATAATATTCATATATGATTGCTTATGAATATTAATGAGGAAGTATAAAAATCCGCTTTTTTAGAAAAATGAGTTTTTTGTTTAGTCTTAGAGGCCTATTAATGCACAAAAATTATTGAATTCAGGTTTAAATTGTTCGTTGGGGTCCGCAGAACACCACTTGGGCATTCCCCAAAATAATTGTGTCCAAGCTATGTTTTTAACGGTTTCCATGGTAACCCGAGGTAAATTTCGACACATCCATGGTTAAACAAATGCGTCATAACTTTGCTTTTAGAGGCGAAAGAAGGACAAAACAAGAACCTGAATAAAGCAAAGACATATAACTTGAATATGATATGTAATTTAACTAATTTTCATAAATGTATTCTTATGAATATTAATGAGGAAGTAAAACAATCCGATTTTTGTTTAGAAAAAAGGAGTTTATTGTTTAGTCTGAGATGCCTATTAATAAACAAGAGTTATTGAATTCATGTTTGAATGTTTTCATGTGAAGGAAAATAAACCATCTTTGTTTCAGGTAATATTTCTATAAAGCATGCGTATTTCAGCTTTTTTGCATATAATGTACGTATATGAATATGCAATTTTCTATGAGCATTATATTTAGTATTATTTTGAGTATACGGTAAAATCTCGATTATTCGAATTTTCTTTATAGCAGCATTAAGACCTTTTTAGGCAGGTGACTACTTAATGCATAGTGAAGGTCAAGCAGAAAGCTGCACTAGTGCACTAGGAGCTTTCTGCATGACTTTCACCATGCATTAAGCTGTCACCTGTCTTAAATATCGATAATAATACGTACGTCAATGATAATACGTCAATGTTTGAAGCGAATCCCATCTGTTGGATGCAACTGCCGGTGCTAAAGGAGTGAATGAGAGAGAGAGAGAGAGAGAGAGGGGGGGGGGGGCTAATGCCCGCCCCTGGGGCTGTCGGAATCAAGTGAGGGGATCTGATAAAACATCCCAGGTCGATTTTCATTTGAAACCGGAGGCCTTAGAGATACCCAGGGAACCCTTGTCCGTAAGAGTTTAGCGGACATGATCCACCCAGTTGCCGGGCTGGCACAAAAATCTTCGTCCAGGTCAGGCAAATGGGAAAGAAATCCCGTGGAAGGAGAAAGAGACTCCCTAGACTTAAATAGGTTAGAAAGGTCCACTTTTTCGACTGACACTAGCACGGAAGAGGATAGAGGACCCCTGTGAATAGGATTCGGGGGTCTAGGGCAGACAGAGGGTGGGATGATTCTAAAATAATCTTCACACGCATTCTCAATAGAAAATATTGATGTTCAGAATCATCTCAAGAAAAAGAGGACTAAGTCCCGTCTAAATCTGAGTGAGGGGCTTCCACAATGTCTGATTCCCTTAAAAAATAGGACCATCCCTAGGAGCCATAATGGACAAAGTGTCTTCCTGCTCTCCCTCAGAATCCGCCCTGGTGAACGCCATGGATGGCAGCACCCGGGAAGAGTGGGACCCGCCACAGACATAGAAGTGTGGACTGTGGGTTCACGTGAGAGCTATTCTCCCTCTAGGTGAAGCTTGCTGGTTCCCAGAATGAGTGTCGGCTATCGAGAGCGACCAGCCGGCGAATCTGAGGAGGCAGAGCGATGTCTTCGCATAGAAGAGTACTGGTAAGACCTCGATCTGCGATGAGAGCGGCGCAAGTGCCGGTTACCATTAGAAGAATAAGAAGGGTTTTACGCCTCCTACGGGATGGGTGGGATGGGGGCTGGGGAGTCCGAGGGGTACTCAGAAGATGAAGAGTAATTGCAGGGTCTAGACGACCAGGAACGTCTAGACTTAGCCAGAGCAGCTTCCTGTTGACTTTCACCACTGTAATGCGGTGTAGAGACAGAATGCCCTGTAGAAAAGATTGGACTGGTAGATTTACCGGTCCACTTCGGTATCCTGGTCCAAAGGACCAGACCGGGCCACCGGAGGACCGTTGGAGGGCAAACTTAGGACACCGGGCCAAAGAATACACAGTAACATCTTTGGGCGGGGGCTCGGTAGACCGGTCTGCTGGTGATGTCATGAAACGGAAGCACTAACGCCAGGACACCGGGGACCGGTGATGGATAACTGGGCCTAGATTCAGCGGGACCAGGCAAAACTCTTCACACAACAAGCGGACCGGAAAACCTGGCAACAATAGTACCCTGGAACCAGAACAAAGGGTACCATTCAAGTGGTAAACGGGGAACCCGCGCCCGGGCCAGCAGTTGGGTGCCGATCTGCAACTAACAACTGGGGAATCGACTGCACCACAGGGGCTGTTGACGAAAGTGATTTTAAAGAAGAAGCAGGCTTCTTCTGAGCTTTAGAGGACAGTGATGTGTCTTTTGCGAGGGAGTCGCTGACCAAACAGAAGAATACTTCTTCCGTCGGGCAGCAAGCTCCCACGTCTCCCCTGTCCAGAGGGATGAAACTGGGCAGGGAGCTGACGCGGAGCATCCGCAGCAGGCCAGACACACTTAATGAGTTGTCCAGCCTGTCGCGAAATGCTCGCAAGAAACCTTGCGTTGCTCTGGCATGCTGTGGTAAATAATCAAGCAAATGCATAAGACATCGCGAGTAAATTAGAAGTCACGCTAGGCTAATATGGGTAAACATAAGCTGATGATTACAGTCGAGATGCTATATATTTTCTATTGCATTGCAAAACACCCATAACAGTAATATTCTTCATAAAAATGCATGAGGCTCAATTCCTCTGCTGTAATTTCTTACAAGAAATGTGTTGTTCACATACATGTATATTGCAATATAATAGAAAAACTTACTTTACTACAACAGTTTACATTCTCATTAATATTCATGATTTTGAAATAATATTCATTATCTACATATTTATATACATGAACATCAATATCGCTGTTTCAGTCAGTATCAAGCTCTATACTGGTTAACTAAAATAATCTCAGATGAAAAGAACAGCTCATTCAAGTGTGTTTATTTTACATCTCATTAATATTCATAAATATGCATTAATATTCAAGAACCCGAAGTAATGACCCTCTGCTCTTGTCAATGTTTGTTGTTCTGGTATTTTACGTAAAATAAATAATAGAAAAGATAGTACACTCGAAACAATGCTAAATATAGGGCTTATGTTAAATTGCTTATTCATTTACGCATGTTATATGCAAATTAGCTTAAATATACATGTTTTAGAAATATTACATGAACCAAAGATGTTTTCCTTTATTTGTATGTTGATATTAAAACATTTAAATCTGAATTCAATAACTATTTGTATATTATTAGGCCTCTCAGACTAAAAACAAACTCGTCAAACTAAAAACGCATTTTTTACTTCCCCATTAATATTCATAAGAATGCATTATAAGAATGCATTATATGTATTAATAGAATTACATATTGTATTCAAGCTATATGTCTCTACTTTACGTTGGTTCTTGTTTTGTCCTTCTATTGTCTCTAAAAGCAAAGTTATGAAGCATTTTCTTAATCAAGATAGTTTCGAAATTTACCTCGGGTTACCACGGAAACCGTTTAATAAAACATAGCTGGGGCACAATTGTTTTGGGAGAATGCTCAAAAAGTGTTCTGATGGCCCCAATGAACAATTTAAAACTGAATTCAATAATTTGTGTGCATTAATATGCCTCTAAGACTAAACAAAAAACTCATTTTTCTAAAAAAGCGGATTTTTATACTTCCTCATTAATATTCATAAGCAATCATATATGAATATTATTAAAATTATATATCATAATCAAGATATATGTCTCTGCTTTACTTTGGTTTTTGTTTTGTCCTTCTATTGCCTTTAAAAGCAAAGTTATTCTGCATTTTCTGAACCAATGATGTTTCGAAATTTACCTCCTCGCGTTACCATGGAAACCGTTCAATAAAACATAGATGGGACAAAATTACTTTGGGGGAATGCTCAAAATGTGTTCTGATGACCCAAACAAACAATTTAAACCTGAATTCAATAATTTGTGTGCATTAATAAGCCTATCAGACTAAACAACAAGCTCCATTTTCTAAAAAACGCATTTTTTAAAATTCTCATGAATATTCATAAGAATGCATTTATGAATATTAATTAAGTCATATATCATATTCAAGCTATATGTCTCTGCTTTACTTTGGTACTTGTTTTGTCCTTCTATTACCTCTAAAAGCAAAGTTATTACGCATTTTCTGAACCAAGGTAGTTTCGGAATTTACCTCGGGTTACCATGGAAACCGTTTAATAAAACATAGATGGGGCAAAATTATTTGGGGAAATACTCAAAATGTGTTCTGAGGACTCCAACGAACAACTTAAGCCTAAATATAATAATTTCTGTGCATTAATAAGCCTCTCAGACTAAACAACAAACTCCTTTTTTCTAAAAAAATCACATTTTTTACTTCCTCATTAATATTCATAAGAATGCATTTATGAATATTAATAAAATCAATATCATATTCAAGCTATATGTCTCTGCTTTAATTTGGTACTTGTTTTGTCCTTCTATTGCTTCTAAAAACAAAGTTATGGCGCATTTTCTGAACCAAGGTAGTTTCGAAAATTACCTCGGGTTACCATGGAAACCGTTAAATAAAACATAGCTGGGACAAACTTATTTTTGGGGGCATCCTCAAAATGTGTTCTGAGGACCCCAACGAACAATTTGGTACCCATGAAAAAAAGTCTAGGGGGGGATGCTACGGTAACCACTACTAGGACCCAGCCTATCTGTATAACAGAATGCACTACGTTTGCTGTGGTTAGGTTATTATGGACCGACTGCATGGATTTCGGCTTGCGAAGTAGCTAATTATCATAAGCATGGTGTTTTGAAATAATTACCAGGTCGTAAGAACGACCCCAGGATTTTCATCACATTAGATGACTGTATCTGGATTTTGTACTTCGAGTTTAGCCATGTGTAGGGGCATTGTAAAAGGCTGTATGCCAGTTTAGGCATTAACTAATGAAATCACAGTTTACTACAAAATACTAGTGGGTCATATGCAAATTGCAATGTAACATAGTTCCTGATTGGTGGAACACTAGAACAAGAATGAAAATAGACAGCTAGCCGCTGAAAAAACCCTTCTCTCGTGGACATTCATTAAGTAAGGAGATTAGCTAACGACGTTTCCATTCTTTCTCGCAAGGCTCTACGTGTGAATAAGACTTAAAACTGCCATACATATATCTATTGTAGTTTAACCCTTTCGCTGCCAATGCCGGATCTGTGATTACCTATGCAAACAGTTTGGATCCAGATGAGACGCCGAGTAACTCGACGTCTCATCAGGATCCAAACTGTTTGTTACTGTTTCTATGTTTTTGAAACAAAAATGAACAAAATTAAAAAAAAAGTGAAAATTTGTAGCAGACGACAAAGTTAGCAGACGACAGAGTTTGGCAGCGAAAGGGTTAACAATCAATCTGCTGAATAATTAGAACTGGCTCCTTCACTTCTGAGTATCTATAATTAAACAACATTTGAGTCAAATTGTATCACTGAAGAAAGATGTTTATGACAAACAGTGCAGACACCTGGGTCCATGCTTATAAAGCTTTTACTTGAGTCTGAGTTTCGTTCTCAAGCTTTTGATTGGTCAGATTTGAGTTCTCAAGCTTTTGATTGGTCAGATTTGAGCCAAAGGCTCAAATCTGACCAATCAAAAACTTGAGAACGAACTTGGACTCAACTAAAAGTTTTATAAGCATGGACCCAGATAATAGGCTCCCTCGGGATCCCTTTAATCTGTGTCTACACTGTTTCACAAAGTTCATTTATACTCGGTTCTGGCACTTTAACCCTTACAATGCGGTACACGAGTCACTAATGTCCATTGCAAACTGTGTAGACCCAGATGATAGGGCTCCTAGAGAAGCACTCTCAGCAGGGTCTACACATTTGTCATGCTACGCTTTTCTTCAGAAAAATCCTAAATATTCACCATAAGTTTGACCTGATTGAATTTTGTAACAGTCCATTTGAAAATTCAGCATTGTCAGGGTTGTATGAGTAAGTCTCCTCTTGACGTGCAAGTCTCGGTGAGGTTTACGGTCGTATAACTATTATCATGCTTACCGTGCCTCGACTCGCATTTGCAAACAGCTTGGATGCAGATGAGATGCCGAGTAACTCAACGTCTCATCAGGGTCTAAGCTGTTTGACACTCGGTCAATAATTTCTCAAAAGTTTGGATCGAACCGAAAGTTAGTGAAAAGTTCTACAAATCAGAGACAGGGCAGACCTTATTTTTGTCATCATGAGAAGGGGGTAAAACTCCTTCAAATCCATGGCCTCGTTATCACTTTCAAGGTATAAAGGCCAATGTCTCAAGTATCTGCAAATATGGCATTGTTTTATGCATTTTCTTCTAGGGCAAATAACACAAGACTACCAAGCTGATTAAACATGTGACGTATATATAGAATACAGTCTAAGCGACCGAAGAATTGATACATGTTTGCTTTTCCACTCGTATAGATTTATACTTAAAACCTTTTAAAATGCTGACGAGTGTAGACCCACATCAGAAGGCTTATAAATAGAGAAGTCATCTGACCAGTGTCTGCACTGATTGTTTCATTCAAAATACTCTAAAAATTTAAGTCTTTCATACTCAATGAAAAAAAGTCAATACAGACAGGCTATTTCACTTATTCGCGAATTGTATACAATCTAACGGAAGTTAACCATTCTAACAAGTATATGTGTAACCAAAGAACAATAGTTGCAATATTTAGTAATACTTAACACTTTTACTCCTGACGTCATGAAAATCAAAACAACTTTATATCAGATGGAATGTTGAAAGTGTATGTATATATGTATATGTACGAGGCTTTGTTTTGGTTACATATTCTTCTGAAATATCAGGGTTCCCACAAATTACAGAAAGTAAAATTCCCTGACCGATTTTGAACTTCCCCGATCAAAATCATGGGAAAAAAGAAATAGCCCGGGGGGCAAGTGACGCATAAACCCCTTTCAGTTTCCCAGCTCTTATACCCTATGCACGTGTAATCGTATACCTTTATTAAAAATCAAATTTTTTTTTTCTTTATAAGCAATGCTTTTGTATAATATAGTGAAAACTAGAGACTTCGACTTTTGCCAAAATTTCAAATTTCCCTGAATGAATTAGATTCCCTGGCCTTGATTTTTTTTCTCATTTTTCCTGACCGTGGGAACCCTGAATATGTGCTCGAGATTTGATAAGTCAGTAGAGTCTCGCTAATACATGTACGACCACTCATAAGAAGTCCTATGCTGGATTCTTAAAAAACACGAGGCAGCTTAATGCTGGCAAAAATGATAAAGAAAGCACCTACACGAGCTTTCAGTAACCTACAGGAGCTTTCAGTAACCTACAGGAGCTTTCAGTATCACTTTGGCCTGCATGAAGCACTCATCTGCTGAACCCTTTCCCTGTTCTACATTTATTACAAATTTCAATACCTACTGAATATTCATGGAAAAAATAGTTATAATGAAATATGGAAGGTGAAATATTGTAGCAATTTTAGAAAGTTAAGAAACAGATCTATCAAATTCCAATAGCAATCAGAGCAGACCATGATCAGACGGCTCCTCTAGGAGCCGTCTGATCTGGGTCTACTCTGTTTGCAAATGCGTGAAAACACGTTTATATGAGGGAAAGGTCTCCTAGATGTTAATAAATCTGTTGGTCGCTTTTAAAGCGAGCCTCTACTGTATACATTAGCCCTTTCCCTGTTCTATATTCATTCCAAATTTCAAATACCAAATGAATATGCGTGGACAAAATAGTTATAATTAAATTGAAGGCATTTTGGAAAGTAAACAAACAGATCTTTCAAATTCCATTAGCAAACAGAGCAGGTCCTGATCAGACGGCTGCTAATCTTGGTCTGCTCTGTTTGCAAACGCGTCTATATGAAGGAAAGGATATATCGCTTTCGATTCCTACCAACCAAGACCTGTTTCAATTGCAGTTTGGAGTACAAGTAGCGTGGATAAGCTGGGGACAAAAAGGAATGTACGATCTCGCTAATCCAACATCGGTCAGTAACCCTTTACCTCATGGATACGCCTTTGCAAACAGAGTAGACCCAGAAGCCTTTAGGAGACGCCGGGTTATTCTCCGTTTGCTTATGGAATAATAATGATCTGATTCTACAAACTGTCATGGCCTAACTTTCCTGTGTTCATAAGCCACCATAAAAATTGGCTAATTCATAATCATGACTTGTCATTTCTTGCATGTATATTCATGGAGTAAAGGATTTATATTTATGTAGATAGCTTAAAGCAGGTTGAAAGTCTCTTTTATGCTGCATTACTCCTTAATCATATTTTCACAAATTTGCAAACAGAGAAGACCCATATCAGACGGCTCCTGTAGGAGGTCTGCTGTTTGCTAATAGGGTTTGAAATATCTGTTTCTTCACTTTCTAAAATGGCTACAAATTCCACTTTCCATATTTCAGTATAACTATTATGTCCATAAATATTCAGTAGGAATATATTGAAATTCGGAATAAACACTGAACAGGGAAAGGGTTAAGCAGCCACTTGCCTAAAACATCTTCTTTATTAACCCTTCGCTTGCTGAATTTTAAAATACATTTCTCCTTCTTTACCCATGCCCTGTTGTATAATTACATATATCTTCACTGTGTACAAGTATTTCGCTGTGCAATCACTGCTGTGGGGTGTACTGGTTGCACAATCAACTTGTAAATAGTGCAGACCCTGATGAGACAGCTCCTGCAGGAGCTGTCTCATCTGGGTCTTCACTATTTACAGATACGTATATTGACGTGAATAGCAAGCGAAGGGTTAAAAGTACGGATGGGCGAAGGGTTAACTGTACGTCCACTCACAACTGACCAAGTTAACTGAAGATTAACCCTTATCCCGTTATTCGCGACCCGATTCGCATTTTCAAACAGCTTGGATCCAGATGAGACGCTGAATAACTCGGCTTCTCACCAGGATCCAATCTGTCTGACACTCGATCAATTGTTTCTCAAAAGCTTGTTGAAGTCTGAAGTATTCAAAATTGCATCAAATCCCAATTTGAGCAGTTCTTTTTTTTTCAAATAAGACTCAATAGATAAAATTTAATAACATAAATTCTTGAGTCAATATTCAGGAGAGACTAGTAAATAACCAATGTTTGTTCAATTTGTTCCACATACAACTTCATAAATATTCCGGCCAGGCTTAGTATAGTCCGATAAAACAAGCAGACAAAGCCACACGGAACCCCTCGATGATGTCGGCTAGCCACCTCTTAGACGACTGTCATTAAAACACCCCAATGGCGCGTCCAGACTTTTATTCTGCATTAAACAAGCATAGGCTTTTATTGTATACGGTGAAAAACGCCCAAAAGGGGTATTAACTCTGCTAATAGAAGTCAAACCATAAGAAGCAGTAGTCCCACAATAACTCGGACAAAATTGCGTCAACGGACGGGCGGAAGCACCTTCGTTAAAGCGCGCGCGCCGGGGGTGGGTATGTGTTTGTGTGTGTTGAAGGGGGGGGGGGGGTATAAAACGATTTCTTTTACTGTGTGTTATTACAAAAGCTGTCACAGGACAGCGCGCTCTATTCCCAGTATTGTTAGTGTAAAAATGTTTGATAGTGGACTAAAATGCTGTCCAATGATACTGGAAGCAAGTATTCAAAATCTCAGTAAAATATCTTTAATAGTATTCAAGGTGTTGGATCTCTTTGAAATCTTTAATGAAACGAAATAAACTCAGTTAAAAAGGGCAGTAACTGTTTTAAAATGATTTATGTACTGTTTCCTACAGATGAAGCTTGTGTTGTTAAACAAGGTGATAAGTTCCAAAGTTTTATCCAAAAGGATTAGTTAGGTAAATAAGTGGACTTTAAAACCTTAATCGAAAATTCTAAGTAAACAAGAGATGTCACAGTCACGTGACAAATGCCCCCAAAAATTGTATCCTGTGACCTTGACCTTTGACCCATGGACCAGGGAATTGACACATTGTCTTTGTGTGGTGAACATTTATGCCAGGTTCCTTTGAAATCCATTCACAAATAAACAAGTAATTGTACCCTGTGACCTTGACCTTTGACATATGGACCAGGGAGCTGAATGCAACACATCATCTTTGTCTGGTGAACATCTGTGCCAAGTTATATTGAAATCCATTGATAGATAAAGATGTTACAGACCGGACACGAAATTTGTGACAAAGTAATTGTACCCTGTGACCTTGACCTTTGACCCATGGACCAGGGAGTTGAAAGCGACACATCATCTTTGTCTGGTGAACCTTTGTGCCAAATCATATTGAAATCCATTGATATATAACGAAGTTACAGACTGGACACGAAATTTGTGACAAAGTAATTGTACCCTGTGACCTTGACCTTTGACCCATGGACATGGGAGTTGAAAGCGACACATCGTCTTTGTGTGGTGAACATTTGTGCCAAGTTATATTGAAATCCATTGATAGATGAAGAAGTTACAGGCCGGACACGAAATTTGTTACAAAGTAATTGTACCCTGTGACCTTGACCTTTGACCCATGGACCTGGGAGTTGAACGCGACACATTGTCTTTGTGTGGTGAACATTTGTGCCAAGTTATATTGAAATCCATTGATAGATGAAGAAGTTACAGACCGGACACGAAATTTGTGACAAAGTAATTGTACCCTGTGACCTTGACCTATGGACCTGGGAGTTGAACACGACACATTGTCTTTGTGTGGTGAACATTTGTGGGAAGTTATATTGAAATCCATTGATAGATGTAGAAGTTAAAGACCGGACACGAAATTTGTGACAAAGTAATTGTACCCTGTGACCTTGACCTTTGACCCACGGACCAGGGAGTTGAACGCGACACATCCTCTCTGCCTGGTGAACATTTGTGGCAAGTTATATTGAAATCCATCGATAGATGAAGAAGTTACAGACCGGACACGCATTTGGGACGGAAGGACAGACGGACGGAAGATGCGATTACTATATGCCCGCCTTTGGGAGCATAAAAAGAGGTAGTTGTCAAAATGCTCCACCTCAGTATACTATTCCAAGAGCTTGCCAATCTAATGAACCTTTTCATCGTACATGGCAAGGGAAGTAACTTGTGGTCAACTCTGTGAGTAAATTCATTGCATGGTATCCAAAATGACTTTTCACAGTGCATCCCAATTAAGCATTTTTAAAATTCACATGCAGTTAAAAAGCAGTACATTTTACTGCGATTCATATTCAACTCAATCAGTTATTTTGTAATATACATTATAATGTAATGTTTACAATTGATCGTTTTTTTTCATAATTTGTTTTTAATTACCGGTTCAATATGTGAATTCCACAGTATTGAAATTTGATAATGATCTTACCAACCTGTATTCCAAGGTGAATAAATACAATTACGTCCAATAGAAATTCTTTGTAGCGGTTGGTAAAAAGGGCCATAAAACCCCAATCAAACATTCTAAAATGCTTGACAGAGTTATGTACTCTTGCCCACAGATGAAGTTTGTAATGGTGAATACATGTTCCGACTTTCAAAGCTTTATCTCAAAGGGTTATGAAAGTAAGTGGACTTTAACAAAAACCTTAACCAAAAGTTCTATGTTCAAATTGTGTTTTTGTAACACTACCCCCCCCCCCCCTCTCCCCCGATTTGACCTTGATGTATGAGTATGACATTGACCTTAATAACTCACTCCTAAAAATGTTCGCATCCATAAGTTGCACATGCGTGCCAAGTTTGAAGTATTATGCGCAATGGCTACAGAAGTATCGCCAACGTTAAAGCTCGACAAAAACCAACCAACAGACAGAGCAAAAACAATATGCCATAAAAAGGGCCATAATTCTGTCAAAATGCTCGACAGAGTTGCCTACCGATAACGCATGTGATGGTGAACAAGTGTTCCAAGTTTCATCAAACCTTAACCAAAAAGTTAAAAAGGAAATAAGCAGGTAGAACTCGAGACTTGACAAATGTATTCATAGTGGTCTCTTCCGTTTGTAAATGTCCATTACCGTTATGTCCGATGTAGAGTACTTAACGATAGAGTACTTAATCCTTTCAATGCAGTGTACTTAACGATAGAGTACTTAATCCTTTCAATGCAGTGGTTTCTAAAAGGAACTATCTTTTACTTCACGATAGAGTCCATTCAGTATGAACTGACATACTTTGCCAGTAGATTTTGAATAACACACAGTGAAGGCCCTGGAGGAGCCCTTTTATCTGGGTCCTCGCTGTTTGAAAATGACAGTGCACTCGGGGTTTTTTTGCAGTTAAAGGGTTGAGAAAACATCCCAGATCGAATTTCTTTCATATGCTTAACAGACTAGCAATATAGAGTTCCTTTCATATACATAACAAATTAGAAAAACTTAATTTACAATTTTCTATCATTCTATTAGCCCATACTTCTGCAACTGTACAAACCAACGAAACTGATATTTAACCAGTTGAATACGGACAGCGAGATATATGGTTTGCAAAACGGGTAGACTCGGATCAGATGAGAGTCCTCTGATTAGGGTATTCACCGTTTCCCATTCCTAATTAATTTAAGCTAACCCCCTCTTCACACTGAAGGAATCTGCTGTTACATTCTGATGGTCCATTCCCCAATGAAACCTCAGCATTCAAAGTATAGATGTTTAGCGTGCCGGCCTACTAACAGACATCTACTGCAAAATTTGTAAAATATAAACTAAAAAATAGGCGCGCTGTCTTGCGCTACCAATAACATAATCTGAACATCAGAAAGTCGGGATCCTAACACGACGTCCAGTTACCAAGTGTCTCATCTGGATTCAAACTGTATCGGTCATCGCCGATTTTCTCTTGTACATTTCTAAAGGTAAGCCAACCTGTATTGTGCTCCATATTGTCCAATAGAGAGGAAAGTACTGACCTAGAATAAACATGTTAAATACCGGGTACCCGGTCCCTGATGTAACCCCCATCCAATACATCACCGATTGTTTAACCCTTACAACGCAGAATTTTTAAATGGACTATTCCAAAATTCAAACCGGTCGATCTTATGTTGAATATATAGGGATTTTTCCTAAAAAAAGTGTAACATGACAAACAGTGCAGACCCTGATGAGAGGGCTCCTCTAGGAGCCCTCTCATCTTGGTCTACACTGTTTGCAAAGGACATTAGTGACTCGTGTCCCGCACTGCAAGGGTTAATCTTTGGCCGGGTATGGGCGAGTCTGCTATAAATATGGACTATTTAAAAGTTTGCATGTTTAGATCCAGATGACATGCCGAGGTACTCGGCATCCCATCTGGATCCAAACTGCTCGATACTCAAATTATGGATTAAAGAGATGTGGAAGAAAGTTCTTTTCGATAATCGGAATTGGAATTCATTTTCAACAACGAAACCATTGCTCAGCAGGCTAGAGGTTAAATTGCCTGTACATTTGTAAACTATTAATCCTCATGTTGACATAACAGTTTCTGTTGTGTTGTAAATGTTTGCTTTTAAACGTTTGTAACAATTTTGCAAGAAACTACATTTTATCAATAATGGCGGCGTCTTTTATAAAGCGAGGCAGGGGTTAGTGGTGACGCAACTAGGTCAGCTATTTATGAACAATTGGACCGAGGTAAAAAAAAGTTTTAGTATATAATGCAAATTTCAACCTGCTGGATACTTTACGTTATGAATATTCATGTACGAAATAATGACACCGTGAATAATTAATAGCTGAATATTTATAATGGTATATACATACATGTATATATGAACACGGGATTTTTTTTGCCCATGCAGAAACTAGAATAAGGTATATTATTCTATAAGCAAACAAGGCAGAACATGATCAGACGGCTCTAACAGGAACTGTCTAATCTTGGTCTACTCTGCTCTCAAAGGTGTCTCGATCAAGTAATGTGATAACCCTGTACCTCATTTCGAGGGCTTGGTGCAAAACTAATTCACAAAGTGAAGGAGTTAGAATAGTTTTGCACCAAGCCCTCGATTTTTTTATTATACACCTTTTATTGTCTTTGCAAACAGAACTTGTCCAGATCAGACGATTCCGACTGGGTACGACACAATATAGATAGAATTCTGCAGTTTGTGCCATGATTAATAAAATCCGTTGTTCACAATACCATTATACAAAATCAACTAATCAACACCCACACATTATTTCTTAATATTAATCAGGCAGAGTCAAGCAGCAATACTTTTTCTTCACATGGTAAATGTATCATCAAGACTGATACAAGGCTTGCCGTATTGTCTATAATAAACGCCTCCTCGGATGTTAATTCTTTTCTTGCATGTTGTACACAAGTGGTTGCTTAACACTCAATGAAACCAATGCAGAACGCTCCTAGTGGGGATTTCTGAGAGAGAGAGAGAGAGAGAGAGAGAGAGAGAGAGAGAGAGAGAGAGAGAGAGAGAGAGAGAGAGAGAGAGAGAGAGAATTAATATAATGGTTACAACTTACAAGAACTTTTGTAAATAAACATAAACTGGGCATCAAACAAAAAGGGAAAACAATAACAAAAGAAAACCGCTTTTACATGCATTTATCAGTGGCTTGAAGCAAAACTATTGTAACTACATTCATGGTATTTGCAGTTTTGATCCAGACAAGACTTAAACCATCAAAACCGACACTGATCACAGACAAATTTCAAAAATAATTTAAAAACATCGTTTAAAGTCTAAAGAAGATTCTAGAACAGCTTTGCTCAAGTCCTCAATATTTTGTTTATGAAAACACTACAGCTAATGTCAAGTAACAGTTTTTCTTGAGTTGTAAAGTTTCTTTCCATTGCTGGTAGAAGCCCTGGCAAACTTTGTCAGCATGGCGTTAACATCCATCTTGTCTGTCTGGAGGTCTCTAGAATAAAGAAACTTATTTCACACCCTTCTGTGAAAATTCATGTTTTATAATCTATTTATATTTCAATGAGAAGTATTTCATATGTTTTAACCCTTCTCTTGCTGAATTTTAAAATACATTTCTCCTTCTTTACCCATGCCCTGTTGGATAATTACATATATCTTCACTTTGTATAAGTATTTCGCTGTGCAATCACTGCTGTGGAGTGCACTGGTCGCAAATCAATTTGTAAATAGTGCAGACCCTGATGAGACAGCTCCTGCATGTGTACAAGTTCAGTTACTCCGACAGCAAACCATTACAGACCCAAATGACAAAAAATACTCAAATTTCAAGGGGAGATAATTCTGCAATGCCTTAGGCTAAACACGTGGAAAGTGTGCCCTGTACATCTATTAATTATGGTTATTATGTATGCCAAATATAAATTCAATAATTTTCAAATTGAAGGAGGAGTTTGGGACACCAACTACCAGTGTTACAAGACCAAATGACAAAAATACTCAATGTTCAAAGGGAGATAATTCTGCAATTACTTTGGCTTAACACATCAATATTGCGTCTGGCACATCTACTATTCATGGTGATTATGCATGCCAAATGTAATAACTTTCAAATCGAAGGACGAGTTCACGACACCAACTACCCATGTTCCTTGCCCAAATGACAAAAATACTCAAAGTGTAAGCATGGTATTTGATTCTAGTGTTCATACAATTTTGAGTCCATATGGTATTATAAAATATCCTGTAAGTAATATCATGAATATTCATGGAGTAAGGGTTAATATTATTATTAAAAGGCTGTGTTGACACTCAGCACATACACCAATTGCTGGCTGATATAAGTTTTTTCCTGTTTGCAGTCCCTATCTCCTTAACCCTTTTATTGCTGCATTTTAAAGTGGAATGGTTTATCATTGTTCAACCCTTTCCCTCATTGGCTATTTTTAGACCCTACCTCTTTGAATAAATCTACAAAAAAAGAAGCATAACTAGAGAAAATGAATTTTTTTAGAATTTTGTAGTTTTGAAACCATTGTGATAAATAGAACATTTTCTCCTAAGGAGCAAATGCTCTATTTATCACAATGGTTTCATAAAGTGACTTTTACAGAGGCGTATGATTTTGACGTCTCTGCTAGTCACCTTTTGAAACAATTGTGATAAATAGAGCATTTGCTCCTATAGGAGCAAATGCTCTATTTATAACAACCTTTTCAAACTACAAAATTCTAAAATTTTCCTTTTCTTTAGTTAATGCTCCTTTTCGGTAGATTTATTCAAAAGAGGTTGGATCTAAAAAAGAGCCAATGAGGGAATGGGTTAATATGGAATTACATTGATAGAGTAAGGGATTAACTCTTTCCTTGTTGAATATTCATGTAAGAGATCTATTATAAATTCATAAGCAATCAAAGTAGACACTGATCTGAGTCTAATCTGTTTGCCAAGGCCCGACAGTTGCAATACCTAATTTATGCTTTTAACTTACATTCCTCATCATGTCTATCTTCCATTGTTTCGATCCTTCAATAACTTCTTTATATTTTGTTTATTTTATTTCTTCTATTATTACACCTACTACTTACTTAACATACGGTGAAATCTCCTCTTTTGTCCATTTCTCTCTGATTTTGAACAGTTCAGTAAACCTGTTGACAAAGATTGATTATGATTTCACTAACACAATAAACACGTTAAATACATGTACACAAAATGAAATATACAGCCGTTACAGAGAGGTTTTACTGTATCTGTAGAAATGTACTACTCCTTCAACTTTTGTGGGTTTAAAAAGTGAAACTAACAAACGGACATTGTCTTTAACCCTCTGAACGTGGGACACAAATGCACTAGTACAGTAGAACCCCTCTAATGCGACCACTTAATAAATAAACATGGGTGTCTTCATAATCAGGTGGTTGCTTAATGCAGGGCAAAAGTAATGCAGAAAGCTCCTCTAGGAGCTTTCTGCATTACTTTTGTCCTGTATTAAGCTACCACCTGCATATAGCACCCAGAATTATACCTGTTTTAGGTGGTCGCATTAGCGGGGTTTTACTGTATATGCAAACAGTCTAGACCCAGATCAGAGGGCTCCTGCAAGAGCCCTCTGATCAGGGTGTGAATCGTTTATTATTCAAAATCCTAGCAAGTTTAAGCCTTTCATTTAGAGTGGACTCTAAAGTTAAACACTCACAGACTTTTCCATTGAAAATTTAGTGTTAATAAGGTTAACCCATTCCCTCATTATCAATTTTTAGACCCAACCTCTTTGATAAATCTACCAAAAAGGAGAAATTACTAGAGAAGAGGAAAATGTTGGAATTGTGTAGTTTGAAACCATTGTGATAAATAGAGCATTTGTTTCTATGGAGCAAATGCTCTATTTATCACAATGGTTTCGAAAAGTGACTTTTACAGAGGTGTAGAAAGGCGTATTTATAGAGGAAAGGGTTAAATTACATTACCTCTGTATTAAATTACAAAGTTGAAAATAACTATGATGTACAAGAATATATTGAGTGAGAGGTCACGATAATATTCATAAATCAAAGTATTCTCAAGAATAACTTCTTTATTTCTCCACCAAACCCTATGCTGTGACCACTCTTTTAGAATCGTCTCTTCGAAGACGATTCTAAAGTGTGGTCACAACATAGGGTTTGGTGGAGAAAGGATGATTTTAGTATCTGAGTAGGCACATTTATCTGTAGCTCGGATTGGGTATAAAAATTTTGAGTAAATTTGAAAACAGAGGAGTGCTTAGCATAAAATCTGAACCTTGTTAAGGTTGAACTTTCAACAGGAAATGTTCCATTTTGAAAGATGCATGGTAAACCTGTTTGCCAAATTCAGAAACATTTTTTAAATTTGTAGACATTAATGAGAAAATTATTCTGTCCTACAGGATACCAATACTTTATAGTCAAATATAGCCCTTTTTGATGGAGCTCTAAATATCTAAAGAATTTTTTAAAGTGGAATGCTCCACCTGGCATTAAATTTGCACCCAAACTGCTTGTATACCAAGATCAGAGGGCTCCTTGATGAGTCCCTTGATGAAGGTCTACACTGTTTTTGATTCAAAATCCTCTAGCAAATTTAAACCTTTCATACTGAATGACTAAGTTTAACACTATTGGTCCATTCCATTTTGGATAACCAGTAATCAAGGAGGCAGATAGCTTTCTTCATAACCTGCATCCAATTAACATCTTGAATTAACCAAAGATTCTACTTCTTTCGAGTGACCATGGCAGAAGTTTTGTCTGTATGTTATGACAGTTAAAGAACCAGTGTAGAGTTGCACAAACCTTTCTGCCATATCCTCAGGCAGGGAGTCTACAGGCAGGTAGGAGATGACCTCAGGTGAGCAGTCCCTGTCTATCAGGGCCATCCCCTGTAATGTGAAATGAAAACCCCTAAAATATGCATTAAATGTTTAACCCATTCCCTCCTACTGATGCATTTGGCGTCTCTGTAAAAATCATATTTTTTAAACCATTGTGAGAGGAGTAGATGCTCTAGTGAGTCTTTTTATCATATTGGTTTCAAAACTATTTAATTCTTGATTTTTCCGTTTTTCTAGTAAATGCTCCTTTTCAATAGATTTATTCAAAGAGGTTGTGTCTGAAAGTAGTCTATGGGAGAATGGATTAACCTATTTCCCTTTGCATGGAATCTAATTATTTAGACAAAGAAACATAACAAATTGTAGAATGATTCTTTTATCAATTTTTATCAAATAGCTTGGATCCAGATGAGACACTGAGCAACCCAGCATCACACTTGGTAACCAAACTGTTTGATACACCTTCATTTGAATTAAGTAATTCAACAGATGAAGGTTTTAACCCATTCCTCCATAAAGTTAATAAACCAAGTTTGAACTGCCACTATACAGTAAAACCCCTCTAAACCAAATGCTAAATTTAGAATAAATATCGGTCTTGGAGACAGGTGGCAGCATAATGCAGGGTGAAAGTCATGCAGAAAGTTCCTCTAGGAGCTTTCTGCATGACTTACACCTGCCTTAAGCAGCCACCTGCCTAAAAGTATCAAAATTCTTCTCTACTAGAATTACAGTTTAGAGGGTTTTTACTGTTTATTCAACCCATTACTTGACAATTATTCATGTAAGAAACAAGCAAACTGGCTGAAGAGATATTCCCAGCCAAATATGTGCTGACCTCGGTATTTGACAGAGTTATCGACCAGATGGACAAAACGGTTTCGCAAACAAAGAGCCATAACTCTGGTTTTCCAATTCCTTTAGAGAAAATTCCATACCACTTCGGAGATATGACTCTGGACAGACAAACACATAATTTCTTTGGAAAACAAACAGCCATAACTCTGATGTTCCATGGTGAATGATAATGATTTTTGCAGGACCCCATTTCCTTTAGCTACTTAAGATTTACACAAAGTTTCATAGAAAAACTCTGGCCTCGGGCTGACAAAAACGTTACATTTTTAACAATCAAAGGGCAATAACTCTGGTGTTCCATGGTCAATGTGAATGAATGTGGCCCCATTTCCTTATGCTACTTAACACATAGTTTGATAGACTTCAAACAGTTTCTGAGAGACAGACAAAAGGGTTACATTTATGGTAAACAAGGGGCCATAACTTTGGTGTTCCAAGGTCAATATGAATAGTATCTGCACGGCTCCATTTCCCAATGCTATATGACATATAATTGATAAACTCCGAACAGTTTTTGAGATGTGGCTCCAGACAAACAAAAAGGCCAATAAAGGACGATAACTCAAGTGTTCCACAGTCAATGTGAATGACACTTGCAGGCGCATTCCTAAGGTATATCGAATTAAACATGCACACAAAGTTCCAAAGAAAAACTCCAAACCGTTTCTGAGATATGACTGGGACACATAGACACATAGATACCACCAACAACTATATCCATCCACCTTTGGCCAGGGCTAATAATGGCAGTACGAATTTTAATTACCTGAATTTTTAAAAATGTTACATTTAATACAGGCATGTTTGACCAATGCAGAAACTGTAGAATCAGAATCAGATCTATATTTTTCAATAAAGCAAACAGAGCAGACACTGATCAGATGAGAGAGCTCCTACAGGTGTCTGATCTGGGTCTACTCTGTTTGCAAATGCTTTAATATGTCTATATCTAGTAAAGGGTTAAACAGTAATACAACAATTCATACCAGACAATTATTTGTCACTGACCTCTAACTGGAAAATGTTCGTCTTCATGCCTTCAGGTACACTCTTCTCCCATGTTGATAAAAACTGCTTAAAGTTGAACTGAAATATTGCATGGTAACATGAATCACTGATATTAAAAGTAATTTTTTTGCTCACTCAATCCGTATACCTTTCAGATTTAAATGGAAATCTAAACACATTAAATGTAATTTGCCAAACAAATCATATTTTTAAATTCGTCACAAATATCAGATTCTTTTAAAACGTAAGATCACAACATCAAAGAGATGACATTTACTCAGTATCTCGTCTAGATTCAAAGTGGTTCCATGATTATAATGAAGCTATCACATACAGGGCTCTAGAAATTTTCAAATCCCAACCGGTCCAGCCGATAAACGGACTTTAGCCACCCAGACATTTGCCCACATATTTCTCGATTCGATGCGCGGACATTCGCGTCAAGACTGGCAAATTTTCCAGATTTCTAGAGCCCTGATCACATACATGTGTAAAGTTTCAACTGTAAACAACATAGTTGCAGTAATTTGCAATTTAAATGCAGTGGTATTGCATGTGAATCTTTCATATTTCTAGCATAGTGAATCAATATGCATTATGATAGGAAATATGTTTGTCACTCCCTCTTCCACCATTTCGTGATCAGAAGAGTAGACAAGACACTATTTAGAAAACCTGATTAAAACATATTTCAGTATTATCTCTGCCAAACCCTATCTTGATGCAACTCCAAGGCAATTCTTATGAGTTGCAACAAAATAAAGCTTTCCAGAGAAATATGAGAGTTTGGTAGACCAGTATACAGTGATGTCTCGTTAATCCGGAATTCGTTAATCCGGAAAACTCGCGATCCGGACGAAAGTCGTGGGGAACGGATTTTTTGTGCAGTAAATTGACTCGTTACATCCGGAAATTCGCGTTCCGGAACCGGACATAGATTTCCGGTAACCAATCTATGTATTTACCTGTATTTGTGACTCGTTAATCCGGCCGGGTCAGTAGCCCCGGGGCTTAATTGCCCACCCGACACTTAACAATAGTGCGCCGCGGAGGTGCAAATACTTGTGTTTACAATCACGGGCATGGGTAAAACAACCCCCGACTGTGTGCAAACTGGCTATTTATCAAAGCATATGGCACGCGGGTAGTGATGTTTGATATTCATTAATGTTCCTTAATGAGATGCACACTCGCCCAATTAATTTGTTACGTTAAAACCGCGCCGCCATCGTTAAACTGTTAATCACCTTAAATGATTTGCTAATTCAGTATTTATCGGGGATTCTCGCTATTTAGGGATTCCCTAAGATTCTAACTCACGCGTGAGCTGGCTGGTTCCCGACTTACAAGTACATGTACGCGGATGGAATATTCGGGAAACCAGTCATGTCAAACATGGAGACCTACGTCGATTTTACAAAATTTGCCTGCAGGCATATTCTATAATCCACATTGTATTACTCAAATGAGAGAACTGACACTTATGGATAGGGTGCAAAAAGCATTTAGAACGACAAACAAGGCAATTATTTTGATATGACTTGCGATTATTACGGGCATATGCACACATGAATGTTACACGAAAAACTTTCTTGATGCGAAAGTAAATGTGTACATATACAATGTTTATGATTGAGTTGATATTTTGCAGCATACGACAGTGATTCGTTAATCCGGAAAATTCGTTAATCCGGAAATTTCGTCAGGAACGAACGTTTCCGGATTAACGAGACATCACTGTATATCTTACCTACAGCCCTGACTCACATACTCATTTACAGTACTTACCTTTCTGGCATGTTTAAGAATTTGCATGGCAAAAAATCTGCACACCTTATCTTCATTTAGTCTGTAGTAGTCTATATCTACAACAAACCGAGAAAGATCCATAATCATACAACCCTGTATTGCAATACAATAATCCTATATCAATACAACCCTATACTGCAATGCAATAACAATATATTTTAAACTGAAGACCCTATATTGCAATACAACCCTATATTGCAATTAAACTATGTTGCAACAAAACTACCCTATGTTGCAATACAAACGCAATAGCCCTGTGTTGTAATACAACAACCTTATATTGAAATAAAAACTTATACTGCAATATAAACCTATATTGCAATACAATAACCCTATATTGAAATACAAACTTATAACACAATATAAACCTATACTGCAATATGTGTACAATAATTTATGTTTCCTCATAACATGCCTCATTAAGAAATAATTTATTTATCAATTCTATTAAATACTAAAACATCACTTTACATACAGCTACTCAATCAATTCTTCTTTCTTTTTAAGTTGATGAAAAAACACTTCAGAACTTAACCCTATATTTGATAAAAGACACCTATGCAATTAGGGTAGCCCTAGATCACAAGGTTCCAGTAGGAGCCATCTGATCAGGGTCTGCTCTGTTTACTTCTATTACAGTCTCCATTGTTTAACCCTTTCCCTGTTCTATGTTTATTTCAAATTTTAATACCTACTGAATATTCATGGCAAAATAATTATAATGAAATATGGAAGGTAGAACATTGTAGCCATTTTAGAAAGTAAAGAAACAGATCTGTCAAAGTCCATAAGCAAACAGAGCAGACCCTGATCAGACGGCTCCTCTAGGAGCCGTCTGATCTGGGTCTACTCTGTTTGCAAATGCGTGAAATAAAATAATATTCATTATGGAAATGGTCATGCATGAATATTCATCAGGAAAATGATATAAGGTCACAGACTGTCAGTACACCATGTTAATTTGAGCTTGTAGCTTTTAGAATTGTGTAGGTTTGAAATGACTGTGATAAATAGAGCATTTGCTCCTATTGAGCAAATACTCTATTTATCACAATTGGTTTCAAACAAGGGAATCGGTAGAACTGATTGATGCTCCCCAAATAAATGCTAGTTATATATATAAAACAAAATAACGAAGGGCAATAACTCCTAAATTATGCAAAAGAGAGTGATGATTCTTGTGCACTGCACTTATCTTCATCGAGATCAATCTACCTATGAAGTTTCATGTTGATATCTATTACAGTTTTTGTGTTATGCTCCAGACAAAATTTAAGTACGAAAAATAACAAAGGGCAATGATTCCTAAATTATATAAAAGAGAGTGATGATTCTTGTGCACTGCACTTCTCCTCATCGAGATCTATCTACCTTTTAAGTTTCATGTTGATACCTATCATAATTTTTTGTGTTATGCTCCGGACAAGATTTAAGTATGAAAACTAACAAACGGCAATAACTCCTGAATTATGCAAAAGAAAGTGATGGTTCTTGTGCACCACACTTCTCCTCATCAATATCAATCTACCTATGAAGTTTCATGTTGATATCTATTACAGTTCTGGGGTATGCTCCTGACAAAGTTATGACGGACGGACAGACAAACAAACTGATGGAAAGACAAAGCAGCAACTATATGCTCTCCCTTTGGGGAGCATAAACATAACTTTTACAGAGGTGTCAAAAGGTGTCAGTAGGAGGGAATGAGTTAAGTGCAGTGCAGGATGAAAGAATTGAAAAAAGTTTCCAAAGAAGCTTTCTGCACTACTTTTTTCTGTATTAAACCCATTTGCAAACAGAGTAGACCCAGATCAGACGGCTCCTAGAGGAGCCGTCTGATCAGGGTCTACTCTGTTTGCTTTACTCCATGAATATTCAAGTAAGAAATACTGACATAATGAATATGAATTAGATTAATTTTTATAAAAGCACATGAACTCATAATTTTTTGCCTACAGGAGCTGTCAGATCTGGGTATACTATTTGCAAAGGCGTAGAAAGACATTTATTGAATAAGGTTTTTTTTAAAGCAACTATAGATGCATTTATCTACAATGTGGTTGCTTTAACCTATTATTCTGTAGGTACACCATTTAACCATTTCCTTCATATAAACATGTTTTCATGCATTTGCAAACAGAGTAGACCCTCCTATAGGAGCTGTCTGATCAGGGTCTACTTTGTTTGCTATTGGAATTTGATAGATCGGTTCCTTTACTTTCTAAAATGGCTACAATGTTCCACCTTCCATTTTAACTATTTTGTTCATGAGTATTCTGTAGGTATTGAAATATTCGGAATAAACATAGAGCAGGGAAAAGGTTAACCCATTCCCACTAAAAATAGGCTATTTTTAGACCTAACCTCTTTGATTAAATCTACCAAAAAGGAGCTTTTAACTTTTAACTAGAGAAAAGGAATATTTCAGAATTGTGTGGTTTCATAAAGTGACTTTTACAGAAGCGACAAAAGGCGCCAATATGTGGGAATGGGTTAACACATTTGTAAACAGTGTAGGCCCAGATCAGATAACTCCCATAGGTCCCATCTAATCAAGGTCTGCTCTGTTTATAACAGAATGGATTCTTCATTTTCTGTCATAGCTAAAACTTCCTTTGTTCATGTGCCATTAAAAACTTCATCAAGTTAATATCTATGACGTCATAATTTCTCACATGAATATTCATGAGGTAAAGAGTTAAATTATTTCTATAATATCAGCTAACAACAGAAAAGTATACCAATCTGCATGGCTCGTTCATCATCATCATCATCATCATCTTCTCCACCTGTCTTTCCATCAACTTTGTCTGTATAGCATTTTACTACATGCTCTATAATGTCCCTGGAGAAGAAACATAGATACAAAAGCATGTCAATAGTAGTCATATAACCAGAAATGGTGTCAAAGCCACCTGATGCTCGCCTGTTTAAAGATTAAGTCTAAAACGTGTCATATTGAACACAAAAAAATAATTCAATTTTCAATTTACCTTAACTGCATCAATATCACAACCAAAAGGCAACCAAATACCAATTTTCATCAATTTAAAAAGAATATTAAACAAAAAAGATACATACCAAATATGGAAGCCCTAGGTCTATTGGTTCCAATGTAATAGGCAGTTAAAGATTTTTGCAAAAGTAGGTCAAAGGTGAAGGTCAGAAAGGTAAAATTGTTGGCATGGTCATACCAAGTATAGAATTCCTATGCCTTTTGCGTCCAATATAGGTATTTAAAGATTTTTGCAAAAGAAAGTCAAAGGTCAAAGTCAAGGTCACACAGTAAAAAACATTGGTATGGTTTGAAAGTTTTAACCCATTACCTCATAGGCTATTTTTAGATACAACCTCTTTGAATTAATCTACCGAAAAGGAGCATTAACTAGAGAAAAGGATTTTTTTTTAGAATTTTGTAGTTTGAAACCACTGTGATAAATAGAGCATTTGCTCATATAGGAGCAAATGCTCTATTTATCACAATGGTTTCAGAAAGTGACTTATACAGAGTCATCAAAATTCGTCAATATCAGGGAAAGGGTTAAGACAGGAAATATACAAAGTATGGAAGCCCTAGGCCTATTGTTTCCAATGTTATATCCATTTAAACACTTTTGCAAAAGTAGGTCAAATGTTAAGGTCAAGGTCAGAAGGGCAAATATGTTTGCATGGTCATACAAAGTATGGAAGTCCTAGGTATACCGGTATTGGTTCCAAATTATAGGCACTTACAGTTTTTTGCAAAAATAGGTGAAATGTCAAAGTCAAATGGTAAAAAAAACATTGGTGTGTTTGAAAAAGTCTTCAGACAGAAAAAATAGAAACCAAGTATGGAAGTATATGCATTTAAACACTTTTTTGCAAAAGTAGGTCAAGGTCAAGGTCAGAAAGGCAAACATGTTGGCATGGTCATACCAGATATGGAAGCCCTATGCCTATTTCTTGCAATGCTATAGGCATTTAAAGATTTTTGCAAACCTAAGTCAAAGGTCAAGGTCACATGGTAAAAACAATGGTATGGTTGAAAAGTCTCAAGACAAGAAAGTTGCATACCAAGTATGGAAGCCCTTGGCGTACCGGTTCAAATTTTATAGGCATTTAAAGAAAATTGCAAAAGTAGGTCAAAGGTCAAAGTAACATGGCAAAAACAATACTGTTGGACAGGTCTTAACACAAGAAAGGTACATACCAAGTATGGAAGCCTTTGACCCATTGGTTCAATTGTTATAGGCATTTAAAGATTTTTGCAAAAGTAGGTCAAAGGTCAAGGTCAGGAGAGCAAAAAACTTGGCATGATCATACCAAGTATGGGAGTCCTAGGCCTATTGGTTCCAATATAGGCATTTAAAGATTTTTTCAAAAATAGGTCGAATGTCAAGGTCAGAAGGGCAAACAAAAATATTGTTGGAAAAGTCTTAACACAAGAAAGTTGCCTACCAGGTATGGAAGCCCTAGGTCTATTAGTCCAAATACTATAGGCATTTAAAGATTTTTCCAAAAGTAGGTCAATGGTCAAGGTCAAAGGTCAGGAGGGCAAAAAAGTAGGCATGATCATACCAAGTATGGAAGTTCTTGGCCAATTGGTTCCAATAATATAGGCATTTAAAGATTTTTTCAAAGGTAGGTTGAAGGTCAGGGTCAGAAGGGCAAACATATTATAGTAGGAAAAGTCTTAACACAAGAAAGTTGCATACCAAGCATGGAAGCCCTATGTCTATTGGTTCAAATACTATAGGCATTTAAAGATTTTTGCAAAAGTAGGTCAAAGGTCAAGGTCAGAAGGGCAACAATATTGGCATGGTCATACCAAGTATGGAAGCCCTAGGCCAAATGGTTCCAATAATATAGGTATTTAAAGATTTTTGCAAAAGTAGGTCAAAGGTCAAGGTCAAGGTTAGAAGGGCAAAAATATTATTGTTGGAAAAGTCTTAACACAAGAAAGTTGCATACCAAACATGGAAGCCCTAGGTCTATTGGTTCAAATACTATAGGCATTTAAAGATTTTTTCAAAAGTAGGTCAAAGGTCAAGGTCAGAAGGGCAAAAATATTGGCATGGTCATACCAAGTATGGAAGCCCTAGGCCAAATGGTTCCAATAATATAGGTATTTAAAGATTTATGCAAAAGTAGGTCAAAGGTCAAGGTCAAGGTCAGAAGGACAAAAATGTTGGCATGGTCGGAAGGGTCTCGACAATATGAACCTTCTCACCAAATTTCAGCATCATAGCACACATATTAAGCTTTATAAGTCCAAAACATGTCAAAAATTGATAATATTGAAAAATATTTTTAATGTTTAACTTCATAACAGCAATATCTAACCTCAAATGAACTTCCATACAAAATTTCAGCATCCTAGTACAATTATTAAGCTTTAAAATAACCCGTCCAAAAAACTTTAACCTGGTGACATGTGGCCAAAAGGACTAAGTCCAAAACATGTCAAAAATTGATAAAATTGAAAAATATTTTTAATGTTTAACTTCATAACAGCAATATCTAACCTCAAATGAACTTCCATACAAAATTTCAGCATCCTAGTACAATTATTAAGCTTTAAAACAACCCGTCCAAAACACTTTAACCTGGTGACATGTGGCCAAAAGGACTAAGTCCAAAACATGTCAAAATTGATAAAATTGAAAAATATTTTTAATGTTTAACTTCATAACAGCAATATTTAACCTAAAATGAACTTCCATACAAAATTTCAGCATCCTAGTACAAATATTAAGCTTTAAAACAACCCGTCCAAAAAACTTTAACCTTGGCCACGCTCACGCACACGCTCACGCTCACGCCGGGGGTATAGCATAAGCTCTACTGTTCTACGAACAGGCGAGCTAAAAACACGATACCAAATATTTGTTACAGTAAAACATTAATCTTTTACTTCATAGACACTTTTTCAAACATAGTAGAACCAGATCAGACAGCTCCTGTTGGATTTGTCTGATAAGGGTCTGCTCTGTTTGCCTATGGAATAATATAGATCATATTCTGCTGTTTCTGCCATGACTAAAAGTTCTTACATGAATATTCATGAAGAAAATGGTTAAAAGTAGTGTAATTCTGGATCTAATATGCTGGTGGTAGCTCAATATCTATATAGGACAAAGTAATGCAAAAAGCTGCCACTACTATTAAAGATTCCTTAGTATGATGTTTAACCTTTAGCCTGCTATGGACGAATGAGTGAATACATATGCAAACATTTTGGATCCAGATGAGACGCCAAGTAACTCGGCGTCTCATCAGGATCAAAACTGTTTGACACCCTAATTGCATTTTACACAAGCACTAGTCAGACTGAAATATCTCCAACAAGTGTGTGTTTGTGAAACACTTATGCCCTGACCTTTGACCCTGAAGGATAACCTTGACCGTTCACCCATGGACCAGGGAGTTGAACGCTACACATCGTCTTTGTGTGGTGAACATTTGTGCCAAGTCATTTTGAAATCCATTCACAGATAAAAAAGTTATAGAAGGGACACGAAATTTGGGATGGACGGACGGATGGAAGGACAGATGGAAGAACGGACAATACGATTACTATATGCACACTGTTGGGGGGCATAAAAATCAAGCAGCCATAACTCTGAAATATAATGAACCAGAAAAATGTAACAATATGCTCATCTCCTGTTGATAATGAAGCTTCCCATAAAGTTTCACTGAAATCTGGGTGACAGCTGCTGAGGAACAGCACCGAAATGAAAAAACAACAGAGTACAATGGATGGACAGGTTGTATGGACAGACCTATGAAAAAACTTCTATACAATATATATCCACTCTAAACTTCGTTTTGAAGGGCTAGAATGATTGCAGCTGGATTTCCTCCCTTTCCATGTTGCATATTCATGCAAGAAATAACATGAATATTAATTAGATTAATTTAAATAATGGAATATGAGCACAGGACATTTTGGCTCAGATAGAAAGTGTAGAATCAGATCGATATTATACTATTAGCAAACAGAGCAGACCCTGATCAGACTGCTCCAACAGGAGTTGTCTGATTTTGGTCTACACTGTTTGCAACGGCTTGAAAGGGCATATTTCTATGAGGGAAAGGGTTAACTGATAGCGATACCATTTGACACCTTTGCAAACAGAATAGACCCATATCAGAAAACTCTTGTAGGGACCGTCTGAAAATGGTCTGCTCTGTTTGCTCTGATCAGACAGCTTCTACAAGAGCCATCTGATCTGAGTCTACTCCGTTTACAAAGGCGTAGAAAAGCATATTTAAGGAGTAAAGGGTTAATATATCATGAAGTGAACTTACTTAGGGAAAAGTTCCTGCAGTACTGTGACACACTCCTCTATGGGTATACCACTGTTGTACCAGTCATTCTCATCACACAGCTGTAGGAAGTGGGTCATCACTTGAACTAGGAAATCAAAGTCGAGCACCCGCCAGTAACCTACAAGGAAATACAGCAAAACTCTTGAGTATCATCATGAAAACCATCATTAGAAAAAGAAATGTGTTCAATGGACACTGATGGGCAGGTGTAACATTGACCTTTGACCTACCAAAATTGGTCTTGCATGTGACCAATCCTCGTCGTATGATTATTTGTGCCAAATCATTCTGAAATCCCCTATGCATATAACAAAATGATGGCCAGGACATGATCTTGCTCTATCTGAACTTACATAATTATGCTTATTTATTTGTTTGAATTGCAGCTTTTGCATATTCATTAGCTGTATTAGCCTTTAGCAAAATAAGCAACTGCTATCTACAATTTTCAAAGCATTATTTTTTCTTCTTTTGTTTTAATCCTTTACCAAACACAAAGATCTGACAGTTCCTGCAGGAGCTGGCTGATCAGGGTCTGCTCTGTTTGCTTATGAAATAATATATCTATAGATGTTATTCTACAGTTTTCCAATACGAACTTCCTTTGCACATAAGGCTTTTGTAATCTTTCAGCTAATCAATATTCATAAACCCTTTAATTATTTTATGAATATTCATCAGGTGAAGGATTACAAAATAACAGAGAGTCAAACACATTGCATGTCTAATCTGGATCTAAACTGTTACAGTTATCAACCATAATTACATTTAGAATGATTCCACATTCTTTCATTCCTTTCAATTTGCAGGGCTCAACCTTAACTTTTTTGCTTACTAGACCAGTCGGGCTAGTGGTTTTGAAAACTACTAGCCCTGACCAAAATGTCTTGTGCCCTGACTTGGTGATAAACTATTTTGGTTTTTAAAAACTCGTGAGATGTTGAACCTGTATGAAGTGTCAAATCCTGCTTTAAATACATTTTATCAAGAAGATTTAGAGAAGAGCAGGGTTGTTAAAATCATTAAATGTGTTTATAGGTAGTGAATGATCTGTTATATTTGAATGTTCATGAAAATATGGCACTACAGTGCTACATTAAACACGATACAGGACCAGGAGTCATTTAAATTCTCAAGCCATTTAGGAAGAAATTCACAGTTTCGCTTCACTTTTTCATACGTATTCTTTGTTTCTGGTAGGCCCCTTTGATTTAGTATATTGTCATCGCTACTACCGTCGCATTTTGATGTAAAGCCGAAGTTTCAAAGTCACATTTCTTTCAACAGACGAATTTTACTTACGATAAAGCTTCCACACGTTGTTATATGTAATCAAACGTAAATGAGTCTGAATGTCGTAAGTTTTTGGCACGTGTTTTATTTATTCGGGAGATTAATTCAATACAGCATTTCGCGTGTTAACTCATTTATTGTTTTCAAAATGTTGTAATTAAATACTACATGCAAATTAATACATTGTACCGACGCTTTTTGCGACAACTTCCTCAAAGGTGTTCCCTGTTCGATAGCAAAAATAGATACGAAATTCCAAGACTGGTATCCGTACATCAGTCACCACGTGGTGTTGTAAAGGCTAGCTAGTAGTGGGGAAAATATCGCGAAGAGCAGTCTGTAATTTTGCGCATGCGTACTGTGTATAAACACAATTATAGATGAACCCGACGTGACCTATCTGTAAGTGTTTTTCTGCTACTTTCTCTTTCGATCAGTATCACGACCGGACCGGGGTTTATACGACAAGTCGGGCTAGTGGCTTGGAATATTTGCAAGACCGGACCGACATTCAACCAGTGAATGTCTGTCGGACGTAGGTTAATGTTGAGCCCTGATTTGTAATCTTTTTCTTTTTTTACCCCTGATGCAGATGGCTTGGAGTTTTTGTAGACTTTCTGTAATCTCTTCCTCACTGCCCTGTACAAGGTCCAGTATGTCAGTCATTGTGTACTGTGAAAAGAGTAGAAAACACTGCTGTCACTATGTACAACAAATACCTGCAGCATATGATCGTAATACAGTAAAACACTGTTGTCACTATCTACAACAAATACCCACAGCATATGATCGTAATACAGTAAAACACTGTTGTCACTATCTACAACAAATACCCACAGCATATGATCGTAATACAGTAAAACACTGTTGTCACTATCTACAACAAATACCCACAGCATATGATCGTAATACAGTAAAACACTGTTGTCACTATCTACAACAAATACCCACAGCATATGATCGTAATACAGTAGAACCTTTCTAAAATGACCACTAAGCCCTTTCCTTCATATAAACATGTTTTCACGCATTTGCAAACAAAGTAGACCCAGATCAGATGGCTCCTATAGGAGCCATCTGATCAGGGTCTGCTCGGTTAGCCAAAGGAATTTGATAGATCCCTTTCTTTACTTTCTACAATGGCTACAATTTTTCACCTTCCATATTTCGTTATAATTGTATTGTCCATGAGTATTCACTAGGTATCGAATTTTGGAAAAAACATATAACAGCGAAAGGGTTAATATATAGTCATTGGTGTCTTTAAAAGCTGGTGGTTGCTTAATGTAAGATGACAGTAATGCAGAAAGCTTCTGTAGGAAAAGCATTTGGGTGCTTAATGCTACTGTACAGTGTAGGTGCTTTCTAGCATAACTTTCATCATGCATTAAGCTGTCACCTGGATCCCAAATTATGCCTCTTTTGGGTGGTCACTTTAGATAGGTCTTAACTGTATGTTACCATAAAGTTACAGACATGAGTCAGAAACATAGCAAAGCCTATACAGAGCATCGCGTCCGGATTTCTCTGTATCACCCCCCCCCCCCCCCCCCCCCCCCCCCCCAAAAAAATCAAATGTAGCGTAACAAAATTCAAACTTGATCTATAAGTAAATATCACTTCAATATCTGCTAGGGTTTAGAAGAAAACCTAAAATTTTCGGAAAACTTCTAAGTCAAACCACTGAAATTCCATGAAAAATCAATGTAGCGTAACAAAATTCAACCTTGATCTGTAACTCATTATAATAAAGGTACATACCAAATATCACATCAATATCTGCAAGGGTTAAGAAAAACATTCTGGAAAACCTGAAGTTTTTGCCAATATTTTCAAAGCCCAACTGCTGTAATTCCGGGAAAAACCAAAGTAGTATAACAAAATTCAACCTTGATCTGTAACTCATTATAATAAAGCCATATACCACATATCACTTCAATGTCTGCTAGGGTTTAGAAAAACTCGGGAAAACCTAAAATATTTCTGACTGTAATTCCATGAAAAATCAATGAAGCATAGCAAAATTCAAACTTGATCTGTAACTCATTATAATAAACTCACATACAAAATATCACTTCAATTTCTGTAAGGGTTTAGCTATAAAGTCCGGAAACCCTTAAATTTCCAGAAAATGTCTTAAGTAAAACCGCTGTAATTCAGTGAAAAAATCAATGTAGCGTAACAAAATTCAAACTTGATCTGCAACTCATTATAATAAAGCCACATACCAAATATCACTTCAATATCTGTAAGGGTTTAGAAAAAAAAGTATGGAAAACCGAAGTCTGACTGACTGACGGACGTGCTAAACGAGACTGGGGGCCTTTGAGTAAGGGGCTATACAAAAGGGAGATTTGTCCAAATTAAAGGGCCACTGTAGGGTCCAATATGGCCCCTTCCCATCGGACAGGCGACCATGGCCCCTTGCTGCAAAATGGCCCCTAGTATACCTGTCAACCGCTGAAAAGGCCCCCAGTCTCTTTTTGATCGCACGGACGGATTGACGGATGGACTGAGGGACAGAGTGCAAACCTATAGTCCCCTTAGGCGTTGCCGGTAGGGGATTAATGATTTAACCAAAAGTGATTGTTCGAAATGATTCAATAATTTGTTAGATTAAAACTTCTGTAATTATGGAGTACTTACCGTAAGCAATAACTTTGGCATCAGTTGGCATTGTTTAACCCCTTCACCAATTTGGCACCTTTGCAAACAGAGACTGAGAGTAGACCCAGATCAAACAGCTCCCGTTTGCTCATGAAATATCTAGTATCTGCCATGACCGAAATGTCTGTGGTCATATGCCAATTATTCCAATTAATATTCATGAAGTCATGAATTATTGTACTAATATTCATGAGGTAAAGGTTCACCATATCACTGGCATATCAAGTGCAAAAAAAACTAAAGAGACAATGCAATGATGTATCCTGTGTTTTTACCTTTTTACCCTGGTGGTCTTCATCCTCCTCACACACCTCTCCACTATAAGCATTCTCCTCCAGTAGTTGTTTTAATCGCGACAGACGAGGCTTACATGGTCGCAGCTCATAGAACTTGTGCATCACTGAGCCTACCTGCATCGTCAAATGCAAAAGTGATTGAAAGCTTGTCTTATAATCATATTTCACTTACTTCATTTTTCGACTATAAGTATTGCAAGCATGCATTTATAAATAATTTCTAACATTTTTCATGACTCATTTAACTCAAAAACAAAATCAAGATTACAATATTCACATCAAAGAAGTTACAACCTTTTCTTAACCCTTACAATGTGGGATACGAGTCACTAATGTCCTCTGCAAACAGTGCAGACCCAGATGAGAGGGCTCCTAGAGGAGTCCTCTCATCAGGGTCTGCACTGTTTGTTATGATACACTTTTCTGTAGAAAACAAACTAAAATATTTACCATAAGCTTTACCCGTTTGAATTTTGGAATAGTCCACTTGAAAATTCAGCATTGTAAGCCTTAACCTTTTACTAAATGAATGCTCATTATACTTTTGTAAAAATATAATGGCGTTAGGAGTATTAATTAGCTATTTTAATAATGGCATTATGAATAAGGGAATTTTAGTCCATGGCAGAAACAGATCAGTATTAAATCAAAAGCAATTATTTCACCTCCCACAAGTTTCTGGCCTTTTCATTGGATAAGAGCAGTCACGTGGTGACCCTCTATATTTCTATAGAGGGTCAGTAGCTGACCCACTATTGACATACTACAACCAAATGGCTCCCATTCAAAACTGTTTGTCTTTTAATCACTATTTTGATCCCCAACATTTTAACAAATATTCACTAAATGTAACTGATTGGGGCATTTTAATTAAACTTTTTGTTTGTTTGGCCTTTTTTTTTTGGTTGCGTAAAATTGTGACGTGCAACTCTGTATATAAAATGAGGTCATTTTAACGCCAACATCATTTCCTTAATAATAACAATGCCAATATCTTTGTCAAAATAAATGATGAAAAGTGGTCGATGAAATAAATCAGTTATTGGGTTTGTCACTGACCCACTACGGAAATATAGGGGGTCTGTAAGATAAATAGGGGACTCAGCTATTGCCTCGCCCCCTATTCATCCTACAGACCCCCTATATTTCCGTAGGGGGTCAGTGACAAACCCAATAACTAATAATGGAACACACCCTGACCGGACAGTTATTAAAGTCTGTCTGATCTGAATCTTCTCTGATTGCAAATGCATAAAAATATGTCTCTATCAGGTAAAGTCTAAAGTATATATAAAGGAAACCTGATTTTCCTTAATAAACAAATAACATTATAACCTTTCAATTAGTGCTGTCACGTTTCCCATATTTTGGTAAACTTTTAACCGGTAGACATTAACCGAACCGATTCCGTTTAAATGAAATACCCTGTCTAGTGCTCATTACTGTTTCCAGTGAAACCAAAGTGCATTCATCGGTAGATGAACAGATGATGATAGGAGCAATATAGGGGATTATGTGAACTGAGAAAAAATGCCCCTGTTTTCGTCATATATAGTAGAAACCCCAGGTAAATAAACTCACATACCTTTCATCTACATATCCACAATTATCACACAATATGAGTACCATAGATCTTCATTAAATCTTACGATATCAGTTTTAAACTAGCAGTAGATTTATTTACACTGAAATAATATTCTGGGTAAACAAGCAAAAAAAATCCAGATGACGTCAGTTTACAAAAACTTTTAACATGGGTCTTACACGGTTGTATGTCACACGCCATTCCAGAAACTTTGCCCGATTCCGGTGAAACGGTCGGCTTATCGGAATTGAACGACATGTTCTGAATGGTGCTTAGCAAAATGTGGAATTTTATCATCTGAGGTGTCAAGTGCTGCTGCACTAGTGGGCGTTTTTTGAGCATTGTCTTAGAAGTTAATTGTAAATTGATGACATAAATGATACACTGCCGTTGCTGGTGAAATTTATAGAGCACTATATCTAATTGGTATTATTAGATCTTCTTGAACCATTTAAATTGTTACCAGATTCTGTAAACGTTTATTGCTATTAACCTAAATGGCACCGTTTAACTGTGTAAACGTGGTAGCCCAACTTTCAATATAGGTATTTACAAAAAAATGATAGAGAGTTTTTGAAAAATTAATCCTTTCCTTTATATAAACGTCTTTTCACACATTTGCAGAGTAGACTCAGGTGAGACAGTTCCTGGATTGATCAGCATACCTGATATCTACAGCTCTGACAATTTGTCCTATAGGAGCTTTGTGCGTTACGTTTGACCTGCATTAAGCTACTACCTGCCTTACAGATCCATAATTAGACAGGTCTCTTTTTGATGGTTGCTTAAGACCAGTTCTACTATAATTCCATGTTGTAGCAGGACCAACTCATTTTGACACTCTCGTCAATATCTTGACAAAAGAAAGAATGTTCTTTGAAAACTGAACCAGAGAAAAACTTTTGCAGACAAAAAGATGTATAAAGCACATTAAATACTCAAGCCTGACTGTACCTGTTTGTAAGACACATGAGGTTCTCCTGATGTTTCCAGTTCTGGGCCAAACTTTAGATCAGGTATAATAAGCATAGCATTGGAGATCTCTCCCTGCTTGATATCGTATGTTTGTTTGTTCGTACATAACACGGCAGAATCTTCCTTGTCACCTCGTATCAGCACTCTAAAAAAATGAACACAAAGCATGTGAAGAAATTAGTAAATTTGATATTAAAGACTGGCTCAACATTAAAGCAATAGCTTAGGCGAGCTAAAAAAGTTTTAGATCAAGTTTTCACCTGCACATTAACCCTTTTCCTGTTCCATACTCATGTAAGAAATAACAACATCATGAATATACATTAATTTTTTTTATAATGGCATATGAACACTTTGGCTCAGGCAGAAACTGTAGAATCATATCTGCATTATACCATCAGCAAACAGAGCAGACCCTGATCAGACTACTCTGTTTGCTGAGGCGTAGTAAAGCATATGGAGTAAGTGGTCAAGTCCACTTTCTAAAGTTCTTAATGTATAACTGCAAATTATCACATTTGCCTGATTAATATTCATGCAATTGGTTTTACGAACCAATTTCCTCATACTGACGTCTTTTGACGCCTCTGTAAAAATCACTTTTTGAAACCATTGTGATGAATAGAGCATTTTGCTCAATAGGAGCAAATACTCTATCACAATGCCGAATGGTTTCAAAACTACACAATTCTTAAATTTTCCTTTTCTCTAGTAAATGCTCCCGTCAGCAGATTGATTTAAAGAGGTTACAACATAAAACAGCCTATGAGGGAATCGGGTAAAAGATCAACACCACTCAAACAAAGCATGGTAACCAAGGCTGTAGATAATATACAGTAAAACCTCTCTTTAACGGCCACTAAATTACATCATGTATTTTGTGTTAAAGGCAGGTGGTTGCTTAAAGCAAGGTAAAAGTAAAACAGAACGCTCCTATAGGAGCGATCTGTTTTACTTTCACCTTGCTTTAAGCAGCCACCTGCCCTAAATACCAACTCATTAACACAATTTATCAGCCGTTATAGAGGTGTTACTCGTAACTGTACTTAGTTGGGAAATCTAAAAATATTCTTTACATTTCTCCACCGAACCCAACTTGCAACTACTCATTAGAATCCCCATGGAGAGGTGATTCTAATGAGTAGCAGCAAGATAGGGTTTGGCTGAGAAATAAAATATTTAATAAATCAGTATGTATCTTATTTATAGCAAATGGTAATCATTATCATTGTCACAATGATGCATCTCAAACTTACTTCTGTCCCTCCTCCAGTGCTCCAAGCACAGCTTTGTCAAGTTCTAAGAGTTTTATGCAGTCATTATCCAGATGATCTGAGAAGTAAATACTCTGTGTTGTTGGTTTTACATCCTCTCGCTCTAGCTTGGCAAACTCTAGAACTGAATTAATGTCTTTTAGACTCCTGTAATATAAACCAATAAGCATCAGTTAAAAACATATATATAGCATGTTGTCTCCTCGTTTAGACACCCTAAAAGCGTCTATTTTCGCGCATGCGCACTATGATTAACAAGTACTCGTTTCATTGAATACACATAACGAAAGATGAACTCTAACTAGAGATCGTAGAACTAACAAAACAACATTAACTATCAACAGAACCAATAAAAATGGGTACTTGTATCATATATGTGCAGACATCAACTTTATCCTCAGTTCGTTACTCACAATGGCTGCTTAAGGTCAAGGCAGTGTGTTGAAATTTTTTTTATTCTACAGTTCAGTTCAGTATACTCTGTTTCACATTCAGTATTTTGTTGCATTCTGTTTCTCCCGTACTTCGTGTAAAATGGGGAAAATGGCCATAACTAGCCTGTGGGTAGTTATCTTAAAAAGATGGCGGCAGAAATACATTGATAGTAAATGCTAATTCGTTTTTAATTTTGATACACTGTCTACAAAAATGTGTGGAATATTAAAAGTGAACCTGACTGTAAATCATTCATTTCCTCAAATATAGTATAATTATAGAAAGCGGATCTTTTCTATTTCGGCGCGTGCTGATAATCAAATAAATTGTGACGTATCGAAACCATGCACAGTGTCGAATTGAGGAGACAACATGATATACTATATTTAATACATTACTACTGCATGTCTTTATTTAAGAATTATGTCCTATTTTGGAAGAAAATCCAACCCAACAGGAATCATTGGTGTGTACTGAAGAACGTCCTTTACCTAAATTAGTTTTATTAACGCCTGTGTAATCTGCCGGGATATCGTTAAAACCAAAAGTAGCTAGATATCACCATTTAGAGTACACAATTTATGTGAACTAATAGTAGTAATATGTAACATGGTGAAAAAGTTGTGACTCGACTGGGACTCGAACCCAGGGCCTCTGGCTTACCATGCCAACACTCTACCGACTGAGCTACCAAGCCACACAGTAAAGCCTATCAACTTATTTCACCATTATCTCTACCCGGCTACACACACCCCCTCTACACAAGAATTTGTCCCGAATTCTTACTCAAAGAACACTCCACGAGTTTCTTATTATTAAACATTATCTTAATATAATACTCATATTATCTTCATATAAATCACCTTATGGGATATTTACGTTTGGCGCCGAATGTAACATGATGAAAAAGTTGTGACTCGACTGGGACTCGAACCCAGGGCCTCTGGCTTACCATGCCAACACTCTACAGGGCTTTCCCCAGGATTTTAGGAAGGCATGTCGTTGTTTAGTCCCAGGGGGTGGGTGCGGGAGGTGTTTCCTCTCCTGCCTAGCGCCGCGGCGAAAATTTTGAAAAAAATGAGGTTATCATGGTGAATATTTTGCGTTTTCTGATATAAAGTAAAAGCTATAGTAGGGCTCTTGAAAGTTTTTTATTGCACATCTTTGTACAAAAAAACAGAATATACATTAAGCATATCTACAACCACAGCACCACCTTCCTTGCAGGAAACTTTTAAACGTGTTCTTTTGCATATTCACAAAGATAAAAAAAAATTGCGAGTAGATCAGACACTGTATACTTAAGTCTTAATTGCTTAAAACTTCTGGTCTGAACTACATGTAGTTTCAATATTTGGAAAATTCACTCATCACACTGAAAGGCCTGTGCTTGGTTGCTGTCCACATTTTCACAGCCTCATGGTATGGAAATTCCAATGATAGAGGACCTTGTGTGAAAGTCGTCAGAAGGGATTGGAGGTTGATGTATGTGACACTGGTCCTTTTAAGGTTTCTGTTCAGAGAATCATCTCTCAAAGTCTGAAAAAAAGTGAAGCTTGTGAAAAGAGTCTGACTATGTACCATGGAAGTAACATGAGACTATCAAAACCGATATTAGATAAAGATCTATGAACACCCCCCCCCCCCCTTAAAAAAACAACCAAATTCAATACCTTTATTCTAGACAATTTTGCATAATATATGGTCAGAAGCTATAAACCAGGATCTAAACTACTGTTTGATAGAAAGAGTGTAGATCCTTATCAGTCAGTTCCTATAGAATTCGTCTAATCTGGGTCTACTCTGTTTGCAAAGATGTATTTATGGAGATTTATACTGAATAGTCAATATTCACTCAGTATGCGCATTACATCGTGTATTTATGGAGATTTATACTGAATAGTCAATATTCACTCAGTATGCTCATTACATCGTGTAACAAATTTAATTGACATTGAAATCGGCCGGGCTGACGTGTCCCTGGGACGCTCACATCGAACTTCAGTTCCAACAGTCATTATTAAATATTCAAGTATTTTTATCAATATTATTTGACAAATTAAACAGATGGTGAAATGTTTTCTAAATATTGATGAATCGTCAAATTATCGGTAGTTTTGCCAGTCCAGGACATAGTTGTTTCAAACGTCATGCTTACGTACATTCGGCCTTTACAAATCAAGAAGAAACTTGATTTAATCATACATGTACAAGGAATGAAAGTTCTTTGTTCTGATATAAATTGAGTATGCAGAACAAATTCAAGTGGAGTACAATTACAGTTATTAAAATCGGTAGCCTATATAAGACAAACTTACTCTTTGAACTTTCAGTGAGCCAGCGAATGTTTTTTCCCCCGATTTCGTGTCCGCTCCCGACATTCATTGTTTTTGTTGGTTTGACTTTCTGGAACCTTCTTCTCAATGGTCTGAATTGTTTGTTCGTTTAACCGTATCGCACCTCTGAACTGCTTCAGCGGTTGTTTGTTTACACGCGACATGCAATCATCCATGCGTACGGCACGCGCTGCGGGTGTTGGCTGATAGCTTGAGACACTGTGACACCAGGGGAAGTCTGTGTGTATACTTGTCACTTAAAATGACATATAAACAAACACGTTTGAAAGGGCGTCGGCTCGAGAATTTTTACATGTCGGAGAAATTAAGGGGTGTCGGATTTTCGCCACCGACAAAGATCGAATGTCAGGCCCGTCATGCGAAAAGGGCCTGGGGAAAGCCCTGCTCTACCGACTGAGCTACCAAGCCACACAGTAAAGCCTATCAACTTATTTCACCATTATCTCTACCCGGCTACAAATATAATACTGGTGTTGAAAGCTTATTTATCATAGAATCAAACACATACATCTATTGGATTCAAATCTGTGTATATTGGTACTTTTCATTCAATCATATCACAATTGCAATTTATATACCTTTGAATGCAAATCCGTTGGACTAAATTCTGCGTAAAAATGGCTGTATTTTATAATGGAAAAGTAGTAAAGTCAAGCAGGCAAAGCCACATGCAAGACGCAACCACCACCAAAACACCGATAGACAGCATGACACACACACACACAACCACACACCCAAACGCACACGCACACACACGAAATGAACACAGAAAACACCAAAAGACACACAAGAACCAGGGACAAACGTTCCACAACATGAACAAACCACAAGCACAAAGACGCAATGCAAACAAAAGGAAGGGTGACAAAGAGAGTACCGCCTTGGCACGGTCAGCAGCAAAAACACCACTGGGGGTTTAAACCGGTTTACGGACGTCCTAACCTCACACTTCTCTCAAAGTCACCCTAGCTTTACAAATATTGTAAATAAAGGTATCCCCGCTGGACTTACCCACAACATAGACGACGGTGAACACAGGACAACATGTAAAACATAGCATAATAACTGTGACAATCCGTCAAATATGTACTCAATGACTTTGCTGAAGTCAGAGCACCTGCAGGTAAGCCGTTAAGGGCACGACAGGGAAAAAATAATACATGAGTCTGGTAAGCTCCTCCTGTATCCAAGTTTAAGAGTATACCATCATAGAGTACTACCCTCGGCCTGTCATCGCGCAAGCAAAGAGGGAAGCGTAGCTACCGACTGTAAAAGGGTCGATAACCAAACATGCAGTGTGTTGCAATATAATAGGATCATAACCTTTCTTTTTAAAGTTTTTAATGCGTTTTATAAACAAATCATGAAAATGGATATGACCCCGAATTTTCCTAAGTTTGTAGATAACATCCCCATAAAATTCTGGTTGAGAAATGCCTTGTCGCAGTAACGTCCGTAGATTGCAATTATATTTACTAATGAGAGGTAAATTTCGATAATAAAATTTAGAAAAGGTTTTCCGAAGTTTGTGATATCTGTAACCTTGCTTCAGAAGTTTATCAGTTATAACTAAATTACGTCTGTTAAAATCTTCAAGCAAAGAACAGGCTCGGGCAAACCTAATAAGTTGAGAAATATAAACACCATAAGATGTAGAACGTGGCACATCCCCATCTAGAAAAGGATAATTAACAATTTTAAAATTAAAATCTTCTCTTTTATCGTATACGAAACGGCTTGGGTCCGAAATGACTAGTGCCCGAAACGACCCGATCCTCGTCATTCGGTCATTTCTCTCCATTTTCAGTAGGTCTTTATATAAAAAAAAAAGTACGCTAAACCTCTGCAATGTATGGCAAATGCGGAAAATCTATATTTTACCGTTTATTTATGTTTTCGTCGACTTCCATTTTTCCCGCGTTCCTTTTCTTATACAAAATGAAGAGTATTTATTTAAATGGTGCAATGGGAAATATGCGATGAAAAGGAAGAGTTGATCTGTGAGCAATCTCGGGTAAATACCGATCACCGTCTACCCCGCTACATTTTCAATACCTAGCGATTTCCTAGAATCCAGTTAAGGACATGGTAAAAAGTATCCCCGTGAAACCGGTAATCACGCACTCATTGGTGGTATCGGGAGTTTGCATAAAACGTTGATACGTGGTAGATAAATAAAATGTTAAATATAGAGTTACCACAGGTCCGAATTTTAGAAACATTATTTTGAAGCTTTCAACAATTGTTATCATTTAAAGCTTCAAAATAATGTTTCTAAAATTCGGACATGTGGCATATTATACCAAAACAAAGCCATTTCCTTTTCATCTATTTTCCTCATTCGGCCCATTCTGCTGCATCATAATACTCTCTTTAATAGAGGTATTAGGGAAGAGCTGCAAGATGTCGATAATAAAATTAGGATATCTATGAAATGTATTAAGAGTAACAACAATGACATTTGGCGGGCATTTGACATGCCCGAAACAGTTAATGTTACGTTTCTCAGGATTGTTTTATATATTACTCACGATTACTTCTCATTCCGGTGAGTGAACATATATCTGTTTTGAGACAATATAGATATCTAGGGTAAAGTGATCTTGAATCGGACACGATTGAGAGTCGGACGTTTTTCAACCCCTTTATACACTGCTTTCAAGCAGTGTAACTAGCATAATCTTTACTTTGCCGGGTACCTTAATGCTTATTTTCACCAGAGTTCGAAAGTGTCCGAGTCACGATCGAATTAGGGTTACCTATCTTTCCATACTTTTTGGCCCTGTTACATGTGTGTTTGATGCATATAAAGCGCTAGAAGAGCTTAAAAGAGATCAGGCCAGGTACCAGTGAACACCGGAAGTGTCTAGCTGAACGCACAGACGTTTGACATAAGGAAAAGTGGAATAGGTGTCGGACTCACGATCAGTTTACCCTAATTTGTATCTTTGGTTTTGCTTGAAAGTTTGGTCTGATCGAGTCGTGTCAGATTTCGCAACTTAGGGGTCTGCAGTAAACTTTTATACACTGTAAACATGTCTTTAAGTTTTTGAAGGAATCATACTCGAGACTTCGACACTTGTAAACTAATATCAATCTCTGTGTACTGCCAGCATAATTATATTCTCTGGCGTGTTACAGCCTACAGGGCAGGTGATGGTGCGGTTGATCGACTAGTTTGTCTTAACTTATTACATTACAGTGTTATAAGTTTATAACTTTGGAACTATATTCGCGATATTGAAGGCTTGTTATACCACTTGTTATATTCTGACCTAACTTGTATTCATACGTGCTGTCAAAAAATCAAAACAAACTTGGCAAACACCCCACAAAATGTACGCAATAATTGTGAATACAAAACTGGGCAAACTTGGACAACCCAAACAGGTGCACAATTGTATAGTAGTCTACAGAGAGTATGCCAGAATGGCAGAAGACTATCCTCAACATGACAGCATGCTAAAGGTGGTCTGTCTATGTAGAGAACTAAAAGATAATCTCCCCGAGGTAGGAAAATATCAGTCACTAAAAAATTGCCTTGATAACATTTCAAATAGGTAGATCTAGCTGAAAACTAAAAAGGGGCCCATTAACAAAAATATGGTATCTTGGGAGCCTGCCGAGCCTGACAGTCCAATTTACATAGCATCAACAACTGTCCACTCCGAATGACTTGTGGTTCTGTAGAAGTCCGGTCGACGTAAACAATATCATTACCATGATGAAACACATGGTCCAGCGCTCCGGAATCTTCACCAACAAACACCTGTCCTACCACAGCGCCAGAAAATAATTGATTCAAAAGTTCAGTGACAACAATTTTCCCGCGAACCAGATAATTAATGCAAATATCTGGTCACAGGAACATCGCTTCAATCAACAATTACATTCACATTAATCAGAATCAGCACAAAATGATCTCTTCCGACCTCCATTCTACTGACAACAATCATATCATCGCCCAAAACCAGGTCACAAGAGCATGTCCAGTGCAGCTAACTCAAACTCTCTACACACTGTATCATCATCAAATTTCCATGTCACTGGTGGTTTCCAGAGCATTTTCAATGCCCAAATACTTCCATGTACATATACAGTGAACCCTAATTACAACGGAGTTGTGTGTTTCAATACATTTTGCTGGTATAACGAGGTTGCCGTTATAACGAGTTTAAATATGAAAGGTTTCAAAGGAACCATATGGCCAGTTTTAAACTAGTACCAACAGGTAAACGCAAGCTCCTTTTGCACTTCTTGTGTTCTGCATTAAGCGATCACCTGTCTTATTGGCATTGTACATATATATTTAGTGTTGTTTCAAAGACGTAGCACTAATTTTGTTTCAAGGCATACTGCTGGTATAACGAAGGTGCCATTGTATCGAATGCCGGTATAATGAGGGTTCACTGTACTCAACAAAATTTCAAATTGGTCACATGATATTTTGACCAAAATATAAAAACCAGCAGGTTGTACGCAAATGTAATATGCATAGAAGGAAGAACATGTTATTGCAAAAAGGGTAACCATCAAAAGGTTATGTGTATGTCAACTTGTTTACAAAGTTTAAGAAAACAATATTAATTAGCTTTAAAAATATTTAAACCAATTATATTGACCGATAGTGACATTGATTGAAAAGTAGCCATTTATGACGCTCAAAACTTACACATGACTGTTGACCTACTTCGGTCACGAAACAGTAGAGGTGTAACAATAGGTCAAACTATCAAGATATCGCAATAGTTGAGCTTGCAATAGTAATAGTTTGATAGTAATTCTTACTATCGAGAACTATCACCAATAGTTAATTCAACAATCGATAGATTACTTAAGTACAGTGGAAACACTTATCGATCATATGAAAAGAAAACAACCATCTCTAATTATACCCCCACAAACAGAGTTTGAGGGGGGTATACTGGAATCAGCCTGTCGGTTGGTCGGTCGTTGGACGTCGGTCGTTGGTCTGTCCCCAAAATCTTGTACTTTCAACTCCTCCTTCAGTTTCAACCCGATTCATTTGATACTTGGCATAAATGTTACTCAGGTGTAGTAGATGTGCAAGACACAAATTTCAGGTCTCTGTGACCTTGACCTTTGGCCTTGAAATTGGTCTTGAAATTGGTAGGCAAAAGCTTGTACTTTGAACTCCTCCTTCACATTCAACCTGATTCACTTGATACTTGGCATAAATGTTACTCAGGAGTAGTAGATGTGTAAGACACAAATTTCAGGTTTCTGTGACCTTGACCTTTGGCCTTGAAATTGGTCTTGAAATTGGCAGGCAAAATCTTGTACTTTGAACTCCTCCTTCACTTTCAACCTGATTCACTTGATACTTGGCATAAATGTTACTCAGGAGTAGTAGATGTGCAAGACACAAATTTCAGGTCTCTGTGACCTTGACCTTTGGCCTTGAAATTGGCAGGCAAAATCTTGTACTTTGAACTCCTCCTTCACTTTCAACCTGATTCACTTGATACTTGGCATAAATGTTACCCAGGAGTAGTAGATGTGCAAGACACAAATTTCAGGTCTCTGTGACCTTGACCTTTGGCATTGAAATTGGCAGGCAAAATCTTGTACTTTGAACTCCTCCTTCACTTTCAACCTGATTCACTTGATACTTGGCATAAATGTTACTCAGGAGTAGTAGATGTGCAAGACACAAATTTCAGGTCTCTGTGACCTTGACCTTTGGCCTTGAAATTGGTCTTAAAATTGGCAGGCAAAATCTTGTACTTTGAACTCCTCCTTCACTTTCAACTTGATTCACTTGATACTTGGCATAAATGTTACTCAGGAGTAGTAGATGTGCAAGACACAAATTTCAAATCTCTGTGACCTTGACCTTTGGCCTTGAAATTGGTCTTAAAATTGGCAGGCAAAATCTTGTACTTTGAACTCCTCCTTCACTTTCAACCTGATTCACTTGATACTTTGCATAAATGTTACCCAGGAGTAGTAGATGTGCAAGACACAAATTTCAGGTCTCTGTGACCTTGACCTTTGGCATTGAAATTGATCTTAAAATTGGCAGGCAAAATCTTGTACTTTGAACTCCTCCTTCAATTTCAACCTGATTCACTTGATACTTGGCATAAATGTTACTCAGGAGTAGATGTGCAAGACACAAATTTCAGGTCTCTGTGACCTTGACCTTTGGCCTTGAAATTGGTCTTGAAATTGGCAGGCAAAATCTTGTACTTTGAACTCCTCCTTCAATTTCAACTTGATTCACTTGATACCTGGCATAAATGTTACTCAGGAGTAGTAGATGTGCAAGACACAAATTTCAGGTCTCTGTGACCTTGACCTTGACCTTTGGCCTTGAAATTGGTCTTGAAATTGGCAGGCAAAATCTTGTACTTTGAACTCCTCCTTCAATTTCAACCTGATTCACTTGATTCTTGGCATAAATGTTACGCAGGAGTAGTAGATGTGCAAGACACAAATTTCAAATCTCTGTGACCTTGACCTTTGGCCTTGAAATTGGTCTTAAAATTGGCAGGCCAAATCTTGTACTTTGAACTCCTCCTTCACTTTCAACCTGATTCACTTGATACTTGTTTTGGCTTGTAATATGGGGAGTTGGTGTCGCAAACTCCTCCTTCAGTTTTAAAGTTACTGAATTTATATTTGGGATACGTAATGGTCACAAATAGCAGATGCGCAAGACACAATTTTCATGTGTTTACGCTTAGCCATTGTAGAATTATCCCCCCCCCCTGAACTTTGAATAATTTTTGTCATTTTTGCATGAAACATGGGGAGTTGGTGTCACAAACTCCTCCTTCATTTTGAAACTTATTAAATTGATACTTGCCATACATATTAAACACGAATAGTACATGTGCAAGACACAATTTTCCTGTGTTTAGTGTTAGCCATTACAGAATTTTATCTATTTGAACTTTGGGTATTTTTGTTATTTGGTCCTGTTACATGTTCAAAACTTGGATTTGCAATCAAGGCTGCCGTGTGGGGGTATTCATCACCTTTAGTGATAGTTCTAGTTTGAGTCTACCCTGGTTGCAAAGATATGAAAACATATTTGTTTATATCATTTAAATGGTTAAATGACATGCATATGTATTTGTGTTACTTTGTGTGCTGTTTTTATTATTATAGAAATAAGAAGGCTGATCTTAAGTGTTGATCTAGTCATTTTGATTTGCTACCCTTCTTTTAAAAGTTTGAGAAGAAAACTATCATGATAGTATTGCAATAGTTTCTAAACTATTGCAATAGTGTCGTGATAGTTTTTTGACTAGATATCGCAATACTATCATGATAGTCATTTTGGCCTCAATAGTCACCCTAGCTAGGAGACGGTGTGTTAAGAATGACGTCATCGCACTTGTTGGATGTTGCTTTATTTGTTTCTGATGTATAAAAAGACACTAGTTTTATGTAGCCGGTTAGAGATTATGGTGAAATAAGTTGATAGGCTTTACTGTGTGGCTTGGTAGCTCAGTCGGTAGAGTGTTGGCATGGTAAGCCAAAGGCCCTGGGTTTGAGTCCCAGTCGAGTCACAACTTTTTCACAATGTTACATTTATTACTAGGTTGCCTGATTGTATAACTATAGGCATTTCCAACAATGAAACACAATTATCAATTTGTTGTAGACAAAATAAATCAAATTTGTTTGGATCTACTTTTTAGTTGGTTAGACCGAATCACACACAACTATGATCAAAGCGTTGTCTTAGGGGTAATGTGATAAATAGAATACAGCATTTGTGGTCATTGAATGTTCCAAATATAAAACGAGTTGTCTAGAGACTAGAATGATATAATGCCCGGTAAAGCCTCACATTATATCGTTTTAGACAACTCGTTTTATAAATTGTATTTGGAATATTCAATGACCACTCATGTTGTTTCCTCTATTTATATAGTGAATGAGAAGAAATATGTCACGCTTGTACATGCAGTTGGTTGTCACCATTTTTTCATTGTCAAGCACCACCATGGGGTGTCGCTGTGTCTTACAGACACAATTTTCTAGTTTGTTATTGCTTTCACAATCACATGCACATCCGCTGCATGTAATTAATGAAATACATTAATAAATTTATAATTCTAAAGCATCATCTTCAAAACTTCAGAGTGTCAAACAGTTTGCTATATCTCCCAGTTCTATGTTTATTCCAAATTTCAATACCTACTGAATTTTCACCCGAACAAAAAAGTTATAATGAGATGAGGAAGGTGGAACATTGTGGCCTTTTTAGAAAGTAAAGAAACAGATCTTTCAAATTCCATTAGCAGAAAGAGCAGACCCTGATCAGATAGCTTCTATAGGAGCCTTCTGATCTGGGTCTACTCTATTTACAGATGCATGAAAATACGTTTATATGAAGGAAAGAGTTAAAAAAATTAAGTTTGTACAAAATGGAGGTAACTGTTTAGATTTTGATAAAAATATGGTCAAAGTTTCAAGCAGTTTGGATCCAGATCAAGATGAGACAACTACAGGAGCCGTGTGATCAGGGTCTGCTCTGTTTGCTTATGATATAATATAGATCTGATTCTACAGTTTCTGATTCTACAGTTTCGTCGCCAAAAAATCCTGTGTCCATGTGCTATTATAACAATCAGTCTAATTATTTAATATTCATGGTGTCATTATTTCTTGCATACATGTGTGATTATTCATGGAGTAAAGGGTTGCTAGATAAAGGGGTGGAATAGCATGGAACAGCCAATTTTTACAGAAGGAGTTTTCGTTAAAAAAAACCCTGCAATCCTTTTCTTATCTGCATTGGAATGAAATCTTCATTTTTGTGTATGTGACCTTGTTCTCTGATTTCCAGAATGTGCTGTATTCACTGATGTACACTGGAGCACTGCAATCAAACTCTCTCACTATGATGGCTACAAGACGGTGTCCGTTTTGTCCTACAAAATTCCAGAAAATAGCTTAAATGTAGACTTCACATTCCAAGCCAAGACAAAAGGGAAAACATGCAATTTCAAAACAGTGCATATGTAAGTGAAGGTTTTGTTTCGAATCCATGATTATCTTTAGTGTTACAGCGAGGCTATTAGATACCGGTATATAAGTACTTTAAACTCTCCTTGCCAGGGAGCTAGCTCATTTAAAAGTGTTTGGAAATGTAGCGAAGTTAGGTTATAAACTGCTTAGCTATTGGATGGATGGGTGACCGCCAGGGATAGCAGATAATGCATGTTACATTAGCAAACAGTTTAGATCAACAAAACAATATGCTCATCATGTTAATTATTAACTCTTTGCACGCTAAGTAATTTTTCGTCTGCAGCTTTTGTCATCTGCTTCAATTCTTAAAATAAACTTTCTCTCATTTCTTTGCAAAAATATGGTCAAGATGACAAACAGTTTGGATCCTGATGAGATGCAGCATTATGCGGCGTCTCATCTGGATCCAAACTGTTTGCATGGGTAATCACAGTTTCGCCACTAGTGTGCAAAGAGTTAACCCTTTCCTCCATAAATACGCCTTTCTACACCTCTGTAAAAATCACCTGTTGAAACCATTGTGATAAATAGAGCATTGCTCCTATAGGAGCAAATGCTCTATTTATCACAAATGGTTTCAAACTACAAAATTAAAAAAAAAAATCCTTTTCTCTAGTTAATGCTCCTTTTCGGTAGATTTATTCAAAGAGGTTGGGTCTAAAAATAGCCTATGGAGGAAAGGGTTAAAGAGAATATTATGTGTGTTGCAAATGACAAGGACAGTAGCAGATTATGTTGGTGGCAGTGAATAACATATTTTATTGTATAACACAGTAAAAACCCTCTAAACTGGAGTTCTCGCACGGAAGAATTTAGATACTTTTAGGCTGGTGGCTGCTTAATGCAGGCTGAAAGTCATTCAGATAGAAAGTCCCTTGAAGACTTTCACCCTGCATTTAGCTGCTACCTGTCTCCCAAGACTGATATTGATATTAAATTACATGTCCGGTTTAGAGGAGTTTTACTGTACAGTAAAACCCCTCTAATGCGACCACTTGATGAACAAACATGGCTGTCTTCATAAGCAAGTGGTTGCTTAATGCAGGACAAAAGTTATTCAGAAAGCTCCTACAGGAGAATATTGAATATTCATGAAAGAAATAATAACATCATGAATGTCTATCAGCTGATTTTCTATAATGGTAAAGTTACACAGGATTTTTGGCTGAAGTTGAAGAATCAGATCTATGTATACATATTTTTTAATGAACAAACAGTGCAGACAGATCAGACAATTCCTACAGGAGCCATCTGATCTGGGTCTGCTCTGTTTGCAAAGGCTTGAAAAGGGGGCTGTATCAGGCAAAGGGTTAATACTTAACAATAGGAAGTTACAATAAAATTGAGATAGCTCGGAACTCTAATACAAGTACAGTAAAACCTCTCTATAATAGTCACTAAATTGTGTTAATGAGTTGGTATTTAGGGCAGGTAGCTGCTTAAAGCAAGGAGCGTTGTGTTTTACTTTCACCTTGCTTTAAGCAGCCACCTGCCTTTAACACAAATTACTTGATGTAATTTAGTGGCCATTATAGAGAGATTTTACTGTATTATTATTGGTTTTTAAGACAGGTGGCAGCTTAATACAGGGTGAAAGTCATGCAGAAAGCTCCTCAAGGAGCTTTCTGCATGGATTTCAACCTGCATTAAGCAGCCACCTGCCTAAAAATTGAGTTAATGAGATTTAATTGTATTAACCGAAAATATATTAATTGCCATGCAATGTTTTACACAGATATTTTCAGCATGGTAGTTACCCTTTAGTGAACCTCTATAATGAGACCTACCCCGACCACTTCTACTTGAAGCGAACTGATTCTCACCATGTTGTGATACAAGAGAGTGCGGATGCCACTACATATAGCATCTCTCGACCCAGACCAGGTCTATGGTACTTTGCTACATTCTTGCCAAAAGAGGACACAAACACTTATCATATTCAACAAAAGGTGAGTTACCTAAATTACCCTAATGATTGGACCAGCTGAGACAAATAGTGTGAACTACACTGTTCCTGAAGACAAAAGTTTAACCCTTTCTTCCATAAATACACCCTTCTACCCCTCTGTAATAAATACTTATTGAAACCATTGTGATAAATAGAGCATTTGCTCCTGTAGGAGCAAATGCTCTATTTATCACAATGGTTTCAAACTACAAAATTCTAAACTTTTACTTTTCTCTAGTATTGTAAATGCTCCTTTTAGGACGATTCATTCAAAGAGGTTGGGTCTAAAAATAGCCTATGGAAGAAAAGGTTAACCCTTTCTTTCCTATAAGTGCCTTTTCACACATTTGGAAACAGAGGAGCTGTCTGATCAGAGTCTGTTTGCTAATGGAATTTGATAGATCTGATCCTTAAAATGAATCCCTTTAGTTTCTAAAATTGCTACAATATTCCACCTTCCATATTTCATTATTATATTATATTATTTATTTTGTCCATGAATATTCAGTAGGTGTTGCATTTTGGAATAAGTATAGAACAGGGAAGAGGTTAATTAGGATTTACACTGTTTCTCCATTACTTTCATGTAACCCTTTCCCTCATATAAACATGTACATCTTTTTATGTCTTTACAAACAGAGTAGACCTAGATCAGATGGCTCCTGTAAGAACTGTCTGATCAGAGTCTGCTCTGTTTTGCCTATGAAATAATATAGATGTGATTCTACTGTTCCTGTTATGACACAAAAAAACCTTTTTCATAATGTCATAAAAAATCATCTAAATTAATATTCATGCTGTCATTATTTCCTACTGAAATATTCATGCAGTGAAGGATTAACCCTAATACTCCATGAGCATTCATAAAGGAAATACCGGGTAATGGCATTATGTGTATTGACCCATTCCCTCATTCCCTATTTTTAGATCCAGCCTCTTTGAATAAATCTACCAAAAAGGAGCATTAACTACAGAAAAGGAATTTTTTAGAATTGTGTAGTTCTGAAACCATTGTGATAAATAGAGTATTTGCTCCTTATGAGCAAATGCTCTATTTGTCACAATGGTTTCAAACAGTGACTTTTACAGAGGGCTAGAAAGGCGTATTTATGGAAGAAAGGGTTAATTATAGCTGAAATTTTTTAATGACATTAAATCCTGTTTTTTTTTCCCCCCCAAGACAGAAATTGTAGAATCAGATGTACCGGTATATTATTTCATAAGCAAATATATCATACCCTGATCTACTCTGTTTGCATAGGCATAGAAAGATGTATGGAAACTGGTGGATGTTGAGATCTATGTCAGAAATGTTTTAGTAAAAATAATACACTCCTAGATGAATCATGACCTTGCTATATATATGTAAGCTATATACAGAGGCCCAGATAAGATACGTAAATTATAATATTTTCAAGAATATATCTCCTTTGTGGTGGTGGCTTGGCTTAGTGGTTGAGCGTTGAGCTGATAACCCAGGGGTTCGGGGTTCGAATCCTGGCTGGACCAGCTCAAAATTTCAGAGATGCTTTTCAGTGTATCCCACCTGTACGAGGTTGTCTCCTCTCCGCCCAGGGATTAAAATGGGTACCTGTGTTCAATATTGTAGGCAAACTGCTCAATGACAAGGGGAGTACATTCGGCTGAGCGGTCATTCAGACTGAAAGTAGACTATAACTAGGCTAGGTACTTTATTTTATATTTCCACCAAACTCTGTGTTGTGACCACTCTGAAGAATCATCTCAGTGGTCACAACATAAGGTTTGGTGGGGAAATGATGATTTTAGTATTTGAATATGCACCTTAACTGTTGCTCTGTATGTATGTAAGTTTATCATAACTCATTTGATAGATATTCATTTAAGGTTCCACAGTATGTTAGAATCACAAAAAAATCATTTTTAGCTCACCAGAGCACAAAGTGCTCATGGTGATCTTTTGTGATCGCCTTATGTCCGTCGGTGTGCGGCCTCGCGTCTTCCAGTTTTCTATAGAAACATATATTAAAAACTTTGAACGTCTTCTCCTCTGATTGTCTGGTGAGCAATATGAGGGCCATCATGACTCTCTTGTTTGTTTTTTAGGGCTTGGATTCGGAGTGCTTGTATGGTATGTTCATAATGGTTACAGCACGTGGCTTGGACAACATTCCAGAGGTCGAAACTGACAAAACACACAAACTTCATTTGAAGAGGGACTTATTGCACAACCAAAAGCTGTTCAGGTCTGTTGATAAAACTTAAAGCTTGCCCAGTTTTAAATACAGTGAACCCCCTCTGATATGACCACTAAAAGAGGTATAATACAAGGGAGTGGTGGCTTAATCCTTTCTTTCATATAAATGCCTTTTCACACATTTGCAAACAGAGTAGACCCAGATTAGATGACTCCTATAGGAACCGTCAGATCGGGGTCTGCTCTGTTTGCTAATTAATGTAATTTAATAGATCTGTTTCTTAATCTTCCAAAATGGCTACAATGTAACACCTTCTATATTTCATTATAACTGTTTTGTCCATGAATATTCAGTAGATATTGAAATTTGGAATAAATATAGAACAGGGAAAGGGTTAATTTGCAGGGTGAAAATTATGCAGAATGCTTGTATAGAACTTTTATTCTGCATTACTCATTCTTTCCTACTGACGCCTTATTGCGCCTATGTAAAAGTAATTTTTGAAACCATGGTGATAAATAGAGCATTTGTTCCATAGGAGCAAATGCTCTATTTATCACAATGGTTTCAGAACTACACAATTCTAAAATTCTCCTTTTCTATAGTTAATGCTCCTTTTCGATAGATTTATTCAAAGCTATTGGGTCTAAAAATAATCTAGGAGAGATTGAGTTAAGCAGCCATCTCCTTCTATAGACAGCCATGTTTAATCATTCAGTCATTGCTTTAGAGGGGTTCTGCTGTACTGTCATTTGCTCAGTTACATGTATCTGTGGCATGCTTGAATTTAATATGATTCATACAGTTTTATTGTGGTCAATCAGTGACCATTCTTCATTATCCTTCCATCTGTTATGTCTGGCTGTATGTCATGTAAAAATGTTGTTTTTTTTTATCAGACTTTCAGTAGATGACACATGTGTTTTTTCGAACATGGGTAACATTTTGACCAAGATGTATAAATCTACCTGCATGTTGACAAATTAATGACCTGTTGAAACTTTGATATTTTTATATATTTTTTGTTAACCCTTTTCTTGAATTTATTTATGCATGAATTAAGTTAGTCATAATATAGCTCAAAATCGTGATAGTTTGCATAACGTTTTAAAGAAGCAAGACATGTCTATAGCAAAATTTGAACTCTTAAAATAGTCATCACACAGAAATAAAGCCAAAATTAGTAACCAGTAATTAATGGTGTAACTAGCTCAGATAACCCAGGTGGTGTTCACATTTTATCCGTTTATGACCTATGGCGACAACTCTTCAGTTATGCCCAGAATGAATCGGATAAATCATTATTATATATGTGTATACACAGACGTGAATGACGTCATGCGATTGTGGTAAACAGACATGAAAAGTGACCTCCTGATGCCAATCGAGATTGTTCGTGGCAGGCCGACATGTTTTCAAAATCGTTTTCATAGCGTTATGAAAACAGGATAATAAATTGCACATTCATTACCTGATTACTTACAACTGATTTAATAGATAAAATGGTGTTATTAATACAAATTCAATTGTTATTTGTATCAGAGATAATGCATACATATTAGAATATACAGGGTTTTATTTTGATTTTGAGCTATATTATAACTTTAATTTTTGGAAGGTTAACATTAACCCTTTCCTCCATCGGCCATTTTTAGACCCAACCTCTTTGAATGAATCTACCCAAAAGGAGCATTTACTAGAGAAAAGTAAAATGCTCTTATTTATCACAATGGTTTCAAGAGGTGGTTATTACAGAGGCGTAGAAAGGCGTATATATGGAGGAAAGGGTTAAAAGGAAAGTGTTGGCTTAGACAAACAGTCTTAACTATGTTTGTAAAGGTTTGAAAAAGTAATTATATGAGGAAAAGGGTTAATGTAGAATGAATAGTAATGCAGAAAGTACCTATGGATGATGTTTTCTATTTAACTTCCGTTTGTGATTAGTGTACCACCTGCCTCATCGACCGATAGTTAGACTTTTTAGAGCGGTCTTTTTACAGAGAATATTACTGCAATCTCGTTATGTTTAGCATGACTATTTGAAGAATAAGAAGATCTCTTTTAATTACCCAGGTGTAGGTGTTGGCATCTGTATTGGTGTCGGCTTTTAAGATTAAATTTTTTTCATGAAGAACTTTCTCTCAAAAACTCCAGAAGCTTTTGTTTCAAAATTATACACACTTGTGCTGGGTCATCATATGATCTGTATAACTTAAAATTACATTTGGCAGAATTGCGACCCTTTTTTAGCTCGACTATTCGAAGAATAGTGGAGCTATCCTACTCGCCCCGGCGTCGGCGTCGGGGTCCGCGTCACACTTTGGTTAAGGTTTTTGTTAAGGTCCACTTTTTGCCTCTAACCTTTGGAATAAAGCTTTGAAACTTGGAACACTTGTTCACCACCACAAACTTTATCTGTAGGTAAGAGTACATAACTCTGTCAAACATTTTGACAGAATTATGACCCTTTTTAACTTAGAATTTTTGGTTAAGGTTTTTGTTAAAGTCCACTTTTTGCCTCTTACTTTTGGAATAAAGCTTTGAAACTTGGAACACTTGTTCACCATCACAAACTTCATCTGTAGGTAAGAATACATAACTCTGTCAATCATTTTGACAGAATAATGGCCCTTTTTAACTTAGAACTTTTGGTAAAGGTTTTTGTTAAAGTCCACTTATTTACATAACCCATTGAGATAAAGCTTTAAAACTTGGATCACTTGTTCAACATCACAAACCTTATCCGTAGGCAAGAGTACATAACTTTGTCAAGCATTTTGACAGAATTATGGCCCTTTTTTAACTTAGAATTTTTGGTTAAGGTTTTTGTTAAAGTCCTCTTTTTGCCTCTTACCTTTGGAATAAAGCTTTGAAACTTGGAATACTTGTTCACCACCACAATCTTCATCTGTAGGCAAGAGTACATAACTCTGTCAAGCAATTTGACAGAAATATGGCCCTTTTTAACTTAGAACTTTTGGTTAAGGTTTTTGTTAAAGTCCACTTATTTACATAACCCATTGAGATAAAGCTTTGAAACTTGGAACACTTGTTCACCATCTCAAGCTTCATATGTAGGCAAGAGTACATTACTCTGTCAAGCATTTTAACAGAAATTATTGCCCTTTTTTACTTAAGTTTTTCTCTTTCATTGAAGAGTTCAAAGAGATCCTACATCCTGAATACTATTAAAGATATTTTACTGAGAATGATTACTTGCTTCTAGTATCATTGGACACTATTTTAGTCCACTATCAAGCACTTTTACACTAACAATTCTGAGAATAGTCGAGCGCGCTGTCCTGTGACAGCTCTTGTTTACACTATTAACGTATTTTAGGCCAAATTTGACTTATCTCAGAAACTATGGGAGTTTGTTACTATGAAACTTCACACTGTAAGTTGTTTGATGTCATCAGTAGACTCACTCTGTATATCAAGTTCCATAACTATGAATTGTATTTTGACAGAACTATGCTCATTTTGAAGTCAGAAGTTTTTCAAGCCATACCTTATCTCAGATTTAAGATATCGCAGTGAAACTTGACATACCGGTACTTGATTTGGTCAACCAACCCTATTTTACCAGTCTGATAAATGCAAATTAATTTTTGACACAATTTTAATCGCTTTTCGTTGTGTGTTTTTTTCAGTTAAAGTTTGTTATGAAGTGCCCTTCCTCAGAAACAATAGAAAATATTAATATGAAACTGCCAATGGCAGATTTAGGGAGTGCTGATGTTGATAGGTCTGGTTTATGCTACTGATGTTGATAGGTCTGGTTTATGCTGCTGATGTTGATAGGTCTGGTTTATGCTACTGATGTTGATAGGTCTGGTTTATGCTACTGATGTTGATAGGTCTGGTTTATGCTACTGATGTTGATAGGTCTGGTTTATGCTGCTGATGTTGATAGGTCTGGTTTATGCTACTGATGTTGATAGGTCTGGTTTATGCTACTCTAGTGCATGTGTTACAGTACTCAACAGTCAGATGAATTAGGAAACATGGTGGATATTTAAGTTTCAAAAATTCTGGTTTTTTCATCAGTTGCTATTAATGATTGGAAGGACTTAACCCTTTCCCTGGTCTGTATTTATTCCAAATTTCAATACCTACTGAATATTTATGGACAAAATAGTTATAATGAAACATGGAAGTTGGAACAATGTAGCCATTTTAGAACCTAAAGAGACATATCTATCAGATTCCATTAGCAAACAGAGTAGACCCTGATCAGACAGTTCCTATAGGAGCCATCTGATCTGGGTCTACTCTGTTTGCAGATGTATGAAAAAGCATTTATACGAAGGAAAGGGTGAACCATCAGTGGTGATCTGCACTTCTCAGACAATACCCTGTATTTCAAATACAAATTTATGTAATATAGCATGCAGTCCTCAGACAGCTCATGCAATTTTTTTTTAACTCTTCCATCATGAATACTTATGTAAAAAATAACCATTTACTCCATGAATACACCTTTATACGCCTCTGCTAACAGAGTAGACTCAGATCAGACAGCTCCTGTAGGAATAGTCTACTCAGGGTTTGCTCTGTTTGCTTATGAGAGATATAAATATGATTCTACAGTTCCTATTATGGCCAAAAATACCTGTGTCGATGTACTATCATAACAATCTAATTAATATTCATGATGTCATTGCATAAATATTCATGGAGTAAAGGAGTTGATAACTATTACTTGTGTACCTATATTTTTGTAATGTCAGTTTTGATAATGATATGCCCTTTACCAGTTGAATATTCGTGTAAGAAATGCTGACACCATGAATATTTATAAGCTGAATTTTTATGATGACTTACAAGCAAAGGATTTTTTATATTTGAAGAAAATGTAAAATCAGATCTATATACATGTAATTTCGTAGGCAAACAAAGCAGACCCTTATCAGATGGCTACTACTGGAGCTGTCTGATCTGGATCTACTCTGTTTGCTAATGTTTGAAAAAGTGTTTATATGCGAGAAAAGGTTGAGTGGTGGATATCAATTTGTATCATTTTGTATCTAACTATTTATGCATTAGCATGCATCTTTAAATGCATGTTGCAGGTAAAAGAGGAAGGATAATTCTCATTTTAATCCTTTACCTGATGAATATTCATAAGAAATTATGACATCATGAATATTTATATGCTGAATTTTATAGGCTGAAAAGCTTATAAAATATTTTTTTGTCATAAAACTGTAGATTCAGATCTATAAAATTCCATTAGCAAACTGAACAGATCTTGATCAGACTGCTCCTGTGGGAGTCATCTAATCTGGGTTTACTCTGTTTGCAAAGGCATCTGTATCAGGTAAAGGGTTAAATTAAACTCAGTAGTGGTGTAACAATACATCAAACTATCGCACTATCGTGTAGTTCTCTATCCCAGTTACACTATCGATAGTTATTTCCAATTGACGATAGACTATTGCAATAGTTGCTCTGACTATCGATAGTTTCAATAGTTCTTTCATATAATTGGCACTGTGTTTTCAAGATGGCGTCGACCATCGCAGAGATCGAGTTTGTTAAAAACAAAAGCGGTAAAACACAAGTGGCAAAGCCCAATTCATTTTAAATCATTCCCACAAACATTTTTTAGTAAGAATTTACAGCAAAGTTATATCATACACTGTGCAAATTTGCATTTGCAAGTTTTCAAATCTTGGCAATAACTATTGCAATGGTATTGCAATAGTTTCCTGCAATAGCAATAGTATCGCAATAGTACTTTCAGCAATAGCAATAGTATTGCAATAGTCAAAACTGGCCCCAATAGTCAGCCCTAAAACTCAGTATGGAACAGTTCTAATTCATTACTACTCTTAATAAAAATATTTGTAGTTATACTTATGATTATGGTCAGTTATGAATAAGTACTGTATATACTGCATTTAGTTAGAAAATGTTTTATTTATTCACCAGTGTGGCATGAAACAAACGTAAGTCTTGTCAAAATGCACAATATTAACATTAGAATTTGTCAACTAACTCATTTTTTGTAGAGCGTCAGTGTTCATTTAGACATTTACTAATACTATATCTATGTAACTAACTTTAACCCTATACAGAGCAATAGATAAACTTGTGTAATAAAGTTCTAAAATCCTCATTTCAACACGAAACCCTATGTTGTGACCACTCTTTAAAATCGTCTCAAAGAGATTATTCTAAAAAAGTTGCAGCAACAAAGGGTCAGCTGGACAAATAAAGGAGCTGTTCTTGAAATTGTGGTTTTAACCCATTCCCTCATAGGCTATTTTTAGATACAGACTCATTGAATAAATCTACCGAATAGGAGCATTAAATAGAGAACTGGAAAACTTTAGAATTCTGTAGTTTGAACCATTGTGATAAATAGAGCATTTGCTCCTATAGGAACAAATGCTCTATTTATCACAATGGTTTCACAAAGTGACTTTTACAGAGTCATCAAAAGTCGTCAATATGAGGGAAAAGTTAATTTTCACATCTTATCATGGCCTTTATTTCATGAATGCTTATGCTAAACTCCACCCATTTTGAATATGAATTACATGTAATTTAATTCTTGCATTCAAAGGATATTATCCCTTTCCCTGTTCAATATTTATGTAAGAAATACATGTAATGACATCATTAATATTTATTAATTGAATTTTTATAATGTAAACTTTTCAAGGAAACTTTCTACTTTGAAAAAAAACCCTGTAGAATCAGATCTTTATCATGTCAAAAAAAGCAAACAGAGTAGACCCTGATCAGATGGCTCCTATAGGAGCCATCTGATCAGGGTCTGCTCTGTTTGCAAATGTGTGAAAATGTGTTTATATGAGGGAAAGGGTTAAACAAAGAACTCTATTGTCATGGAGTAAACAGTGTGCAAACAAAACAGCCTATATCCTACTGGAGCCTCCTAAGCGGTGCAGATCCAGATAAAATTGCTCATGAAGGACTTATCAGGGTCCATGCTTATAAAGCTTTTAGTTGAGTCTGAGTTCGTTCTCAAGCTTTTGATAGGTCAGATTTGAGTTCTCAAGCTTTTGATTGGTCAGATTTGAGCCAAAGGCTCAAATCTGACCAATCAAAAACTTGAGAACGAATTCAGACTCAACTAAAAGTTTTATAAGCATGGACCCAGATCTGGGTCTTCTTATTTGCAAAGTGTAAAAAGGCAATACTATTACATTAAGCTTTAACAAATGTATCAAGAGTAATAATATTTGTACATGTAATGTTAACACTTTACCTCATGAATATTCAATAAGAATGACCATATGGTTATTAGTTATATCTGAGTTGTTTTATACTGGCATGACAAACAAGGGAACTTTCTATCTTAGCTGAAACTGTAGGATCAGATCTATATTACATATGTACTTCAAAAGCAAACAGGGAAGTCCCTGATCAGACGACTCCTGCAGATCTGGGTCTGCTCTGTTTGCAAAGGCATTAAAAGACATATGAAAGAGGTATAGAGTTATGCAAGTCTGGTCAGACTCACAGACTTAAGTACATGTAGACTGCCTGGTTGTACATGTAGACTGGTTTTCTATTGATTCTTCTCCTCTGTTATTCAGAAGCTGTATGTAGAATCAGATCTATATGATTCTAAATTCAAACTGTAGCAGCTGTCTGATCAGGGTCTACGTTGTTTGTAAATGTTGAACAATGCTTCTCTTTTAAATAATGCGTTCCAGATGTAAAACAATAGTTAGCTATCTAATCCGGCCCGAGGTTATAAAACTTTTTGCTTGAGTATGAGATCATTCTCAAGCATCTGATTGGTCAGATTCTGATACTTGAGACTGATCTCAGACTCAGAAGTTTTATAATCTTGGACCCTGGTAAAAATGTTAATTTATTTCATGAGTTTGAAAAGTTTAATGTGTATGCAGGTGATTGAGTCCATGGACAACAATTTGAACCAAACTAGTGATATATCTATAGATCTTCTGCAGTAAGATGTCACTTATCTGTTTCAACACCAACTTCATTATGTAACGATTGTCGGCATAATATGTTGGCTGAAATCAGTGATTCTGCAACCAGTGATAGACAGTTTGGATCCAGATGAGATGCTCAGCAACTTATTGTTTGCAAAAATCATCTCAAAATGATCCATATTGTTGAAAGAGTTAACCATTTACCTGATGGAGACATAGCTTGACATTCAGGCAAACAGAGTAGACCCAGATGAGACGGCGCCTGTAGGAGCCATCTGAATAAGATCTGCTTTGGTTGGGCATACATGTATGTGGCAGATTCTCTAATTGTTTGCCATGGCTATAAATTTCCTTATTTCTAATTTTAAGTCACTTATATCCTTTGCAAACAGTGTAGACCCAGGTGAGGCATCACTAGACATCTGTCAGGTAAAGGGTTAATTATGTGGACTCATTTCTACTTATATCTCAGATCTGATCTTTCCTTGTCTCTTCAATTCTAATTACTAAAACACTAATACAGATACTTGCATAAATATAGTAAATCCCTTCTAAAGCAACCATTTATTGAATAAACATTTATTTATATAGATGTCAATAAAAACAGGTGGTTGCTTAATGCAGAACAAAAGTAATGCAGAAATCTCCTGCAGGAGCTTACTGCATAACTTTCATCCTGCATTAATCTACCACCTGACTTTAAGATCAAGAATTAGACCTTTTTGATGGTGGCAATAGAGGGGTTTTACTGTGCTGCATTAATTAGGATGTACATGTGGTTGTATTTATAGCGCTACATGTACATTTCTTAGATTCTCCTTATTTACACACTCTAGTTTCTAACATTATTTACATTACACGACTGAAACAGTATTGCTTATTTAGCTCACCTGGCACAAGGTGCACAGATGAGATACAGTAAAACCTCTCTATAACAGCCATTAAATTACATCAAGTATTTTGTGTTAAAGGCAGGTGGCAGCTTAAATCAAGGTGAAAGTAAAACAGAACGCTCCTATAGGAGCGTTCTGTTTTACTTTCACCTTGTTTTAAGCAACCACCTGCTCTAAATACCAACCAATAAACACAATTTAGTGGCCATTATAGAGAGGTTTAACTGAATGTGGATTGTCTGGCTTCTGTTTTGTTTGCTTACAGTATATTACTGATATGATTCTATACTATTTTGTCATTGCAATGTATTCACTTGATCCGTGGAACAAGAATTAGGGGGAGGGGGAAAAATTAATTTTAAGTTCGCTTTCATGATAGGTCGAGTCTGCCATGAGTATTGTTTCAGCCTTTACTCCATAAATGCAATTTTCTACACTTTTTCAAACAGAGTAAACCCAGAACAGATGGCTCCTATAGGAGCCATCTGATCGGATCTGCTCTATTTGCTTATGGTATAATATAATTATTCTACTGTTTCTGTCTGTCTGAGCCAAAACGTCCTGTGTACATATTCCATTATAAAAATATCTAATAAGTATTGATGTCATAATTTCTTCAAATGAATAGTAAAGGGTTATATATAGATTAAATCTGAACCCCATTTTAATCCTTTCCTCCATAAATACGCCTTTCTACGCCTCTGTGAAAGTCACCAGTCCTTTTGAAACCATTATGGTATACATATATAGAGCATTTGCTCCTATAGGAGCAAATTCTCTATTTATCACAATGGTTTCAAACTACAAAATTCTAAAAAAAATTCCTTTTCTCTAGTTAATGCTCCTTTTGGGTAGATTTATTCAAAATTATTTGATCTAAAATTAGCTATGGAGTAATGGGTTAAAAGTCAAGCTTAAGACCTCTTTTGAGTGGTCATTTTAGAGAGGTTATACTGTAATTAGGAACTAAACACTAATTATTTTGCCTCTGTAGATACATGCTTCCAAAGGAGACAGTGGCTTATACTGTGAGAGTAGACAACTGTGTGATCCCAACAGTCACTAAGCAGAATCGTGCTAGTGCCAACAAACCAAGTCAAGATAACGCCACAGTGGAAAATACAACATACACAATATACCAAAAAGGAAAAACATTGCCATCATCATCATCATCATCATCACCATCTTCATCATTACCATTGACTACTTATTTCAATGAAATTACAGTTGAGACCAATGAGTTATCACAATCATCATCCTCATCAAATATTTCTGAAAACAACATGACTAGTAGTACAGATGGGAACTCTTCATCATCGTCAGCAGGGACACATCCACCCAGTACAACTGCACCTACAGCACCCACAACCTTTCCTTGTCCTGTGAGCATGGTGGTACAAGAAGACAAGCTTCCATCCGACAAAGAATCAGTAGAGATAAAATGTGAAAATGAATCGTCTTGCAAGAAAAGATTCCTGTCACCTTTAATAGATAGATGGCTGTACATGAATATTGAGATAAATCCTAGAATCAATGTTCATGAGCTGAAAATGGATCTCAGTTTTGACATAGAGAGTAAGTACTCTTTCATAAGCCATATTTAATCTTTTTCTGTACTATTTGCCTTAGTTTGTAAACATAAAGTACCTAGTTATAGTCTACTTTCAGTCCGAATGACCGTTCAGCCGACTGTACATTTACTCCCCTGGTCATTGAGTCATTCGCCTACAATATTGAGCACTGCTAACATATGGCGCAATCATGCAGCCACAGTACCGGCTAGTGACCCTCGCAGGTACCCATTTTAACCCCTAGGTGGAGAGGAGGTGCAGGTGGGAGACACTGAAAAGCGTCTCTGAAATTTCCGGAAGGGACCGGGATTTGAACCCCGGATCTCCGGACTGGTAGTCAGACGCGTTACCCCTAAACCACAGCACACTGTCTAACTACTTACTGTTATTAGGGGGTTTATAATGAATAGTATATCCTGCCATGGGTTAAGTCCTTGCATGCTAAGAAGTCGTCGTCAACAAAATTTCATGATCTGTTATAGTTCATAAATATATTTTTTGTTTACAAACCACAATGAGTATGTCTAACAGTTTGGATCTTGATGGGATGATGTGACTCGATACATGTCATCAGGATCCAAACTGTTTGCATAGGTTATCACAAATATGCTGCTAGCTTGCAAAGAGTCAGTTCCTTAACCTTTTCCTTCATAGGCTATATTTAGATCCAACCTCTTACAATAAATCTACCCAAAATTAACTAGAGAAAAGGATTTTTTTTAGAATTTTGTAGTTTTGAAACCATTGTGATAAATAGAGCATTTGTTCCTATAGGTAGTTCCTATAGTACTTTACTGTAATATAATATATGATTCTATAGTCGCTGCCATTGCCAAAAGTTCCTGTGTCATGTATTATTATGAAAAATAATCTAATTAATATTCATGATGTCATTGTTCTTAGATGAATATTGATGTAGTAAAAGGCTAACCTTTCTAATGCTGAAATTTCAATGTGGAATGGTCCATCAATATTAAATGATATATTCCATCCAGTATGATCAACCATACAGTATGATAGGGGATTATTTGCGAGATGATTTTGATTTGACAAATGGCATACCCTGATCAGTCAGTCAGTTTGTCAAACAGTTTGGATCCTGTTGAGATTCTGAGATGCTCAGTTTCTCGTCTGAATCCCAAATGGTTTAATGTTTAACTCTTTATCTGATAGAGACATCTTTGCAAACAAAGTAGACCCGAGTCAGAGGGCTCCTGTAGTAGTCATATGATTACGGTCTACTAATTCTACTCTGTTTACTTATGGATGATATAGATCTGTTTGTAATTTGTGCCATTGCCAAGAACTTCTGTGTTCATATGCCATTTTAAAAGTTCAGCTAAATTATAGTCATAATTTCATCATTTCTTGTATGAATATTCATGAGGTAACAAGTTAATCACAAATTTGCCTCTAGTAGGCCTCTATGTAATCTAGTATGACCTCAATGTTTTCCCCAGGCATTTAACCCTTTCCTCCATAAATAATTAAATACACCTTTCTACGCCTCTGTAATAGTCACTTATTGAAGCCATTGTGATAAATAGAGCATTTGCTCCTATGGAGAAAATGCTCTATTTATCACAATGGTTTCTATACTGAAGAATTATAACATTTTCCTTTTCTTTAGTAAACGCTCCTTTTCGGTAGATTCATTCAAAGAGGTTGGGTCTAAAATTAGCTTATGGAGGAATAGGTTAAGGCATGTCACATGCATCATGCCTTCATGTCAAACTATCCCTTGCAACATGCCTTAGTTTTCAAAGGACTTTTATAAATATTAAATTTGAGTTACTTTAAATGCCCAATTTCATATTAAATTACTATAAAATCCTGTGCTATTTATTATCAGATGTTATGAAAACCATTTCAATTTGATAAAATAGTGCCTATTTATGGATAGATAGTTTTATTTGTTATAATGAAACCACATTTACGCGTCAGATGCAACATGCCTTCATAAATTTCTGGGGAAAACCCTGATGACCATAAGCCCTGATTTGTTTATGCATGGTTTACTCATAATCTTTTCTTTTCCTTTCTACAGGCTGTGAGTCCTTGAAATCACTTTCACCCAACATCATACACACTGTGACTGTCGGAATGAATGCTACACATCATGAAACACAATCACTACCACAGACCACCTGCACTGTGGTGGATCCCCTCGGCAGGTTTATGATGAGTGAGCAAGCCTTCAACATCAGCTACATGCTACCAAGCAGCAACCCTGTGCCTGTACCAGTACCATTATACGGCATAAACATACCTGACTACAATGTTTTAGTCTCAGCAGTTCAGATTAGGGAACCGTCAGATATTGGTGGGACACTGAGAATGTTTCTTGAAGCTACCAAACATTCTTTTCCTGAGGTTAGTATTAGCCATTGCCTTCATTTAACCCTTTCCTCCATAGGCTATTTTTAGATCCAACCTCTTTGAATAAATCTACCGAAAAGGAGCATTAACCAGAGAAAAAGAAAATTTTAGAATTTTGTAGTTTGAAACCATTGTGATAAATAGAGCATTTGCTCCTATAGGAGCAAATGCTCTTTTTATCACAATGGTTTCATAAAGCGACTTTTACAGAGGCGTAGAAAGGCGTATTTATGGAGGAAAGGGTTAAATGTTTTATAATGCCCTTGCAAATAGAGTTGACTGAGGTCAGTATACAGATGGCTCCTGTAGGAGTCAACTGATCAGGGTCTGCTCTGTTTGCTTATGAAATTATTGTATATTCGACTCTACAGTTTCTTCCAATACCTAAATATTCATGTGCACCTATGCCACTATAAACATTCAACTTATCAATATGTCATAAAGTCTTACATGAATATTCAACCATGAAAGGGTTAAAGGTCATTCTCTGTATAACAGTTAACCCTTTCCTCCATAAATACACCTTTTGACGCCTCTGTAAAAATCACCTATTGAAACCATTGATAAATAGAGCATTTGCTCCTATAGGAGCAAATGCTCTATTTATCACAATGGTTTCAAACTACAAAATTCTGAAAAAAAATCCTTTTCTCTAGTTAATGCTCCTTTTCGGTAGATTCATTCAAAGAGGTTGGGTCTAAAAATAGCCTATGGAGGAATGGATTAACCCCTTACCCCGCTGGGAAAATACAATGTCTGCTCAAAAACATCTTGTGCAATTTTGATTACTTCTGATTCAGTCAAGAAGAGCAACAGATAAACGTGCATACTAAAGTATATGTACTAAAATCATCATTTCTTCACCAAACCCTATGTTGTGACCACTCTTTAGAATCGTCACTTCGAGACGATTCTAAAGAGTAGTCACAGCATAGGGTTTGGTGGAGAAATAAAGACGATATTCTTGAAAATGTTTAAATTTACTCATCTTATCTGAACCTCAAGTCAAGCTTTTGAGAAACTTTTGATCGAAACAGCGTGCTTGGATCCTGATAAGATTTTGAGATACTCAGCGTCTCATCAGAATCCAAGCTGTTTGCAAATGTGAATCAGGTTATGGTAAGAATGGGAAAGGTTTGAATATTTGTAGGTAGGATTAGTAGTTTTACTTGTGATCTGCCTCCACTCAGCTGAACCCTATACTCCATAGATACTTCTTTTAAAGCCTTTGTACTAAGCAGAGTAGACCCAGATCAATCAGAAGCTATTGTAAAAGCTGTCTGATCAGGGTCTGCCCTGTTTTCACCAGAATAATATAGGTATGATTTTGTAGTTCCTTTTTAGTCCCTTAATTGTCTATGTAATATTCATGCTGTCATTATTTCTTACATGAATATTCATGGAGTAAAGGGATAATACACTAGCTGAAACAGGGAACCATCACTTGAGCCCTTATTATCTCCTTAAATATCCAACAAAGATGATCAGATATCTGTTTAAATTTTTAGCAGGCTAAGTAATTTTCATCTGTGAAAAATAGTTTTAAGTTTCTAACACTGATAGAATGTCAAATACAGTAACTCCACTTGTAAGGATATCTTGCTGGTAGAGATACAGACACACAGTCCCGGCTCACTGCCAGTATAATTCACTGCATGTTTTGGTATCACTCGTAAAGATAATTATTTATTGTCACCTTTACGGAGGTGCAAAAGCAAGACTGACATATGTGTGAAAAATCTCAAAGATATGAAAAAGTCGAGAAACAAGAACAATGTCCATTGCTGCCCCCTAGCAGCTGCTTATAATAGGTAAAGATAAATTATACTTTCTGAATGCTGTATTTCAAACCAGAATATATCAAAAATATTTCAGATGTCCGTAACGCAGCATGTATAATCAGTGGGCCAGAATTATATGACTGACTTTTACAGTCAATCGTTTTTTAGCTCGTCTGTTTTGAAAAAATCATGAGCTATTTTCGTAACTCCGGCGTCGTTGTCGTCGTCGTTGTTGTCGTCCGAAATCTTAACATTGCCCATAACTTCTTCAATTTTTCATTTACAACCTTCATTTTGGGTATGCATGTTCATCTTGACAATGACGACAGACGAGCATTGGCACCCGCTTGCGATGCTCTTGTTCTGCCTTGCAGTAGCAGTAAATGTGCATGTAAATAGTTAATAGAGGAGTGGTGTATGGTTAACCCTTTCCTTTGTACAAATGCATTTTCACGCATCTGCAAACAGAGTAGACCCAAATCAGACAGCTACTATAGGAGCCTTATGATCAGGGTCTGCTCTGTTTGCTAATGGAATTTGATAGATCTGTTCCTTAAGTTTCTAAAATGGCTACAATGCTCCACCTTCCACATTTCATTATAACTATTTTATCCATAAATATTCAGTAGGTATTGAAACTTGACATAAACATAGAACATGGAAAGGGTTAAACCAACTTCGAGACAATATCAAAAACAGCTTATCTTTCTTATTTTTGTGGTGCGCAGTGGTCTAGTGGTAACACGTTTGACTGCCAGTCCAGAGGTCCGTGGTTCAAAATCCCGGTCCCTCCCTGAAATTTCAGAGTCGCTTTTTTGTGTCTCCCACCTGCACCTCCTCTCCACCCAGGGGTTAAAATGGGTACCTGTGAGGGTCACTAGCCGGTACTGTGGCTGCATGATTGCGCCATATTTTAGCAGTGCTCAATATTGTAGGCGAATGACTCAATGACCAGGGGAGTAAATGTACAGTCGGCTGAGCGGTCCTTTGGACTGAAAGTAGGCTATAACTAGGTACTTTACTTTTATTTCATAACCCTGATAGCATATTATTTGGATGTTATTTTCATGAAATGTCAGAAATGCTTGTAAAGATATTCTGATGTAACAATATTTATTTCTATGTCCCGCGAATATCGTTAAAAGCAGAGCTTACTGTACTGTGGATTCTTGATCCATACTTTTTGCATAGTTACATAAATTCACCACAAGCAGGCGACTAAACTTTTATGTTGTACATATTTGTTAAGATGAAATTGGTAAATTTCATTTAGGAGACATTGTTTATGGGCAGAACTCTTATCAAATCTTTCCAAGTAAAAGAGGCACTAAAAGTATTATTTGCTGTTGTTTATCTTTCCCACATCAATATACATGTACATGTATATTCTAATTACCCTTAAGTATTCGGACTGACAACGTTAGGCAAATAGTGAAGACCAATATCAAACACCTCCTTCAGGAACAGTTTGGTCAGGTAAACTCTACTTGATATTATGTCAGTCTGATTCAAAGTTATCAAAATGGAGCAAATTTGAGTTATTCAGCTTTATGAACTGATGGAAAGGGAAGACTGGGTGTCCGAGTACTTATAGTAATTAAGGTAGATAGAATGTTTGGTTAACTCTTTCACTGCCAACTCTGTTGTCTGCTAAATTTGTTGTCTGCTACCATTTTCATTTTTTAATATCCTTCATTTGTTTTTCAAAAACATAGTCACAGTAACAAATAGTTTGGATCCTGATCAGTTACTCGGCATCTCATCTAGATCCAAACTGTTTGCATAGGTAACCACAGATTGGCAGCTAGATTAGAAGGCTTATTGTCTACCAGTACACATGGATTTCTTTTAATACTGTAGTATTCTTGCAGCACCATCCCCAGTATGCCATTGTATATCTATGTCTCATGAAGAACTCCATCTCCGGTGGTGCCAACACCCAGAGTTGTGACAATGGCATCAGTGTGTCTGTCAACACCAGTGGTCAAATGGTCAGCACTGTTTACGTGCCCTACCCAGAAGCTGCCACATATTATCTGGCCTTTAATGGCCAGTGTTTCCTGAAGATCAACCAGTAAGTATGGCCAACAGAAACCATATGAGCCGAAATACAGCTTAACTTCAAAACTACTAGTGCAGTAATTCTTTTTTATCCAGTCATCAGGCTTCTCTAGTGACATAATAAAGGGGGTGCAAATAAACTTAGGTTTATTTGGTTACTTCCGGTAGTGGAAGGTTTATTAGGTTAGTAGATAGGCGTAATGATTCTATAACCATGGAACTATTTTAGTTTTCTGTAAATATTCATAAACATTTTGATGGAATAGATCTAACAGATCTATTTGGTCACCAGAAGAATTATTCAAATGAGAAAAAATAAAAATAATTGGCTACAGCTGGATTCGAACCCGCGCCTGATCCTACAAAAACTAATTCTAATCTCTCTAGAGACGTCGCCCTTACCGATTACGCCACTGAGGCCACATACAAAATGACGTTGATTTATCACTTTTATTAATTTTATCCACCGCTGGCAAAACGCGTTTTTGATAAAATCAAACCTGGAAGCAAAAATTGACAGATAAATAGTAAATGTATTCTTTTCACTCTCATGATTATTTGATTGATAAACTCTTACAGGGGCGGTGATAGTCATAAACCTAAATATAGCCTGTTCAGTTCCATCGATTTCTGAGTGACGTTAGGTAGAATCTAAAAATAGAAACCGAGACTACGTAACTCGAATTTGACCAAAGAATATAGATCATGTCTGTTTGAAATAACTTATCGACCCTCGATTCAAATCATCTTATTTTTCAAATTCAACCACGTTTCCCTTCTAGTAATACAAGTATCGAAACTATATTCCTCTGCGGTAGCTCATTAGATCTATTTACGTCTAAATGGAAGTGAAAAGGGAGGGATCCGTTGATCGAAAAACTGCATTTTCAATGTAAATTATTTCAAGAGTGTTATGAGTCTATAAAAAAGACATTTAACTATATTGACTGGATAAATCGAATAATAGGTTAGTGCCGTAGATGAGACGCCTTTATCCGACTCGGAGAGAAAACAGTTGAGGCTCGGCAAGCCTCGCCTCAACGTTTTCTCCCCTCGTCGGATAAAGCGTCCCATCTACGGCACTAACCTATTATTCTCTATATCATGCAACACCAAGAAATAATGCAGAAAATGAAGAAAAAGAAAGTGTGCTCAAGCGGTTTTGTCCCCTGATTGAAAATACATGCAAGTGCGATAAACGTGACATCATATTAGCGTGCAGTGACATAATCGACTTTTACAACATAAACAAACTTGATTTAATCCTTTTATATTGACAAATAGTTGAGACAAAGGTGAGCAAATGTGTAAAATTTGATGCTTATGTTTAATTATGCCTTTTTCGTCCTTCTGTTTTCCTCCTATTGGCTGAACCAAACTTGCATCCCAGTGGGGTCAGTACACATGCACTATACCTCACAAAATACAGAGTCGATGGGGAAAATATTATGCTAGTAGACTAGTAGGAAGTGGCTATATTTGGTGACGTTGCATGATAAAAACTGTTTCATGCCTTTGCAAACGGAAAAAACCCAGGACAGACAGCTCCACTTATTTAACTAATCCTTTTGGATAAAGCTTTGAAACTTAGTTACTTGTTTAACAACACAAGCTTAATCTGTAGGCAACAGTACATATATATATCTGTCAAGCATTTTAACAGAATTATTGCCCTTTTTATGCCCCCACATAGTGGTGGCATATAGGGTTGCCCTTGTTCGTACGGACGTCTGTCTGTATGTCCGTACACACATCTAGAAGAATTTGTCCATACTTCTTGGAAAGTATTTGTCCAATCCCCACCAAACTTTACACATGTGTTTGTGGCCATTATTTCTTAGTCAAGTTCAATAGCCATGTAAATCGCTTCTGTCATTTAGGAGTTGTGGCCCTTTATTTGCAAAAATTACTTTAAAAATGGCCCTTACTTTCTGTGACAAAAAGTCTGAGGTGGGGGCATCAGTGTCCTATGGACACATTTCTAGTTATTCCCCCATCGATGATAGTCAGGGGGCATTATGTTTTGCACCTTTCCGTCTGTCTGTGTGTCATGCTTGTCTGTCTGTGTGTCATTCTTGTACATGCAGTTGTTTATCACAGTTTTTTCATTGTCAAGCCCCACCACGTGGGCATCGCTGTGTCTGACAGACAGAATTTTCTAGTTAATTTTTCTTTTCATTAAATATTTCAAAGAGATCCAACATCTTGAATATCATTAAAGGTATTTTCCTGAGACTTTGAATACTTGCTCCTGGTATCATTGGACACCATTGTAGTCCTCTATCAAGCATTTTTACACTAACAATGCAGAGAAAAGTCGAAAGTCGAGCGCATTCTCCTGGGACGACTCTTGTCAAAACTTGATCAAAAACCTTTACCATTGCTTATTGTTTTAAAACTACCGGTATTCAAGCAAATCTTTTGAAAATTCACACACTTGTTCACCATCACTAGACTACTATCTGACTAAGGGCAATCACTCTGGAAGGCTTTTTTACAGAATTATGCCCCTTTATGGACCTAAAATGGAAATAATATATGGAAATAAAAGCTTCAATTGTCTCGACAGACGAACGTTGGCACCTGCATGTGGTGCTCTTGAATCTCATGATACAGCTATTGGTGGGATTACCAGTATAGATATTTGACACTGATTTCTGACGACATATGCCATATTAAAAAATCTTTAATAGATTTGAGACTTAATTCATGTCTGTTTTAGGGAAGGATACTATTCAATGTACAATGTACATCTAAGAGTAATAATAGATATTCTTACAGAAATTTGCCACATTCTGTTGTAGTCAACAAGTCAAATGCTCACTGTATCCCCTGGTGAATGTGGAGCTGGGCATATCTGGATGTGTTGATAACCAGTGTGGAGAGTATGGGGCCTGCCGTAACTATATCAGCGGAGTCTACATCTTCAGCTCCTGTGTGTGCTTCGCAGGTGAGATATGCTGTGCTATTGTAATTAAATATTTTGCAGAGTAGGTATAGGAACATTAGTAAGCTGTACTTACTAGAAATGTAAAACATGAGACAATTAATGAGGAAAGGCACATTATGAATTTACTATGTAGACCCAGACAAGCCCCATCATTAAAGATGTTACATCTGATCAGATCTACACTGTATGATGCTTGTCAGTATTTGTAGTATTTTATTATCTACTCTGACAAACAATGTAGACCATAACCAGACACCGTGATCCATGCTTATAAAGGCTCAAATCTGACGAATCAAAAACTTGAGAACAAACTCAAGACTCAACTAAAAAGTTTTATAAGCATGGATACATGTCTCTGACACAGAGGCTGGTGGTTGTCTGAACTCTTTGCAAAAAGCTAGAACCCATGAGCTACTGTTTGACTTTTCTTAACCTGTTACCTCATAGAAACACCTTTTCATGCCAATGCAAATAGAGTAGACCCTGATCAGACAGCTTCTAATCAGGGTCTCCTCTGTTTGCTTAACCCTTTCCCTGTTCTATATTTATTCCAAATTTCAATACCTACTGGATATTCATGGACATAATAGTTATAATGTAATATGGAAGGTGGAACAATTGTAGCCATTTTAGAAACTAAAGAAACAGATCTATCAAATTCCATTTAAAGTTGCATAATTAAACTTTTTTTAAGAAGTACTGTATGTCTTCACTCTTTAGAATCTTCACAACCTTTTGTGAAGAAATTTAGAATTTGAATATATACCATTATCTACAGCTCTGAGATACTATGCAAAAATCACATACAGTAAAACCCGTCTAAACCAGATGTTAAATTTAGTATAAATATCAGTCTTGGACACAGGGTGGCAGCTTAATGCAGGGTGAAAGTCATGCAGAAAGCTCCTCTTGGAGCTTTCTGCATGACTTTCAACCTGCATTAGCAGCCACCTGCCAAAAAGTATCTAAATTCTTCTCTACTAGAATTCCGCTTTAGAGGGATTTTACTGTATAATATAAATCATATTAAAATGGAAAAACTACATCTTCAGACTGGCGTGGTTACGGCTGTACCGATGGATCAGAGGCCAGAAGTAGACAGGAAGAGTTGCTTGCCGTCCTGCTTCTGACCTTGACCAACCTGTTCTTCATTCCTGCCTTCATCGTAGCTGTGCTCCGGAAACACTACATAGAGGCCTGGGTCTACCTCTTTACCATGTTTTTCTCTGGGGTAGGTCGTAGGGCAGTACCAGTTAACTCTTTATATGCTAGGGACAAAATTTGTGATAAGTATATATGCAAACTTTCTCATAAGCAAACAGAGCCCTGATTAGATGGCTCTTCAATGACCATCTGATCTTACTGATCTGATCTACTTTTAGTCTACTATGTATGCAAAGGCTCTATCAAGCTTAACATGTTAATGCTGAAGCAACCACATGATGAATAGACATAGGCAACTGAAATTGTTTTTAGATAGTTGCTTAATGCAGCACAGACGTCCTGCACAAAGCTCCAGTGGGAGCTTTCTGCATGACCTTTGTTGTTCATTAAGCAACCATCTGCCTTTAGACTTCTTTCAAGAGACCGTTGTAAAGAGGTTTTATAGTTGGTCATTGGTAACAGTTAACATTGTTCAGATGCAGTTAATTCCTCTTATGGGTGACACAACTGAAATGAAATTTACCAGATTGAAAATGTACCATACCTTTGTGCTCTGTATAATAGTACTGTGTTTTCCCTAAGAATTTGAAGACTTTCTTTGTCAAATAGTGCAGACCCAGATCAAATGGCTCCTAAGGGAGCCATTTGATCATGGTCTTCACTATTTGCTTCTATGTTAGTGTAATAGTTTACACCCATCAGTCACATCGACTATGGATAAGCGCCAGATTGAGATTCCTGAATCTTCTCATGTGGCTGTCTAATATAAGTGCAAAATTGAATTATTCAACTTTACAAACTAGTGGAGAGTTGAGATTTGAGATTTGGTGTCCAAATACTTACTGTATTTATATGGTTCTATTACACTTTCAGTTTTACCATGCATGCGATGCCAGTAACCTTGTCTACTACTGCTTGTTGGATTATGATGTCTTGAGTTTTGGTGATTTTGTGGGATCCATTTCATCATTTTGGGTGACATTGCTAGCCCTTGCAAGAATACCTGACAAGTTGCGATGGTTTGGCCATATGTTAGGAGTGATGGGTGTGGCCGTTGGAACAGAATATGATCGCCATGGAATATGGACGTTTGCTACTCCAGCCTGTCTTGGAATTGTTGTTATGTTTCTTTCATGGGTAAGTTCTCTATAATAGTCATCTGGAGAGGACTTACATAGGCAATGCCTGTTGTCCAATACTTTTCTTCATTGAATAAAATAGTGTTGAAATCTATAATGATCATGATGAAGTCAGACCAGTCTGAGCAACAGATAAAGGTGCGTACTCAAATACTAAAATCGTCATTTCTCCACCAAACCCTTTGTTGTGACCACTCTTTAGACCCAGATCAGACAACTCTTGTGGAAGTTGTCTAAATCAGGGTCTGCTCTGTTTGCTTTAGAAAATATAATAGATATGACTTGACAGTTTCTACCAATACCAAACATTCATGTTTACATGTACCATCATAAAAAAAAACGAACTAATAAATATTCATGATGTCATTATTTCTTACATGAACATCCAGCAGGAAAAGGGTTAACCCATTCATCAGTGTTCCCGTTTACGTCGTAATCATATCTAAATACGCACCAAAAATTGTTGGAACGCAAAATAGTCAAGTACGTTGCGTCCATGGGACGCAAGATCAATGATCGAAATTTAACCGATTTAAATGAATCCAGGTAAATTAACAACTGAAACTCGGTCTTACATCAATCCGGATTAATAAACAAAGTGAATCTCACTCCGTTTTCTTGACATTTTTTCCGAAATTGCAACGCATCTATTAATATCGAGTCCTGGGTTATTCCAGGTACGTAGGAGGGCACCTGCATTGACTGGTTACGATTTCCACCCTTATGTCAGCATCTAAAATTATGTAATTCTACGAGAACCGTTCTGTCGCGTAGTAATGATATTTGGGTGCTGAAAAAAGATGGCGTCTGCTAGTAAAAAGTTGAACACGCCAGGAACTTTAAAGCTTGAAACTTGAAACTTAATCACTTGGTTAAACGCCTATTTTTGCAAATAATGCATTCAATGGCATTGTACATTGACATAAATAAAATCAGAGACAAATAAAAATTGATAGAGGATATATAATACACGAATATACATTTAAGAAAGCATAAAAACTAAAATCCATAAAACGATGGTTAAAAAACTGTTATAATATACTAAACCCAGACTTTATATAAAGTACTTTATGCATCTAAAACACACGGACAGTTTCTACGAAATATTAAAAAGCATTATGGGTGCAAGACCGAGAGTTTAAAGACTTGTAAGTAAATGATGTTAGCCCTGAAACCAATAGCATTACCATGTCATGCTTTGTATGCACTGAAAATGAAGTGAAAACCGCTTTTACGTACCAGCGGATACAGTGATGCTCAGCTCAGTTCACTCAAACGATGCTCATTGTCGTGCACTTCAAATCAAAGCATCAAGAAATACCTTATTATACAGTGCTTTTAACACTTATTTGTTTGATGTTAAATGATACATCAGTGTAAGTCTTAAATAGTTTTACCCCTTTACATTTAATGGTGCAAAAAATCTCCGTTACAAAAGCAGGAGTGAAATTATCTGAGACTCAGTTGTATTTGCTTGGGACGCAACTTTTGCTGATGCCCTGGGTCCCAGGGACTCGGTAAAATTCAATCCTAATGAGAACACTGATTCATGTTTAGTGTCTGTTAAAAGGGGACATAGACAAACAATGTAGACCCAGATCACAGCTCTCCTGAAGAATCCCTCTGGCCTGGGTCTGCACTAATTTCTACTCATATTATTTTTGAAGGGTCACATCTGCAAAAGAGTTCATGTTGATAAACCACTTCTGATAATACAGTAAAACCTCTCTATAACGGCCACTAAATTGTGTTAATTAGTTGGAACTTAGGGCAGGTGGCTGCTTAAAGTAAGGTGAAAGTAAAACAGAACGCTCCTATAGGAGCGTTCTGTTTTACTTCCACCTTGTTTTAAGCAGCCACCTGCCTTTAACACAAAATACTTGATGTAATTTAGTGGTTGTTGTGGAGAGGTCTTACTGTATAATAGTACATAGTTGGGCAAGTGAACTTAAAACTTGTGTCTTAAATAGGTCAATAGGTATCTAACAACTTTGAAGGAAGGGTAAAACTATAAACAAAAGAAATGTTAGTACCATCGTTTAACCAAATTTAACACCTTTGCAACCAGAGTAGACACAGATCAGATGGCTCCTATAGGAGCCATCTGATCAGGGTCTGCTCTGTTTGCAGATGGAATGTTTTTTAACTTATTCTACAGTTAGTTTCTTTCATGGCAAAAATTCCCTAGTTAATGTATCATTACTAAATGTCAGTAAATATTTATGATGTGAATACTGTGATACATCGTTGAGTAAATGTTCATGAGGAGAAGTATTAACCCTTTTCCTGTTCAATATTCATGAAAGAAATAATGACATTATGAATATTTATTAGCTCAGATTTTATGGTAGTTCATGTACATAGGAGGGTTTGGTATTTTAGAAACTGTAGAGTTAGATCTATTACAATTTCACATGCAAACGGAGCAGACCCTGATCAAGGGGTTCCTACAGGATGTGTGAAAAGGCATTTATGTGAAGGAAAGAGTTAAAGGGGGTTTTGTGGTCAAGATATTTTGTTTTGTCTCTTTTCTCAGATTGTTCAGTGCAAACGTCGGGCCAAGCTATACCCTCCAAAGCGTTACTACTTTCTGCAGCTTCTGCCTGGAGTGTTACTTGCTGCTACTGGTCTTGTGCTCTTTGGCTTCTTTGAAACAGAAGTGAACTACAAATACACTCACAGTGCCTGGCATGTATGTATGTCCACATGCATAGTGTTCCTCTTACCACGACCAGAAAAGAAAGGTATGGATATTGTGCCAAAGTCAAGTACCACTAACCATTCTTCTGCTAACACTGGACTTGTGCTTAACTCATACACAACTATCAGCATGGCTAATGGAATATCACCTATATCCACTGATAGTGCTAACTCTGACTCACCGACAATATGTATAGAATCAGGGGATAACCCAGCTTACTCTAACCCAGAATATTGTATATCATTAGAGTAGAATTTGTCTTAAGCGACCATTTAAAAAAGGGATATAATTCTCGGTCTTTAAGACTGGCGGTAGCTTAATGCAGGTTGAAAGTAATGTAGAAGGTCCTATCCAAGCAACCGCCAGCTTTTAAGACTCCTATTTTCAGTAGATAGATGGTTACTTAGACTCATATTTTCAGTAAATGAATGGTCGCTTAAGAGAGTTTCTACTGTGTTAGTAGTGTCTGATTGTCAGTATCCTAATCAAAATTAAACTTGACCGATATTTTGCCATTGATCTCTGTGTGATACTTTTGTTTGCTGATTGTTCTTATTTTTATTAGCTCACCTGAGCCAAAGGCTCAGGATGAGCTATTGTGACCGCGATCCGTCTGGCGTCCGGCCACATTTTCAAACGACATCTTCTCTGAAACTGCTGACCCGATTTTAACCAAATTTTGTCAGAAGCATCAGTGGCTAGGTTAACGAAATGTTGTTCACATTATGACCCCGGACCAAAAATGGCCCCGCCCAAGGGCTTATCAGTTTTTCATAGGAAAATCTTCAAAAATCTTCTTCTCTGAAACTGATAGGCCTAGATCTTTGATATTTGGTATGTAGCATGATCTAATGGTCCTCTACAAAGATTGTTCAAATTATGATCCCCGGGCCAAAAATGGCCCCGTCATGGGCTTATCAGTTTTTCATAGAAAAATCTTTAAAAATCTTCTCTGAAACTGTACCTTTGATATTTGGTATGTAGCATGATCTTATGGTCCTCTACAAAGAATTTCAAATTATGACCCTGGGCCAAAAATGGCCCCGCCCAAGGGCTTATCAGTTTTTCATAGGAAAATCTTTAAAAATCTTCTTCTCTGAAACTGTAAGGTTAACGAAATGTTGTTCACATTATGACCCCGGACCAAAAATGGCCCCGCCCAAGGGCTTATCAGTTTTTCATAGGAAAATCTTTAAAAATCTTCTTCTCTGAAACTGTAAGGCCTAGACCTTTGATATTTGGTATGTAGCATGATCTTATATTCCTCTACAAAAATTGTTCAAATTATGACCCCCGGACCAAAAATGGCCCCGCCCAAGGGCTTATCAGTTTTTCATAGGAAAATCTTTAAAAATCTTCTTCTCTGAAACTGTAAGGCCTAGACCTTTGATATTTGGTATGTAGCATGATCTTATATTCCTCTACAAAAATTGTTCAAATTATGACCCCCGGGCCAAAAATGGCCCCGCCCAAGGGCTTATCAGTTTTTCATAGAAACATCTTTAAAAATCTTCTCATCTGAAACTGTAAGGCCTAGACCTTTGATATTTGGTATGTAGCATGATCTAATGGTCCTCTACAAATATTGTTCAAACTATGACTCCGGGGCAAAAAATGGCTCCGCCCAAGGGCTTATCAGTTTTTCATAGGAAAATCTTTAAAAATCTTCTCCCCTGAAACTGTAAGGCCTAGACCTTTGCTATTTGGTATGTAGCATGATCTAATGGTCCTCTACAAACATTGTTCAAATTATGACCCTGGACCAAAAATGGCCCTGCCCAAGGGCTTATCAGTTTTTCATAGGAAAATCTTTAAAAATCTTATTCTCTGAAGTTGTAAGGCCTAGACCTTTGATATTTGGTATGTAGCATGATCTAATGGTCCTCTACAAAGGTTGTTCAAATTATGACCCCCAGTCCAAAAATGGCCCCACCCAAGGGCTTATCAGTTTTTCATAGGAAAATCTTTAAAAATCTTCTGAAACTGTAAGGCCTAGACATTTTGATACTTGGTATGTAGCATGATCTAATGGTCCTCTACAAAGATTGTTCAGATTATTACCCCCAGACCAAAAATGGCCCGCCCAAGTGCTTATCAGTTTTTCATAGGAAAATCTTTAAAAATCTTCTGAAACTGTAAGGCATAGACCTTTGATGTTTGGTATGTAACATAAACATGATCTAATGGTCCTCTACAAATATGTAGCTTTGGCTTGTGGTCCTCTGCCAAGAATGTTCAACTTACGACCCTGACCTCTTGGCGAAACTTGGCCCTGCCTTGAGGCTTATCAGTTTTTCATGGGACAAGTATGAAATATTATTTTTTTCTGAAACCATAAGGCTTAGACCTTTAATTAATGTCATACTGCTTTGCCTTGTGGTTCTCTACCAAGATTGTACAAGGTTATCTCAGGTGAGCACTTCAGGGCCTCATGGCTCTCTTGTTATTAATGACAAAATGTATATACCAGCCTTTTTAATTAAAGTATATAACAGAACTACATGATTTGATTATTTTGGAGGTATGTTTCTATGCAATTGCTGCTTGTCAGTAATTTATTACTTTTCATGACAATAATTTGAATTTTTGTACAGTTCAGATATATATTATGATTCAGATAGATTTCAAATACCAAAGAATTTAATGTACATACTGATTATACATGTACAGGGATCATAGTGACTTTTAGAGACACTGTAGAGTCTTCTTTTAGAGACACTGTAGAGTCTTATCTCCTTCATAGGCAAGTACATTCTATGGCAGGATTGAAGACAACCATTTCTAAATTGCCTCCTTTAAATTTAAATTCAAAACATTCACCATGATAACCTCATTTTTTTTCAAAATTTTCCCCACAGCACTTGGCAGGAGGGGAAACCCCTCAAGCACCCACCCCCTACGACTCAAACTGACTTGCCTTTCTAAATTCCTGGGGGAAAGCCCTGGAATAACATCTGATCGTGGTATATGAAATAGTTTATTTATGTTTATTTAGTATAATTTGCAGAAGGGGAAAGCTGGATGCTGAGTTGAAAGGCTCTTTTGATTGTACAGTGCTGTGATGGTGACTAAGGACCGTCTTCCCCTTGCTTCTTCATAAGGTTGTTATATGACTCCTGTGTGCCCTCAAAGTACTGCAGAAGCAAAGAGCTTTCCAATTCAGCACCCAGTGGTCTAAGGGTGGGGTAAACTGAAACCTATCACAGGATTTAAGGTGCAGCTTTGTGTTTCGAAGTTCCTACTTTATCGGTTGAATTCCAATTTTTTTCACCTACTTTTGTCCTACTTTTTGTGGTTTGGGTTCCTAATTTTCTCCTACATTTTTGTGACATGCCATTATGAGGCCTGCATGTAGTTTAATTTTTGAAAATGTAGTGAGTAAAAATTGTGTAAAATGCTTTGCTCAGCAGGCTTAAAGTTAAATCATGTGTCAAAATATACGTACATGTAATTTACTTAATCTTCATTTGTTAATAAAATATGAAAGAGAATCATTTATAGGCGAACTATGGATTAAATGCCAAAGAAAGTTACTTTTAGTAGATGCCATAGAAAGTTACTTTATATAGTACAGATGGAAAGTTACTTATTATGCAGATAGATACCATACAAAGTTACTTTTAGAACAGATGCCATGAAAAGTTACTTATAAGTACTGACAGAAAGTTACTTATTGTACAGATGCCATAGAAAGTTACTTATTGTACAGATGCCATAGAAAGTTACTTATTGTACAGATGCCATAGAAAGTTACTTATTGTACAGATGCCATAGGAAGTTCCTTTGTATACATGTAGTACAGATAAGTTTACTTATAGTGCAATTGCAGCAGAAAGTTACTTATAAGTACTGACAGAAAGTTACTTATTGTACAGATGCCATAGAAAGTTCCTTTGTATACATGTAGTACAGATAAGTTTACTTGTAGTGCAATTGCAGCAGAAAGTTACTTGCAGAACAGGTGTGGTAGAAAGTTACTTATTGTACAGATGCCAAAGAAAGTTACTTTAAATACAATTGCCAAGGAAATTAATTGTAGTGCACATGTTAAGTTACTTAATAGAGTACAGGTGCTATAGAAAGTTACTTACAGTGTAGATGCCATAGAAATATACATGTAGACTAGATTTAGATCTGATGTCAGGTGATTACCAGATCAAAGATTAACATAAGTTACAGTAACTTATCATTGGGTCAGATATAATTATAATGCCAAGGATGGTAAAAATGGTAGAAATAGATTTTATTTGGTTTGCTAACAAATCTCAAAGATTTATTTGATGTTAAAACCTATTAACATGTAACCTATAATATTGATTTTCTATGTAATGTTGTTGCAAATTTAAACAAAGGTAAATATGATATGATAAAGCTGCAATATATATAGTCTAGTTAAACCTGTAGTATATAAAATGTAGTTAAGGCTGTAATAGCTGTAAAGCCTGTAATATATATGGTGTAGATAAAGTTATCGCATGAGTAGCATACTTGTTTTTAATCCTTTCCCTGTTCTACGTTTATTTTAAATTCCAACACGTTCTGAATATTCATGGGAAAAATAGTTGCAACAACATATGAGAAGTAGAAAACTGTAGCCATTTTAGAAAGTAAAGAAACAGATCTTTCAAATTCCATTAGCAAACAGAGCAGACCCAGATCAGACAGATCCTATAGGAGCTGTCTGATCTTGGACTTCTCTGTTTACAAATGCGTAAAAAAATGTTTATATGAAGGAAAGGGTTAATTAAAGAACATAGGAATTTCTGCATATTAACCTCATTGGCAGGCATTGCTTCTTAAAACTGGAATATTTTTTTTGGTTGTATACAGTGAATAATATTATGCAGGATCTCTGTCAGAAGTGAATGTTAACTTGTAACCCACAATTGTAGTATTTTGTTACTAGTCTCCCTTATTAACCCTTTACCCAATAGCCTGTTTCTAGTTTTGAAGACATATGACCACTTAAAGCAGGTTGAAAGTAAAGCAGAATGCGCCTTAAGGCGCATTCTGCTTTACTTTCAGCCTGCTTTAAGCTACCACCTACTAGGATATAGAAAATATTTATTATGCAATATGTTCATGACTGTATGAATTTGAACTATTTTCTTCAGCGGAGGAATAAATCAAACACGCTAAAAGCCGCTTCTATCAGGTAAAGGGTTAAGCCTTTACTCAATGAATATTCATGTAAGAAGTAATAACGTCGTAAGTATTAATAAGATGAATTATTTTAATGGCTTATGAACACAGGAACTTTCATCTATGGCAGAAACTGTAGAATCAGATCTATATTATTTCATAAACAAACAGAGCCGATCCTGATCAGATGGCTTTGACACAGGAGGTCTACTCTGTTTGCATATGCATTAAAAGCTGCATCTATGGAGTAAAGGATTAATATGGACATAGGTAAATAGGGTAGACCCAGACCAAAGGGTTTCATTGGGAGCCCTCTGATTAGGGTCTGATTAGGTTCAAAACAACACAGTACTGATACAGTATTTTTTTTATCATAATATCCTTTATATAAATGCATTTTCACACATTTGCAATCAAGGTAGACCAGATCAGACAGCTCCTATAGGAGCAGTTAGATTAGTGTCTGTTCTGTTTGCTTTTGCCATTATGTAGATCTAATTCTACAGTTTTTGTTAACACATTGCCCCCTAGTGACGCATTTTTGCGCCTCTATAAAATTCACATTGTGAAACCATTGTGATAAATATGGGAGCCTCCTATGGGAGCAAATGCTCTATTTATCACAATGGTTTCAAATTACAAAATTCTAAAATTTTCCTTTTCTCTAGTTAATGCTCCTTTTCGGTAGATTAATTAAAAAAGGTTGGATCTAAAAATAGCCTAGGAGAGAATGAGTTAAGGCAAACAATTTCCATAAAAAAGTTTATATTATAAAACTTTTAGCTAATAAATATTTATGATGTCATAATTTCTTACATGAATATTGAACAGGGAAAGGGTTAAAACTGAACATGATCATGGCTTTGTAATTCTTTATAGTGTGATGCAATATTAGTTTAGTAGTCTTTCAGGTCTGAATTGAATTCAGGACAGAAACTGCTGTGACATTTACTGTGTAAAATTGTTATGTTTTTGTAATTATGGCAGTTAATCAAAACTGTAGATTAGATGGTAAAATGTTACATAGGGCTGAAAATTAACCCTTCGCTTGCTGAATTTTAAAATACATTTCTCCTTCTTTACCCATGCCCTGTTGTATAATTACATAGATCTTCACTGTGTACAAGTATTTCGCTGTGCAATTACTGCTGTGGAGTGCACTGGTTGCCCAATCAACTTGTAAATAGTGCAGACCCTGATGAGACAGCTCCTGCAGGAGCTGTCTCATCTGGGTCTTCACTATTTACAGGTAGGTATATTGATGTGATTAGCAAGCGAAGGGTTAACACTGGAGCACTAGCAAAAGGCCATTGAAAAATACATTTTTGTAAGTGACTGTTTCAGCCACTAGTTATAAAAGATCTATTCTTGACTGTTTTTAATTTACTCATCTTATTTGGACCACAAATGACAGTTGGGAATAAGTGGGTAAACATTGTCTTACAGTCTAATTTCTAACAGACATTTATTCCAGTAATTTATGATACTGATTTATCAGACTGACATTTGATGCGCCTATTTTCGTCAAAAGTTTAAGACCTACATAGTGCTTATGACTGTTTGATAAATGATACTTGGCCTCTGTGCTTAATTATACAATGCATCTGTCTGCAAGTGCATGGAAGGGGAAAAAATGTCTCATGAATAATTCTTTAAGAATCTTGTTGCATCATGAATTTTATAATAGTTTGTAAACAAGGGAAATGTTTGCCATAATACATAAGCCAATATAGTTCCGTAAGCCAACAGAGTAGACCCTGATCAGACAGCTCCTACATGAGCTATCTGATCTTGGTTTACTCAGTGTGCAAAGGTGTGAAAATGTGTTTTTGTCAGGTTAAGCATTATCAGGAAAAAGCATGTTTTATAGGGCTGCAGATGGTAAAGGCAATGAATCTTAGTTGGAGAGAGTAAGACTGACAGTAAAAAGTAAGTCGTGAATAAATGGGAAAAAAAGACCTGAACATACTATTGCCAATAACAATAGCAGTATAGATAAGATAAGATTATAATTTGAAAGTTAAAATATATGGCATTTGCATTCTCTTGCGAGTTCAAAAAAGTTAAATCAGGCTTTGATGTAGACTAGATACTTGTATTTGGAAAATTCTATCTTTAAATACTTTCAATAGCCTCACTTGGTTGTATTCTTGCTTGTGTCTAGTGTTCATGGTGTTCAGCCTGTGTTGCAGCTTTTAATGGATTTGTTTTTTGTTAAACAATGCACAGTATGATAACACTATGATAACACTATAACATTGTTTTTTGTTAAACAATGCACAGTATGATAACACTCTATCTCAGATAGAGACAGATCTGTAACCATTCAGTCAGGGTCTTTACTGTTGGCACATGGGCTATAGGTCTGAGTTTACAGTTTCTGCCATAGCCAAAATCTCCTGTAATCATATTTCATTTTAACCCTTTCCCTGTTCTATGATTATTACAAATTTGAATACCTACTGAATATTCATAGGCAAACTAGTTATAATGAAATACGGAAGGTGGTACACTGTAGCCATTTTAAAGACTAATGAAACATATCTATCAAGTTCCATAAGCAAACAGAGTAGACCCTAATCAGACGGCTCCTCTAGGAGCCGTCTGATCTGGGTCTACTCTGTTTGCAAATGCGTGAAAACACGTTTATATGAGGGAAAGGGTTAAAAATTCATCTAATATTCTAATATTACTGGACCTTCCTGATCTGGACCTGTTCTGTTTGCCAGGGCGTCAAGAGATGTCACTATCAGGTTAGGTGAACATGCAAGGGAGCTATAAATAATCATTTTGTTTGAATGTCTTATGTATGGCCTCCTGCATTGAATGTGAGTTCTACTCTTGAATTAAGTTCAGTGTTTATGCACAATTAAGTTCAGTGTTTATGCTCAATTAAGTTCAGTGTTTATGCCACTTTCCTTTACTCCATGATTATTTATTTAGGAAATAATGACATGATCAATATTAACCCATTCCCGCATATTGACGCCTTTTGGCGCTTCTGTAAAAGTCACTTTGTGAAACCATTGTGATAAATAGAGCATTTGCTCAACAGGAGCAAATGCTCTATTTAACACAATGGTTTCAAAACTACACAATTCTGAAAGTTTCCTTTTCTCTAGTAAATGCTCCTTTTTGGTAGATTTAATCAAAGAGGTTAGGTCTAAAAATAGCCTAAGTGGGAATGGGTTAATTAGATTAGTTTTTATAATCGCACATGGACACAGGATGGTATGGCCATGGCAGAATTTATAGAATCATATCGATGTTATTTCATAAGCAAACAGAGCAGATTCTGATCTGGGTCTACTCTGTTTGCAAAAGTGTAGAAAGGCATATTTATGGAGTAAATGGTTAAGTTTGTTGTTTATGTCAACTTTCTTTGAAAATTGTTTTTTGTTGAAAATCCACTGACATAATTATAGAATTGAAATCAATTTTTATGTGATACAGTTCCACAGTTCCTGTTTATGATAATTGTTTATCAGAAGCATCTATGTCATATGGGCTTGTTATAGACTAATAGATTCCTTTTTATCATTGACACTATAAATTCTCAACAATGTATCATTACCTCCTTGCATTTTAATTGACTGTAGTCTGAAAGAGAAGATGAATGTCTGCTACAATTCAACAATTTCATTTTATTTTTATTTTTCGTGAAAAGTACAGTCGGATTATCGTATATTTTTAACCCTTGATATTGGTATCTCATGCGGATCCAGACTTATTGCACCGATAATCACGACTTTAACCCATTCCCTCATAGGCTATTTTCAGACCCAACCTCTTTGAATAAATCTACCCAAAAGAAGCATTTACTAGAGAAAAGGAAAATTTTAGAATTATGCAGTTTTGAAACCATTGTGATAATAGGAGCAAATGCTCTATTTATCACAAATGGTTTCGTGAAGTGACTTTTACAGAGGCGTAGAAAGGCGTATTTATGGATGAAAGGGTTAAGGTTAGCATAGAATGAAAGTCATGAAACGTGACTGAAAGGTGCTGGAAAACCATGTGTAATATTGGGCTGTTTCATATGTAGTATGTACTCTACACTGAGTACAGTAAAACCTCACTTATCCAATTAAATAAAGAAGACTTGAGAATTTTGTAGGCAGGTTACTATTTATTGTAGAATTAAAGTCATTCAGAAAGCCACCAGAGGAGCTTCCTAGATATCTTTCACATTGCATCTAGCTGCCACCTGTTTCAACCCTTTACTCAATGGATATTCATGTAACAAATAATTACATCATGAATATTAATTACATTATTTTTAGCTTGTCTGTTTCGAGCTATTCAGTATTGTGATCTCTGGGTAGTAGGCATCGTCCTTGGTGGCGGCATGCAAAAACTTAATGTACATGTAGCTCATTACTAAAAAATATAAGAGGTATCAACATGAAACTTTGGGAAACGGACAATAGCCCAGTGGGACAACATCCCATTAGGAGAGGGCCTCTATATAAGAACTATGACTGTTAGTCCCAAATTTTTGTGTTTTTGCCCTTTATTTTTATGCCCCCAACGGCGGGCATATAATAAAGGCATTGTACCGCCTTCCGGTCGTCGGTCCGTCCCAAATTTCGTGTCCCTTCTATAACTTTTTTATCTGTGAATGGATTTCAAAATAACCTGGCACAAATGTTCAATACACAAAGAAGATCTGTCACGTTTAAGTCCCTGGTCCATGGGTCAAAGGTCAAGGTCACAAGGTACAATTTTGGAGGGCATTTGTCACGTGTCTGTGACAGCTCCTGTTTTCAAAAAGTTTTAACTTAGCTGGACAAGCACCAAGATGAGTGTTGGCGTTGCATGCAGCTCTTGTTTTATATTTCCACACGAACAAGGGAATCTTAATCACGACAGAAATTGTAAAATCAGATATACAGTGAAAACCCGCTAATGCGACCACTTAATAAACAGCCACTGATGTCGTCTAAAGCAGGTGGTTGCTTAATGCAGGACGAAAGTTATGCAGAAAGCTCCTACAGGAGCTTTCTGCATAACTTTCGTCCTGCATTAAGCTACCACCTGCCTCGACCACCCAGAATTATCCCCCTTTTTGGTGGTCGCATTAGCGGGGTTTTACTGTATATGTAATTCCATACACAAGAGAGCAAATCCTAACCAGACAGCTCCTAGAGGAGCTGTCTGATCTGGGTCTACTCATTTTGCAAAGGAGTTAAAAAGTGTATATATGGAGTACAGGGATAAAGACTGATAAGTCGGCTTGGCCAAGATAAATGCTCCCCAGTTGTTGCACGATGGTCAAAATTTCAACTCTTTTGTATGTACAAAATTCTGTTTTATTTTGAAAGAAGAACACCTTGGACAACCTTGGCTAAAACGATTTGAATTTTTTATGTGCAGTAAAAAGAATACAGCATACTATAGACCATCACCCATAGGGGCCTACGGACACTACATGCCTGGGCATAACATGCTTTGTTTGAAATCTAATACTAATCTTTACAGCAAACAAAATGCATAAAAAGTATCTTCAGTGTATCGTGTCAACATGTCAATGTAAGGGAACAGTTAAGAAAGTTTATTAGTAACTTTTTTTCGCGTAAAATTAGTTATATGTTTAATAAAACCTGAACCATTAATTTGCCTTTAGGATTATGCCATAAAGCAAGACCACAGCATTACTTTTTCATTCTCTTGAATGTGTTTTCATGGTGTACTTTTCATGACAGAAAAGTTTCATTAGATTGTTTCTATGAATGTGTCTGTAATACACATGGCATGGCATAGACCGTTAAAGGCCTACGGACACTACAAATTGGGAGCTTACAACAAAGCTCAATCGTTGAGAATGTATATGGCATAAAGCTTAGTGACATTGAGGTACCATTTAAAACATTTTTCAATACAAGTATTATTATTTATACTTTTTACCTAACCTGGCACAAAGTGACAGGTGAGGTATTGTGAGGGGGCTGGCTCCAGCGTCATGCGTATGTGCGTCGTCCGTCATCAACAATTTATTTAAAAATCTTCTTCTCTGAAACCACAAAGCCTAGAGCTTTGATATTTGGTATGTAGCATCATCTTAATGGTCCTGTGCAAAGTTTGTTCAAAGTATGTCCCCTGGACCAAAAATGGCCCCGCCCTGGGGCTTATCAGTTTTTCTTAGGAAAATCTTTAAAAATCTTCTCCTCTGAAACCGCAAGGCCTAGACCTTTGATATTTGGTATGTAGCATCATCTAATGGTCCTCTACAAAGTTTGTTCAAATTATGACCCCCGGACCAACAATGGCCCCGCCCAAGGGCTTATCAGTTTTTCATAGGAAAATCTTTAAAAATCTTCTTCTCTGAAACCGTTAGGCCTAGATCTTTGGTATTTGGTATGTAGCATCATCTAATGATCCTCTACAAAGTTTGTTCAAATTATGACCCCGGACCAAAAATGGCCCCGCCCCGGGGCTTATCAGTTTTTTCATTGGAAAATCTTTAAGAATCTTCTCTGAAACCGTAAGGCCTAGACCATTGATATTTGGTATGTAGCATTATCTAATGGTCCTCTACAAAGAATGTTTAAATTATGACCCCTTGACCAAAAAATGGCCCCGGCCCGGGGCTTATCAGTTTTTCATCGGAAAATCTTTAAAAATATTCTTCTCTGAAACCGTAAGGCGTAGACCTTTGATGTTTGGTATGTACCATCATCTAATGGTCCTCTACAAAGATTGTTAAAACTATGACCTCCGGACCAAAAATGGCCCCGCCCCGGGGCTTATCAGTTTTTGATAGGAAAATCTTTGAAAATCATCTTCTCCTAAACTGTAAGACATAGACCTTTGAAATTTGGTATGTATTATCATCTAATGGTTTTCTACATGTACCAAAATGACCCCGCCCCTGGCTTATCAGTTTTTCCTAGGAAAATCTTTAAAATCTTCTGTGAACTTGTAAGGCCCGGAACTTTGAAACTTATATGAAGCATCATCTAATGTTCCTTTATTTAGATTGTTCAAATTTTAAACTCCAAGCCTAAAATGATGGCCCTTCTTTTCCTTTTTTGCCCCAATATGAAGCTGACTTATTTTTACATAGAAATACAGTGTATGCATATGTCTATAGTAACTAGGTGAGCGATTTAGGGCCATCATGGCCCTCTTGTTTATTTTCCAAATACTTGGAACAGAAAACTGTTAAACACCTGAGACAACACTTTCAACAAAATTCAATAACTTGTCAAAATGATTATGTTACTGTTCAATTGTGAAATACAATAGTTACTAAATAATATTAATATGAAAGACTACCATCTGGACAGCATCTTTACTTGTTTCAAGTGTTATTTTTACAAATCCCAAAAGGCCTACGGACACTACATAATGGCACAGATAGCTTTGACCAGTAAATCATTGAAATATTATTAAAAATGATGCAAGCCTTTAACTTTTTGTGGATCAAGAAAATTTGTTTTTGATAAATTTAGTTTATACTGAAACATAGTTCAACAGCAAACATTTAAAATACTCAAAACTGATATTAAAGTTGTGATAACTCTTTAAAATTAACTGCCAACATTTATGAAAACACAGTTTAAATCAAAGTGATTACCTTTGAATTACACAAAAAGTAGTCAGAAACAAATACATTTAACTGCAAATAGACTGATACATGTTGCAATACATTGACCGTTATGCTATTCTGTAGAGTCCGTAGCCCCTCAAGGTGAAGTTACCTGCATAGTGTATAGTGAATACATGTGAGTTATGACAGCTACTTAATTACTTATTATTGATTTGGATAGACTTGGACAGTCTTAATAAAACATAAATATGCTCTGTAGCCCTTCATCTAGGAAATAATTCTAATAAATATGCCGAGGTAACATGAATTTTTTTCTTTAACCATCAGTAAAATGTAGCAGCACTGCAGGATAACAAATTAAATCATATTATCTATTGTATATCAATAAAATTATTGTAAATATGTAGATTTCCAGAAACAACGAATGGAAAGATATCATATTTTCAGTTTATTTGGGCCATATTTTTGGGGACTACGGACACTACACGCCTACAGGCATAATTCTATTCCCCTTAGTCAAGGTTGTCTTCACACCATGAGACAAATATGCCTGTGGACTGTTGCATACAGTCATCTGAATATACACAATAAATAACATTATAATATTATGATACATAACAAAATAACAAGGTTGTGTAATATGGGGCTACGGACACTACAAAAATAGACATTTTATTCATGACCTGTAGATATACTGCAGAGATATCTGTAACCAATGAATGTTTTATATGTATAATATAATGTCTTGACATTATGTACAACACTTTTAACTTGCTCTCAGTAGAAAAACAACTACATTTTGTCTACAGTAATAACACCTGGTAAAAAGTACTGAAAAAAACAACAGCAACATAGTTAAACATTTTTCAGCATTAAGAAAAATACTTGCTCTTATCACATGAGGTAAAAAGAATGCTCATCTGTGATGATTTCCGCCTTGAAATGACACGGCATCTTCAAAATTCATGCAAACAATATAAAATTATAATATGTAAAAATATGCATTTATTTTCGTGCAACAGCATAACGAGCAAAAAAGGCCATTTTTCAGCCGTTTGTTCCCCGCTACGCTGAATATTAGCCATGGTAGGTATGTAAAACTATATATTGTCGGAAAGCTCTTCAAATTTTCTTTAAAGTGGAATTATTATTGTCATGATTATATTAACAGGTTGATAAATATCTGGGCATAACAATGAAAAAAATAAAAAGGACACTTTATCTTGGCCAAGCCGAAGTGTTTAGAATAGCGAGGTGTTGATGTATTTACATTGGCAAATAATTGAGATCAAGACCTGGCAAATAAGATGCTTTATATCTCACAAGGATCAAGTCAACACTGTGCATTATAGCGTCAAATTTGTTGTTATCTTTGCGTGTTACATATGTAAAACTTTTGGATACATATCCTATGCAACATTTTGGGATCCAGATGAGAGATATTGAGTAACTCGGTGTCTTATCAGAAATTGAACTGTTTGATACTCTTCAGAAATTTGGAAGAGAAATAGAAGAAAAAAATGATATGATTTTATAGTGGATTTAGATGTATCCTGAAGCTCAACTATCCATTATTGGAATAAGGTGTATTGTATATATTAGAAAGGGGTCTTAAACCTTTCCTCCATAAATACACCTTCCTACGTCTCTGTTATAGTCACTTTTTAAAACCATTGTGATAAATAGAGCATTTGTTCCTATAGGAGCAAATGCTCTATTTATCACAGTGGTTTCAAGCTAAAAAATTCTAAAATTTCCCTTTTCTCTAGTTAATGCTCCTTTTCGGTAGATTTATTCAAAGAGGTTGGGTCTAAAAACAGCCTATGAGGTAATGGGTTAAACAATTTTTAGGCAGAGGGATATAGTTTTGGCATTGTCAGTATGGCCTTGTGTCTGTGCATCAATGCATCTTGGAGTAATATGTCTGAAAGGTTTTGAGTTTTTCTATGAAAGTTTGTGTAAATGTTTAATACCATAAAGAGAAGGAGCTTTCTGCATGACTTTCACTCTGCATTAAACATTACCACCTGCCCAAAGGTATCTAAATTCTTTTGTACTATAATTCCTATTTAGAGGAAGTTTGCTGTATATAACTATGGCAAATAGTATAGACTTTTATCAGCAGACAAAGCAGACCCTGATCAGGAAGCCCCAATAGCCATATGATCTTGGGTCTACTCTGTTTACAATGGTGTCAAACGGCATCGCTTTGGAGTAAAGGGTGTGATTTACAGAAATAAATAGTCTATTAGCTATGTTTGAGTGCACTGAATTTATTTAGTAAATATTTGTTATTGCAACACAGTTAGGCCAAAATGGATTCGCCTATTTCCACAAATTTTCTACTTGGTGAATTATCACAACAGGTTTGTACCAGGTAAATATGGCTTGATAATTATAACAGCAGCTGCTACATCAGAATATTTCTTTGTGTATAAATGACTTTCATGTACAGTTAACCCCATTAAATTGGAATAAGAAAAAAGGTTAGTTAAGGCACATGGTTGCTTAACCCCTTCCCTGTTCTATATTTAGACCTAAATTCAATATCAACTGAATATACATAGACACAATAGTTATAATACAATATGGAAGGTTGAACATTATAGCTATTTTAGAAACTAAAGAAACAGATCTATCAAATTCCATTAGCAAACAGAGCAGACCCTGATCAGACGGCTCCTCTAGGAGCCGTCTGATCTGGGTCTACTCTGTTTGCAAATGCGTGAAAACACGTTTATATAAGGGAAAGGGTTAATGTAGGGTGGAAGTCATGCAGAAAGGTGCTAAAGGAGCTTTCTGCATGACTTTCATCCTGTAATAAGCTGCCACCAGTCTTTCAAAATGGTATTGCTACTAATATACTGGTCCAGTTTAGAGGTTTTTTTACTGTATTGAGTATTATTGTTTTGATAGCTCAGCTTGTCAGTTATGTGGCTTAATCATGAAGTTTTACTTTTATAGCTGCTTGTGAAAGTTTTAGAAATGTAAGTTTGTTATTTTTAGCTCACCTTGCAGAAAGTGGCAAGGTGACCTATTTAGGATTGCTCAGTGTCTGTCCACTGTGCGGTGTCAACAATTTCTGTATACATGATCTACTCCTAAAGTACTGAATAGGATATGACCAAACTTAACAGGAATGACCCTTGGGTTGTTCTCCATCAAAGTTATATAATGTTTCCAAGCTGTTGCAGTAGCAGCTAGGAATAGTAGCTAAACTAATTTTAATTAATCACTGAATAGGAATATGACCAAACTTCCAATGAACCTCTATCTATAAAAGTGATTCCATGTTGCATTGATAGGTCATAGGAGCTAAACATAGATTTGTTAACCCTTTCCCTCATATAAAACACCTTTTCATGCATTTGCAATCCTTTAGGAGCCATCTGATCAGGGTCTGCTCTGTTTGCTTATGAATTTATAATAGGTCTGACTCTAGAGTTTTAGTTACCAATGTGAGAAAATCATGTGTGCATATGCCATTATAAAAAATGAGTTAATAAATGTTCATGATGTCATTATTTCTGACATGAATATTGAACAGGGAAAGGGTTAAATATTTTTTTAATCTAATGAACATGACACAACTACACTGGATTGATCCTCAGGTGGTACTTTATGAAAGTATTATATATTTAGTTCTGGTCACATGCTGAACAAATATCTTTGCACAAACATTTTTCTTTAATCCTTTATTCGATAGATACGACCTTTAGTGCCTTTGTAAACAGGGTAGACCCAGATCCTTTAGAACGCATGATTTTTGTTGCCATGATAAAAACTGTAGAATCAGATCTTAATGTATATAATGGGTCTACTCTGTTTGCAAAGGCTTTCAAATGTACATAGTAGGAGTAATGGGGGAATACATATTTTCAGGATATTACAGAGTAGAGTCAGGAGGTAGTTTGTTAGAACAAAATGTCACTCTAAAGAAATCTTTGCATCTATTCTATTCTGGTGGTTTTTTTTATGAGTTTCTTATGGATAGATTGTATAGCATGAAAATGTTTACATTTGAATTATATTGATCATCAGTGATTATTAAATCCAATTACATCATCATGTATATGTTTTTGTTATTGTCATTTCAGGGTTCTGTTTCATAAATATTTCTTAACATATATACAGTAAAACTTCTTTATAACGACCACTAAATTACATCAAGTATTTTGTGTTAAAGGCAGGTGGTTGCTTAAAGCAAGGTGAAAGTAAAACAGAACTCTCCCATAGGAGCGTTCTGTTTAACTTTCACCTTGCTTTAAGCAGCCACCTGCCCTAAATACCAACTAATTAACACAATTTAGTGGCCATTATCCCATTACCTCATAGGCTATTTTAGATCCAACCACTTTGAATAAATCTACCGAAAAGGAGCGTTAACTAGAGAAAAGGAAACTTTTAGAATTCTGTAGTTTGAAACCATTGTAATAAATAGAGCATTTGCTCCTATAGGAGCAATTAATGCTCTATCACAATGGTTTCACAAAGTGATTTTTACAGAGTCGTCAAAAGTCGTCAATATGAGGGAATGGGTTATAGAGAGGTTTTACTGTACATGTAGCAGAACCTGTCTAAAATGGCCACTTAATTAATAAATTAGAGTCTTTATTAGTAGGTGGTTGCTTAATCCAGAATATAAAATAAAGCATTAAGCCTTTATTTGATAGAGACACTCTTTCACACCTTTGCAAACAGAGTAGAGCTAGATCAGACAGTTCCTACCATGACCAAAATGTCCTTTGTATGCCATTATAAAATTCATCTAAATAATATTCATGATGTCATTATTTCTTACATGAATATTCATCAGAGAACGGGTTAACCCTTTCCACCATGAATATTCATGTAAGAAATAATGAATAACTAGATGAATTTGTTATAAAAGCACATGGATACAGGAGAAGTTTTAGTCATGGTAGAAAAAACATATCTTCCTTATATCATATACAAACAGAGCAGACCCTGATCAGACGGCTCCTATAGGAGCCATCTGAACTGGGTCTTCTCTGTTTGCAAAGGTGTAGATAGGTGTATTTAAGGAGGAAAGGGTTACACTTCTATGGGATCTTTCTGCATACCTTTTGTTCTGCATTATGCAACCACCTGCCATAAGAGCCAAGAATGTTTTGAATGGCTGTTGTAGAGAGGTTTTACACTACATGTTCATCACTGATAGACAATGTGAAGGAAAAAGCAGAATGGGTCACTCTTTGGTCCAGTAATAGTCTAGAATTATGCATTTTAATCTCAGGTTGTGATACATTATCTTGTCTTTCAACACCTTAGCAAACTGAATAGACCCAGAACAGACAGCCCTTGTATAAGCCCTCTTATCAGGGTCTGCTCGGTTTGCTTATGAAATAATAAAGATCTGGTTTTACAGTTTCTGCCATGACCAGTCATTCATGTGTTCAAATACCATAATAAAAAAATTAATCTAATTATTGTTCATAATGTCATTTATCAGGAGTATGAATGTAGTACCTTCCCTTCTACCATTATGTATTGCTTTGCAACAATATTTGATTATTTTGCTAAGATAATACCAGTGTCAATGTCTTTATCAAGCCTATGCATACTAGTATTGATATTTTGTTAATTACCAAAGGCTTAGGATGTTTCTTTTATCTCATGTCATTGTTTTATTTGAATTTGTATGGTTATGAAGACAGCATTATGTTATTTGATTGTTTGACATACATGCACAGAGTTAATGACTGATGCAATATTACAATATACTGTTCAAAAGATTTGTGTTTTCTTTTTCGTATTTATATTGTGAGAACTTAGATTAATGCAGACGGTACAGTATTAAGTTAGCCACATGATGCAAAAGGTCAGTTAATATGGTCTTCATTTCAAGGTCAGAAGGAACGACTTTCATCTGTTCATATTAACCCTTTAATCCATAAATATGTTGCGGTAGGTTGGTGGTTCTACTCTATTCTTCAATGCATGAAACATTATGCATGAAACAATTGTTTCGTGCTCAGAACCTCTGGGGTCTTCCACCACCTGTAATTAGCTGGAAGTCGTAATATGATGGAAATACTGTTAACCCATTCCCTCATAGGCTATTTTTAGATACAACCTCTTTGAATAAATCAACCGAAAAGGAGCATTAACTAGAGAAAAGGAAACTTTTAGAATTTTGTATTTTGAAAGCATTGTGATAAATAGAGCATTTGCTCCTATAGGAGCAAATGCTCTAAAATTTATCACAATGGTTTCACAAAGTGACTTTTACAGAGTCGTCAAAAGTCGTCAATATGAGGGAATGGGTTAAAGCGACATAAAACCCGATAAAAACCAAAACCAAACCATAAATACACCTTTCTACGTCTTTGCAAACAAAGTAGGCCCAGATCAGAGGGCCCCTTTAGGGGCTTCTGTAGAAACCATCCAATTAGGGTCTATTCTGTTGGCTTACAGAATTATATAGATAGAATCCTACTATTTTATCGAAACCAAAATCTTCCTTGAAAAAATTACATTACTAGAAATAAGTTTAAATAAATATTCAAAATAATTCATTCATTAGGGAAAGGGTTAACCCATTCCCTCATAGGCTATTTTTAGACCGAACCTCTTCAAATAAATCTACTGCAAAAGGAGCATTTACTAGAGAAAAAGAAAACTTTTGAATTGTGTAGTATTGAAAGCATTATGATAAAAAGAGCATTTGCTCCACAGGAGCAAAATGCTCTATTCATCAGAATGGTTTCAAAAAGTTAATTTTACAGAGACGTCAAAAGGCGTCAATATGAGGGAATGTGTGAAATGTCTTCTAATTCAGATTTTGACGTAAAGTTTTCTAATTTCTTTTCAAAGATATAATCTGTGTCAACAGGTTTGGATCCTGATGAGATGCCATGTTACCGGCTCAGAACTTCAGCTGGATCTAAAGTGTTTGCAAAGACATCACAGATACCCACATAGCATGCTAACAGATAACCCTTTCCCTATTCAGTGTTCATGTACAGTAAAATCTCTCTATAACTGCCACTTATTTGTGTTAATTAGTTGTTATTTAGGGCAGGTGGCTGCTTAAAGCAAGGTGAAAGTAAAACAGAACGCTCCTATAGGAGCGTTCTGTTTTACTTTCACCTTGCTTTAAGCAGCTACCTGCCTTTAGCACAAAATACCTGATGTAATTTAGTGGCCATTGTAGAGAAGTTTTACTGTAGTAAATAATGATACCATGAACATCATTGGCTGAATTTTCATAATGTAAATTTTTCAAAGACAGTTTTTGCTTTGACAGAAGCTGCAGAAACAGATCTATTTCTGATTTTCATGTCAAAAGCAAACAGAGCAGACTTAGATCAGACAGCTTCTGTAGGAGCTGTTGGAGCCGTCTGATCTGGGTCTACTTTGGTTGCAAATATGTCAAAAGGCATGTATATAAGGGAAAGGGTTAAGTGCATCCTAGATTTCTCAGATGGCTTTGCATGAGCACAGCTTAATATTTGCAGTTCATCTTCAGTATTTGCATGTAAGAGTATTGATGAAGTCAGGTATTCCTTGTCCTGTATCTACAAACAAAAACCTACAACCAAATAACTCATTAAGTATGTCTTTAGATTTACAGATAAGAGGCATATTAAAAAAAGAAAATTCTGTATTTCGCTACCAAGTACATGTACCACCTTGTTCTCATTAATATTGCCTAAGAGAAAGGTTTGAAGAATAAACCCTTGATCACTTCATGAATATTCATTAACCCTTTCCTCCATAAATACGCCTTTCTACACCTCTGTAAAAGTCACTTTATGAAACCAATGTGATACATAGAGCATTTGCTCCTATAGGAGCAAATGCTCTATTTATCACGATGGTTTCAAACCACAAAATTCTAAAATTTTACTTTTCTCTAGTAAATGTGGGTAGATTTATTGAAAGAGGTTTGGAGGAAAGGGTTAACTCAAATTCTATAAGGTAAAATTTCAAGGGAAGTTTTGGCTTAGACAAAACCTGCAGGATCAGATCTTGATAATTCATGAGCAAACGGAAAAGACCCTGATCAGACGGCTGGCATAGCCTAGGATCTGTAGGGGTCTACTTTCCCTGTTTAACATTTATTCAGAATTTCTTCATCTCATGAATATTCATGGACAGAATCAGTAGTATAGAACACAGAAAAGGGAATTTGTTCACTTTTGTGGAAACTGCATTATTAGGTCTATATAGAATCACCATAGCAAACAGAGCAGACAAGTATTATAATGTAATTTTTTCAAGGGAATTTTTTGGCTTAGACAAAATCAGTAGAATCAGATCTACAGTAAAACCTCTCTATAACGGACACTAAATTACATCAAGTATTTTGTGTTAAAGGCAGGTGGCTGCTTAATTTAAAGCAAGGTGAAAGTAAAACAGAACGCTCCTATAGGAGCGTTCTGTTTTACTTTCACATTGCTTTAATCAGCCACCTGCCCTAAATATCAACTAATTAACACAATTTAGTGGCCGTTATAGAGAGGTTTTACTGTATATAATTTTATTCATAAGCTGTAAGCAAACAGAGCAGACCCTGATCGACTACTCCTATAGGAGCTGTTTGATCAGGGTTTATTCTGTTAACTTTGCTAAGGTGTCTATTAATTTTCTATAGTACACTGGATTTTGTAGTCTTGATAGGAATTGTAAAGTCAGATCTATAATTGTTTCATTAGCAAACAGAACAGACCCTGATCTGATGGCTCCTTCAGGAGTCTTCTGATCTGGATCTTGTCGGCATGAAAAAGTCTTTGTATCAGGGAAATTGTTAATATTTTTCTGTTTCATTGATTAACCCTTTCCTCCATCAATATGCCTTTCTATGCCTCTGTAAAAGTTACTTTGTGAAACCATTGTGATAAATAGAGCATTTGCTCCTATAGGAGCAAATGCTCTATTTATCACAATGGTTTCAAATTTCAAATTTCTAAAAATTTCCTTTTCTCTAGTTAGTGCTCCTTTTCGGTAGATTAATTCAAAGAGGTTAGGTCTAAAAATAGCCTATGGAGTAAAGAGTTAAAAGTTAAAGATTGACCATTATACGTTTTAGTGGTTGCTTAACCTTTAGTCCATAAATTTGCCTTTCTGTGCCTTTGCAAACGGAGTTGATCCTGAACCAGACGGCCCCTACAGGACATGGTTGAATATTAATTACATGGTGTTATGAACAAAGGAATTTTCAACTTTGTAGAAACTGAAGAATCAGATCTGCATGTATATCATTTCATGAGCAAACAGAGCAGACCCTTAATTATCAGACTTTGCAAAGACATTAAAAGGCTTCTACCATGGTCTTCTCTGTTTGCTTATGAAATAGTATAGATATATTAATATCCATGATGTCATTAATTTTCTTACATGAATATTCATAGAGTAAATGGCTAAGAGAAGTGTTACTGTATTTATATTTTCAGTGACGGATGATATAGAGTTGAGAGAGGTGAATCCTGGGACCACTACCAATGATGCAGGGAGCTCAGAATCATCTGATCTGTTGATAGCGTAACATTATTATCCAGAAATCTGTGGAACAAACTTGGACAGTTCAGGGACTTTGTTATGGCATATAAGTGGTATAACCAGATCTAACCCGGTTAAACTGTTTGACCTTTCAGTATGAAGTTGTAGGACCAGAATAAGTGAGATATAAGCAGAGGTCTGACCAGGTCATATGGGTCGTTTCCATAGTGATGTAGCTAGGATAGATCAGAGACCTGGTTAATTCTGGCCTTGCAAGATACATGCATGTAGCAAGCATGCAAGAGGATCTTAACCCTTTCCTCCACAGGCTATTTTTAGAATCCAACCTCTTTGAATAAATCTACCGAAAAGGAGCACTAACTAGAGAAAAGGATTTTTTTAGAATTTTGTGATTAGAAACCATTGTGATAAAAGAGCATTTGCTCCTATAGGAGCAAATGCTCTATTTATCACAATGGTTTCATAAAGTGACTTTTACAGAGGCGTAGAAAGGCGTATTTATGGAGGAAAGGGTTAAATACCACCATTGAGGTTAGACCTGATTGTACCAGTGATATAGACAGATTGTACCTCTTGTACAATCATGTCTGACCTGGTCAGACCAGAATTTATTATATCCCTGCAAAAGAAGTTTGAGGGGATATACTGGAGGCTGATTGGTCATCGGCCCGTCTGCATTTAAATATAGGTAGTTGGTGTTGCAAACTCCTCCTTCAATTTGAGAATTATTAAATTTATATATGGCATACATAACAACAGCGAAAAGTAGATCCTCAAGACATAAATTTCATATGTTTAGTACCAAGTATTGCAGAATGATGTCCCTTGAACTTTCAGTCATATTCTTCATGTTATGTTAGCACCAGGCATTGCAGAACTAACTTCGAGTATTTGTTGTCATTTGGGCATGTAATATGCAAACTTCTTCATTTTTTTCCCCAACAGATTTCAGTGAAAGTTTATATACATTGGGTCTATGAAGTGCCATGTGGGGTTTTCATCACCTAACCAGATGAAACTTTAGATCTAACCTAGTTGAACCTGATTACGCCTGGATATACCAAAGGTATGGACAGGTTAATGGTTTAATCATGTCTGACAGGTCTAACCAGATTGGATCTCAGGTGTGACCTAGTTGATCCTGGTTAGACCTCAGGTTATACCAGACCAAATTAGACCTTGCTTCCAAACTAGTTGAACCTGATTAGAGTGGGTTATACTATTTCAGGACCAGAATGTATGTCACACTTTGTGACAGTGTTATGTTTATTTCCTTTAAAATGAGGGAAACCAGTGTACTGGCATTTGCAAACAGTGTAGACCTAGAGGGTTCCTAGAGGAGCCCTCTGATCAGTCTGCTTTGTCATTCAAAATCCATCAGCAAATTTCAGATTTTCATACTGAATAGACTCTTAAGTGATGTCGCATTCCACTTTAATACCATACTCCATAAATTTATATGCCTTTCTACGCCTTTGCAAACAGAATAGACCCCGATCAGACAGCCCCTGTAGGAGCCATCTGTAGGATCTGCAGTATTTGCTTATGATATAATGCCCTGTAGGAGCCTCTGATCAGGGTCTGCTCTGTTTGCTTATGAAATGATACACAGTAGAACCCCTCTAATGCAACCACTTAATGAATAAACATGGCTGTCTTTATAAGCAGGTGGTTGCTTAATGCAGGACAAAAGTAATTCAGAAAGCTCCTCTGGGAGCTTTCTGCATTACTTTTGTCCTACATTAAGCTACCACCTGCATCTAGCACCCAGAAATATACCTCTTTTAGGTGGTCACATTAGCGGGGTTTTACTGTACATGTATATCTGATTTTGCAGTTTCTGCCATGACCAACATTTCTTATGTTCATATGCCACTATAAGAATTAATCTAACAATCATGGCATCATTATTTCTTACATGAATATTCATAGACTAAAGGGTTGAATAATCTCCCCATAAAGGGTTAAGACATGTTGTGAAATAAACTTTTCGGCATGTCTATCGCTCGAGGAATTTTCAAAAGTACATTCACTCAGTCTAAACCCCTTACTCCATGAATATTCATGTAAAAATTAATGATGTCATGAATATCAATTACTGTAGATAAATGTTTATAATGGCATGTTAACACAGGAAAGTTTGGCCATGGCGGAAACTATAGAATCATATCTAAACAGAGCAGAACCAGATCAGACGGCTCCTACACAAGCCATCTGATCTTTGTCTGCTCTGTTTGTACAGGTTTTAAAGGGCATATATATGGAGTAAAAGGTTAGCAGATATATAGGTTAGCAGATATATACATTTTCAAGTCTTCTTTCAGAGTTATTGGTTGTTATTTTTTTATGGAAGAAATATACACAATTCATTTTACATATTTTACCAATATTATTGGATGAAGCTTTTGTTAAGTTTTCTGTTACATTATATATTTAACCCTTCGCTTGCTATTCACGTCAATATACCTACCTGTAAATAGTGAAGACCCAGATGAGACAGCTCCTGCAGGAGCTGTCACATCAGGGTCTGCACTATTTACAAATTGATTGTGCAACAAGTGCACTCCACAGCAGTGATTGCACAGCGAAATACTTGTACACAGTGAAGATATATGTAATTATACAACGGGCATGGGTAAAGAAGGAGAAATGTATTGTAAAATTCAGCAAGAGAAGGGTTAATAACTCTTTACCCCATGAATAATAATGTAACAAATCATGACACCATGAATATTAATTAGTTTATTTTTTATAATGACACTTGAACACAGGAAGTTTTTGCCACACTGTAGAAACTAGAATCACATCTATATTATTTCATAAGCAAACAGAGGGGACCTTGATCAGACATGCCCTATGGGAGCCATCTAATCTTGGTCTACTCTGTTTTAAAAGGGGTAGAAAAGTGTATTTATTGGGTAAAGGTGTAAACCCTTTACCTGATAGTTCTAAGCCTTTTAACGTCTTTGCAAAGATTAGCAGCTATCTGATGATGGTCTGCTCTGTTTGCTCATGAAGTAATATAGACCTGATCCTTCAGCTTCTACCTTCTTAACCCATTCCCTCATATTGATGACTTTTGACGACTCTGTAAAAGTCACATTGTGAAACCATTGTGATAAATAGAGCATTTGCTCCTATAGGATTAAATGCTCTATTTATCACAATGGTTTCAAACTACAAAATTGTAAAAATTTACTTTTCTCTAGTTAATGCTCTTTTTCGGTAGACTTATTCAAAGAGGTTGTATCTAAAAATAGCCTATGAAGTAATGGGTTAAATAGGTAAGAAATAATGACTGTATGAATGTCAATAAGCAGAATTTTTATAATGATATGTTAATACAGGAAGGTTTGGCTATGGCAGAAACTGTAGAATCAAATATATATATAGAGATTGCAGACCCTAATCAGACAGCTCCTACAGGTGCCATCTGATCTGGGTCTACTTTGTTTGCAAAGGCATTAACCCATTCCCTGATGAATATTCACGTAGGAAATACTGACGTCATGAATATTAATAAGATTATTTTTTATAATGACATATGAACATGGGACATTTTGGCTCAGGCAGAAGCTGTAGAATCAAGATCTATATTACACCATAAGCAAACAGCAGACCCTGAACAGACGGCTCCTATAGGAGCCGTCTGATCTGGGTCTACTCTGTTTGCAAACTTTTATGGTCAAAATACGCTTACATAAAGGAAAGGGTTAAAAGGCATATCTATGGAGTAAAGTGTTAAAATATTGTGAGTTGATAGTGTCTTCAATATTTTGTTTTGTTCAAGCTGTATCATTTTTGCCTTTGTCTAGTCGTATGGAAAAATAATTGTGTTTTGGATTTTCATTGAAGAGGTAGAATCATTGTTTTTATAAGAACTGTAAGATAACTTTTTTTTACCTTGTTCATTTATACAATAATATATGACTTTATAATAATTTTTTTTTATCATGGCCATAGAACAAATGATTTTTTTACCATGACAGAAACTGTAGAATCAGATCAATATTATTTTATAAGCAAAAGGAGCAAACTTGATCAGGCAGCTACAGGAGCCATCTGATCTTAGTTTACTCATTTTGCAAAGTTGTTACAAGATGTATCTATAAGGATTAATGCAGGAAGTAAGTAATGCAGACAGCTTCGACTGGAGCTTTTTCAATAACTCTCTTCCTGCATTACAACTACCCACTTCAAAACCACATACAGTAAACCCCCACTAATGCTACCACCTAAAAGAGGTATAATTCTGGGTGCTAGATGCAGGTGGTAGCTTAATGCAGGGCAAACATTCCTGCGTTCATGTGCCATAATAAGCGTTCATGTAATTAGTAGTCATGATGTCTTTACATGCATATTGATTAAGGTAAAGGTGTGCCCTTTCCTCCATAAATACGCCTTTCTACGCCTCTGTAATAGTCACTTCTTGAAACCATTGTGATAAATAGAGCATTTGCTCCTCTAGGTTTGAAAACAGATGCCAGCCAGATCAAACAGCTCTTGTAAGATCTATCTGATTAGGGTCAGGTCTGATTGCTTAAATGTTACAGAATATTAGCTGAATTTTTACAATGGCATATATAAACAGGATATTTTGATATTGGTAGAAATTGAAGAGTCATATTTACTATAATTTGATATAAAGCAAATAGAGCAGACCGTAATCAAATGCCACCTAAAGAAGCCATCTGATCTGGGTCTATTCTGTTTGTAAAAGCATGGAAAGGCGTTTATATGAAAGAAAGGATTAAAGCTTAAGGTGCTATCAAATATGGGATAGTTATAGGTATAGAACTTGATTTGCTTAAAGATGGTTTATAGATTTGATTAAACTCTATTTGTTTATTTAGAAAAGATAGAACAGAGGTTAGGCAGGCAATGACACACAATAGTTGACACTTTGATTGCCTTACATTTGAAACTGTTATCCAACAGTATAACATTTCTAAATGAACCACTCAAAGTAGTTGAGCATTATCAGATGAAGAAGTTCTCTAGAATATTGCAGTTTTAGACTCAAATCATCCACCAAACATTGGCTGCTTTCATCTATATTTCACCAATCATATTAACCCTGTACTCCATGATTCTTCATGTAAAATGAATGACATCTAAATAGTAATTACAATGTACATGTAGCTGAATTTTTGTAATGACATGAATATAGAATTTTTTGCCATGTCATAAACGGTAGAATCAGATCTACATTATTTCATAAGCAAACAAAGCAGACCCTGATCAGATGGCTCCTACAGGAGCCATCTGATCTAGATCTACTCTGTTTGCTACGGTGTTAAAAGGTGTATGTATGAAGTAAAGGGTTAAACGGTGTTTTGTCTACAAACTAAACCTGATCATATATCACATCTCTTCTGTTGTATTGCCTAGTCTTTATCTACACTTATTATATATATAATATACATGTATTTGAATCCTTAATTTCCCATGATTAGAGTGAAATCGTATTGGTTGGAGCCAGAGTATTGGATCAAACTATTTGAACAAATGCATTTGTGATATTGATATTTCCTAGCCATTCAGGGAATGTCAGTGAGCATAGAATTTTACCCCGGTCTGTCTGTCTGTCTGTGAATTTACACAGATGTAGATATGCTTGAGTTGAAAATTTGACCTAACACAGGAGAAATGTATTGTTCTTATTCCATTACCACTTTAAATGGTTTGCTCTTATACGAGCTTTTTTTTTTCAAACAATAAAAAGTATTGGCATTATACTCGTATGACAGAGTCTGTGTTTCTGTGTGGTCAGAATAGATTATAATTATCTGCTCAATAGATTTAATTAGGTTTACATATTTTAAGAAAACTTGGTATGCAGATATATTGCATGGAGATAGCTTGGGATTATATCTTGGGGGTTTCTGTTTAAGGTCAAGGACTCTGTTACTAAAAACACATTTCTGCTCAATAACTTTAGTTAGGCGGTACATGTAGATATTGTGACAAAATTGTTTTACAGATAATTTGCATGAAGACAAAGCTGGAGATCAGTGTCCTATAGATATGTTGCTAATAATGTCTCCCCCAGTATGCTGGGGAGACATTGTTTTTGTGGGCGGCATCCGTCTGATTTTAATTTGTCTGCATGGTTTCTCGAAAACCTTGGGTCGAATTTTCATGAAACTGCATAGGATTGATCACCACCAGCAGCCTCATTGTGCATATCTTATTCCTGTTCCTGTTCGATGAGTTATGTGACTTCGTTTTATTTTCATAAGACGTTTGCTTATTCTGATGGAAATTCATCTGCATAGTTGTATCATTAGGTCCCATGGTTATAAAACTTTAGGCTTGAGTCTGAGATCATACTCAAGCATCTGACCAATCAGTATCCATGCTTATAAAACTTTTAGTTGAGTCTGAGTTCGTTCTCAAATCTGACCAATCAAAAGCTTGAGAACTCAAATCTGACAAATCAAAAGCTTGAGAACGAACTCAGACTCAACTAAAAGCTTTATAAGCATGGACTCAGATACTTGAGAACGATCTCAGACTCAAGACTCAGAAGCTTTAAAACCTTGGACCATGATCATGGTTTTTCAAATACACACACATAAAGAAATTTTGAAAGCTAACCTGGAGTTTGGCAGACTGATTGATTTTCTGCTGGGGATTAAACCATTCAGTGGGATGAGCCATGTTAATGTTCTATCCCACATGCGACAGGTTTTTGGTGGCCTCCATCTCTGTTTTGTATTGCCTCCCTAATGCCTCTCTCAAACGATGATTGTTCCTGGTAAAGGAGTCCATGTATGTCATAATGTGGACTAGTAGTTTCTAGGTTAACTTTCAAATGTTCAGTTGTGTTTATTTGAAAAGTGTTATAGTTGTTGATCAAAAGACTTTTTCTTACTTGTCTTTTTTCATATTTACTAGTCTTTTTACATTGAATCAGAGAGAGAGAGGGTTACAAATCTAGTCGTTTTACATTAAATGAGAGAGTGAAGAGAGGAGACAGAGCATGATAGTTGGTTGAGAATGAGTGTGTGTGTGTGTGTGGGGGGGGGGTTCATTTTACTGATGAATCTGATTTTCTCAGCTGTACAATCAATATATTTTAATGTCTCTGTTCTAATTTGCTGCATTTTGTTTGTTTGTTAAAGTGTTCATAATTGATCTTGAGCTAGTCATTGAAGTTTACCGAATTATGAATCTGAAGAGTGAGTTAGTGAGTGATTTGGGTTTAGTTTAACTTTTTAGATGGATCTTAAATCTAAGTGAGTCGCACCTAGAAAAGATACCATCTCGGTTGTACAAGTAAAACAAATGATATAGACCCAGACCAACTGCCTTAATTATCACTGAGTGTAGGAGATGAATTTCCCACATAACTCCTCTTATCTCGGGGTTAGAACAACGGGTTAAGATTCCCCGATCTGTAACACGTGTAAGAACACTTTAGAACATATATGACGGCATACGTCATATATGACGTCAAACCATAGAAACTGATGTTTACATGTCATTTAAACGGCGAAAATACACTTTTTTGTAATGTGAGAAAAAGAATCTGATGCTTGTTGTCTTTTAAGGTCACATGCTCCTAAACTCACCAAGAAAATGTAATTAAGCTCGCCAAGGCTCGCTTAAATGACATTCTCTAAGGCCCGTTTAGGAACATGTGATCTTAAAAGACAACTCGCAACAGATCCTCTATGTACCGGTACCAGTGACGTTTGCAAATTGTGTAGACCCTGAAGTTGCCCATTGATCAGTGGTTGCACTGTTAGTTATACAAAAACCTTTAGAAAACTATAACCTTTGATACTGAATGGACTCCTCCATTAAGCTGTTAGCCCATTCCTCCATTAATACGCCTTTCTACACCTCTGTAAAAATCACCTGTTGAAACCATTCTGATAAATAGAGCACATGCTCTATTTATCACAATGGTTTCAAACTACAAAATTCTCAAATTTTCTTTTTCTCTAGATAATGCTCCTTTTGGGTAGATTTGTTCAGAGTGGTTGGATCTAAAAATAGCCTTTGAGGGAATGGATTAAGCTGTAAGGCACCAGTCTAGATTTAAAATTCAGCACTCAAAGGGTTCACCCTTACAACGCTGAATTTTTATGCCCCCATAGACGATAGTCGGGGGGCATATTGTTTTTGCCCTGTCTGTTTGTCTGTTTGTTTGTCAGCAACTTTAACATTGGTCATAACTTTTGAGCCAGTATAGATAGAGACTTGATATTTGGCATGCATATGTATCTCATAAAGCCGCACATTTTGAGGGGTGACGTGTCAAGGTCAAGGTCAGAGGTCAAGGTCAGAGGTCAAATATATGGGTCAAATCGCCGACTTTAACATTGGCCATAACTTTTGGACCAGTAGAGATAGAGACTTGATATTTGGCATGCTTGTGTATCTCATGAGGCTGCACATTTTGAGGGGTGACATGTCAAGGTCAGAGGTCAAGGTCAGAGGTCAAATATATGAGGGGGCATAGTGTTTCACAAACACATCTTGTCAAATGGACTATTCCAAAATTCAAATATGTCAAGCTTAAAGTAAATATTAAGTGATTTTTTTTAAAGAAAAGTGATGGGAGGGCTCCACTAAGAATAGGACCCTCTCACTTGGGTCTTCATTGTTTACAATGGACATAAGTGACTTGTGTCCCGCACTGTAAGGGTTAATGTTTGGCATGTAGATCCTGATTCATACTGGAATTCTTTGTCTTGATCTACATTTATTACAAAACTTTCTAGTGGTTCCACTCATGGATACACATTTTCACACTTCTGCAAACAGAATAGATCCAGATCAGACGGCTCCTGTATGAGCCACTGAGATCAGGGTCGACTCTTCTGAAAATGCTTTAAAAATAATACAGATCTATTCTACAGTTACTGCCATGACCACATGTATGTTTGTACTTGTTAGCCATTAAAAAAATCAGCTAATTCTCTTGGGGTCATAGCTTTATGACATGAATATTCATGAGGGGAAGAGTTAATGGGATTTGTGGTGTGTTGGAGATGGGGTTGATCACAGTAAAACGTCTCTAGAACGTCTACTCAAAAGTAGTCTAAATATTGATTTTTTAACCCTTGCCTCATGGATGCATGGGTATTAATTAGCTTAATGTTTTATAAAAACACTATGACCAAGGGAACATTTTTAACCATTTCAGAAACTGTATAATTCAATGTACATCATTTCATAAGCAAGCAGAGCAGACCCTGGTTAGACAACTCCTACAGAAGCCATTTTATCTAGGTGTTCTCTTTTTGCGAAGACATCAAAAAGGTGGTATCTGTATCAGATAATGGATAATCATGCAGAATAAATGCAGAAACTCCTGTAGAACTCATAGATATGTCTTTTTGATGTCTTTCCAAATAGAATAGACGCAGATCAGATGGCTTCAGTAGGAACCATCTGACCAGGGTCTGCTGTTTGTTTATGGAGTAATATATATCTGATATTATCGGATTTATTCTCAAACCTTTCTTGTACATATGCCATTATAAAAAACAAGATGTGTTTGTGAAACACTATGCCCCCCTCATATATTTGACCTCTGACCTTGAAGGATGACCTTGACCTTGACATGTCACCCCTCAAAATGTGCAGCCTCATGAGATACACAAGCATGCCAAATATCAAGTCTCTATCTCTACTGGTCCAAAAGTTATGGCCAATGTTAAAGTTGGCGATTTGACCCATATATTTGACCTCTGACCTTGAAGGATGACATTGACCTTGACACGGCACCCCTCAAAATGTGCGGCTTTATGAGATACATATGTATGCCAAATATCAAGTCTCTATCTATACTGGCTCAAAAGTTATGACCAATGTTAAAGTTGCTGACAAACAAACAGACAAACAGACAGACAGACAGGGCAAAAACAATATGCCCCCCCCCGACTATCGTCAATGGGGGCATAATAATTCAGTTATTATTCATTCAGTTGTTGTAGCTCACCAGTGAGCTTTTGTGATCGCCTGATGTCCGTCTGCAGCGTCGGCCGTCGTCAATAATTTGAACCTTTAAAAATCTTCTCTTCTGAATATACCAGGTTCTCAGCTTTCATCTTTGGCACATAGCGTCATCTGTAGGACCTCTACAAAAGTTATATAAATTATGTCCCTTGGGTCAAAATTAACCCCGCCCCAGGGGTGCCTTGTTTTCTATAGAAACATATAGTAAAACTTTGATTGCAATTTGGCACTCATATTTGGTTAAATATTGGTGTAAAGTAAGTATTTTTGTGTAAATTAGATTTATTGCATTAGATTTATTGCATAGAAACATATACATGTAGTTAAAACTTTGAACACCTCCTTTGAAACTTGAAGGGTTTCAGCTTTGATATTTGGCACATAGCATCATGTTCAGATCCTCTACAAAAATTATATAAATTATGCCCCTGGGGTGAAAATTTGCCACGCCCCAGGGGTTGCCAGTTTTCAGTAGAAACATAGTGAACATTTTGAAAATACTGGTGGAAGGCTCTCAGCTTTCATATTTGGCACATAGCATAATTTCCAGGTCCTCTACAAAAGTTATATAAATTAAGTCCCTGGGGTCAAAATAATGGCCCTGTCCCAGGGGTGGCCGGTTTTCTGTAGAAACATATAGTGAACATTTTGAAAATCTTCTCTGATTGTCTGTTGAGCGATATCAGGGCCATTATAGCCCTCTTGTTTCCATGAATATTGAGTGGGTAAAGCTGAAATGCAGGTCACACATAATGCAGAAAGATCCTATAATAGGAGCTTTCTGCATTACTTTTACCATGCATTAAGCATCCACCTGCTACAGCCGCTTAGGAAAGGTTTTTACTGTATTCATGTTGGTGCATACAGACGTTTATTTCGCTGGTAAATGTGAAGGTATTGAAACAATATAGATATTTGCTACATGTGATTGAAAAGAGATAATAAATATTGTTAATTTTGAGTTTATGTGTTGTTTATTTGTCTCAAATTACTTATACATGTTTTTATGACTGGACTTGAGAGAAAATTAGATAACCATTGGAACTATTCAACCATTGAAAAATCTCTGGAAGCCATAACTAGTGGAGAAGTACTTAATTTTTATACGCCCGTCTTAAGACGGGACGTATTATGTCGTTGCACCATCCGTCCGTCCGTCTGTCCGTGAACTTGTGCTTGTCCGCTCTCTAACTCATACAAATGTAATCCAATCCTTTTCAAATTTTGTCAGCAAGTATATTACCATAATGTCTCGGTTAAGTTCGATAACCAGCAAGATTGTCCCAGACACTCAATAATTATCTCCCCTTACTTTGTGAATTTCCGTGAATGTTTGCTTGTCCGCTCTCTAACTCAAACAATCGTTTTCCAATCTTTTTGAATTTGGTCAGCATGTAGATTACCATAATGTCTCAGTCAAGTTTGATAAACAGCAAGCTTGCACTTGACACTCCAGAATTATCTCGCCTTACTTTATGCCACCTGATATGGAATGGCCTTTCATTTGACGGGCGTATATTGTGACATTTTGGCACTCTTGTTATACGCCTCATGTAAGATTCAACTAATCTAAGCTTGCATAAATACATGTACCAGTATTACTTGATGTATTTCCTCATTCAATTGGTTACATTAATTATACTGAAAGAGAGAGTGATTTCAGTTTTCCTATCTCAAATGTATCTTCCTCATGATGTATCTTCAAACTTATTACCAGTTTTCGGCAAGCCATTTTGAGAACCGGCTAAAAACTCAGTAAAAATCAATGTAAAAATATGCGTTCGTGAAATAAATGATCCAGTAACCACTTTGGCAACCTCTCTATGCCAGCAAATCAAAAGCACTCCCCAAGGCTTCATAAATAACTAAGATTTCTGGCAAAAAATGTGAAATACTCTCAGAAAACAATCTGAAAATGCCATATAAAATGTTCGGGAGAATGAAATACATGAGACTATTTGAAAACAATCTGGAGTCTGCCTTAAGCTGGCGAGTATTTAATTTGTTCTTTTGACAATACCCCCGCCCACTTTCATTATATCACGAACTTTCTATGATGAAATATTAAGACAGTGTGCCCACTATATTTTCTCCTATATGTAATTAACCAATTACCCCAATACGACCAGTTAATAAGTAATTAGTTTGTCATTTTCAGACGATTCTAAAAAGTGGTGATAACATTGGATTTGGCGGAGAAAAGACAATTTTAGTATTTGATAACGAACCTATGTGAGATTCTTTAAAATTAACCCTTTCCCTCATGTAAACGTGTTTTCACGCATTTTCAAACAGAGTAGACCCAGATCAGACGGCTCCTATAAAAGCCGTCTGATCAGGGTCTGCTCTGCTTGCTAATGAAATTTGAAAGATCTGTTTTCTTACTTCCCAAATTGGCTGCATTGTTCTATCTGCCATATTTCGCTGTAACTATTTTGTCCATGGATATTAAGTAGGTATTGAATATGGAATAAACATAGAACAGAGGAAGTGTTAAAGTGATAAGGTAATATTATTTCATTGCAACAATTAGCCTTATTTTCTAGTGAAAAAGGACACAGGAAACATTTACAAACAGTGTAGATCCACCATAGTGACCATACATTTTAGGACACCTTATCTCCCCTCTTCACATGTTTAAAAAGCTGAATATGTCAGTTTGGAACCATTTTGATAACTTTATATGAAACTTATGGTGTAGATCCTGATTATAACTTGCTTTTTTCAGAAGCACTTTGGTCTGGTCATCTAAGTTTGTCTGGTCGAATATTTAGAGTAATTACGATAGGTACACGTGGGCAGCTGCATCTGACAAAGTGCCCGCATTTTGTATTTGTCGCTATCATATTTGGCAGAAGTTTCTCCATCATAACTGAATGCAGTTACAATATGACAACTGATCTGGGTCTACACTATTTTGTAAAAGTTCCGAGTTCCCCTTTTCCCTATACATCAAATGATTTGATTTGAACTTGTATCACGTCTGTTGATGTTAAATGATCTTAATTATAGGTTGTAAAGCCTAAGCAAGCTAGCAGTACATTTGTTATTAAGCCTGTGTCAACAGTTCGGATCTAGAAGAGGCATCAAGAAACTCAACATGTTGTCAGGATCAAAGCCCTTTGACACTCTGCTAGATTTTTAAGGAAATTAAAAAAATACTTTATAATAATTGCCAAAGAATATTGAATATTTGTTTATTATGTAACAAGTTAAAACTATACTCATTATGAAGGCATTAAAAGAGGGCTTAGTGCAAAACTATTGTAACTCCTTCACTTTGCGAAGGAGTTACAATAGTTTTGCACCAAGTCCTCTTTGCTTAGAATTTTATTCATGGACAACATTCAGTTCAATTTTAATCGTGCAGAAGCTTAAACTATATCCACACGAATATTCATTTAACCTTTTCCCTGTTCTATATTTATTCAAAGTTCAATACCTACTGAATATTCATGGTCAAAATAGTAACAATCAAATATGGAAGGTGGAGCATTGTAGCAAATTTAGAAACTAAAGAAACAAGCCTATCAAATTATATTAGCAAACAGAGCAGGGCCTGATCAGACGGCTGCTATAGGAGCCGTCTGATCTGGGTCTACTCTGTTTGGAGATGCAAGAAAAGGGGTTTATATGAAAGAAAGGGTTAAGGAATGGTGACGTCATGAACATGTATTAATTAGACGATTTTTTAAAATGGAATTTAAAACACAAGTTATTTTGGCCATGGCAAAAACTGTAGAAAAAACTATTTAATTTCATGAGGAAACAGAGCAGACCTTGATCAGAAGGCTCCTACAACAGTCGTCTGATACTGGTCTACTCTATTTGCGAAGGCGTCAAATGAAAGGTAAATAGTTAATGTACATACATTCTCATTGTTTTCTCTCACATTGTGTATTATCAACTACATAATAGATTTTCTTTATTTTAGTCACTCTGCAAACTGTAAAAAATCCAGGAAAATATCGATAACACCAAGATGAGTTTTCTTTATGTGATTGTTTCCGGGTAAGATAAAAGATAGACAATGATTATTTCTATACCCATCTCATCGAAGAGAGCTTACTCTTATGTACATTCAGTAGCCTCTCTGGTAGTGGTTGTTGAGTAGAAGTTGCCTCCCTTGACACTGGCTCTTGTTGAGTCTGTTCTGTGTCAAGCATTTATAAGGAATGGCAATATAAAGTTAATATAATATGGTTGATAAATGAAATTACACCAGTACCAAGGCATGTCATTTATTCTCTTACACGAGGGACCTTTTGTATATTTTAATGGTCTTACAATGGGTTGCACCAGGGCGATATATGCGAGGCATATTGATCTATTCAACACTCTTATTTTGTAGCTAAATCCTATCTTGTCGGTACTCATTAGAATCACTTCAAATATAAACCATTTTGCTTAACCCATTTGCTCCCACGATCCCATATATGGGACGTAGGCAAACAGTGTAGACTCTGATCAGACGCCGCATTATGCGGCGTCTGATCAGAGTCTACACTGTTTGCTGATAGGAAATTCAATATAAAACAAAACAAAAATGAAAATTTAGACCAGACATCCCTTAGATAAAAGATAGAATAATCCAATATATAAACATGGACGAATCCACTGGGAGCAAATGGGTTAACTTCCTATAATATCCTCTTATCTACAACTCTGTTGCACCATACTTCTAGATAATACAGTAAACACTCTCTATAACGGCCACTAAATTACATCAAGTATTTTGTGTTAAAGGCAGGTGGCTGCTTAAAGCAAGGTGAAAGTAAAACAGAACGCTCCTATAGGAGCGTTCTGTTTTACGTTCACCTTGCTTTAAGCTGACACCTGCCCTAAATACCAACTAATTCACACAATTTAGTGGCCGTTATAGAGATGTTTTACTGTACGATATGCAATTTGTGGCGATATAACTTAACCCTCTACCCCATTAATATTCATGTAAGAACTAATTACTTCACCAGTAGCATTGATATCAGCTCAACCTTTATCAGGTCATATGAATACAGGTATTTCTGACCACAGCATGAATTGTAGAAGCCTAACTATTTTGTTTCATAAACAGAATAGACCCAGATCAGCCGACTCCCACATGATCCATCTGATATGGGTCTACCCTGTTTGTAAAGACATGTCTATGGAGTTATGGGCTAAACAGCTAAACAATCCTTCACATTCAACTAAATGTATATCAAGAGCACCACCAGTGTGTGCCATATGGACATTAACCCTTTCGCTGCCAATGCCGGATCTGTGATTACCTATACAAACAGTTTAGATCCAGATGAGGCGCCGAGTAAAAACTCGGCATCTCATCAGGATCCAAACTGTTTGTTACTGTTACTATGTTTTTGAAACAAAAATGAAGAAAATCAAAATAATGAAAATTTGTAGCAGACGACAAAGTTAGCAGACGACAATGTTTGGCAGCGAAAGGGTTAACAGTATTCTATGGATCATAGTACATGTACATGTATCGCATAATCAGATTTTTTTTGCGATATATGGTAAAGGAGAACTGAATTATGTTAGTATCAAATACACTGTGTTTATGGCAAACGATACACTATTTTGATGCCATTGACACGAAGGCTTTCAGATATGTATTCCGTTTTGAAGAAAAGAAAGAAAGAAATTTGAGAAAAAATACGACAGACACTGAATCTAAGTAGTTTGAATAGTTTTGAACCGTGCCATGTGTTTGGGTGTTCGTTGTTATGGTGTGCGGTGGCCTGGTGGTAACGCGTTTGACTTTCAAATCCCGGTCCCTCCCGGAAATTTCAGAGACGCTTTTCAGTGCCCCCACCCCACCCCCGGGACCTCCTCTCCACTCAGGGGTTAAAATGGGTACCTGTGAGGGTCACTAGCCGGTACTGCGGTTGCATGATTGCGCCATATGTTAACAGTGATCAATATTGTAGACGAATGGCTCAATGACCAGTGGAGTAAATGTACAGTCGGCTGAGCGGTCCTTCGAACTGAAAGTAGACTATAACTAGGTACTTTACTTTTTACTTTTTATATGTGAAATTTCAAAAAATATGTGTCATTTAGGTCCGAAGTGAACTAAATGTCATAAACATATTTCCTTCAACCAAGCATTTTAACTTTTACCCCATAGGAATGTAATGCATTTGGAAACAGTATAGACCCACATCAGGATCTGATCTGTTTGCTTTATGGACTACTATAGATCTAATTCTACAGTTTCTACCATGGTCAAAAGGTCCCATATTCATAATGTCATTATGAAAATGCAGCTAATTAATATTCATACAGTCATTATTTCTGACATGAATATTTATTGCGTACAGGGTAAACTATTTATGTCTATACAAAGTTTTCCAGGTATGTTTAAACAATTTTGGTCGTCTTTTTGCATCAATATAAATACAGGATAAATGAGCAGAGTCACAATATTTAATGTTTTGCTTACACTATATCACTTCCCCTCATATAAACACATGTTCTAGCATTTGCAAACACAGTAAACTCAGATCAGACAGCTCCTAAAATAGTGTTATCTGCTTTTGCTAATATATTTTGATAGATCCTTTTCTTTAGTTTCTAAAGTGGCTACAATGGTCCACCTTCCATATTTCGTTATAACTACAGTGTTCCCTCTCTACAACGACACCCTTTGGGATACGAATATTGTAAGTGTTGTTCAGAGGGAGTTGTTATATGGAGGGAAAATCAAACATAATTAGCTTGTTTGCAGACCCCCAGATAAGGTGTATTTCGAGAATTAAAACCGTTATGCCTCAATCAAACCCTATGTTGTGACCACTCTTTAGAATCGTCACAAAGTGACGATTCTAAAGAGTGGTCACAATATAGGGTTTGATGGAGGCATAAAGAAAATACGATGGAAAAAGGTTGTTTCTGGAGCCTTGTTGTTTCGGAAACAGTGACATGCGTTGTTGTAAGGAGGGAATCGTTATTGAGAGGGCCGTTGTAGGGAGGGAGCACTGTACCCATGCATATTCAGTAGGTAATGCAAATGGAAATACATATAACACAGGGAAGGGTTTAAGCAAGGTAGATAGAGTAAATTAAAGCTACTCCGTTTTATCAGTGTCAATACTGTGCAACGCTAATCATGTAGCATATTCAACAGCCACTACTTTTGTCTGACTTTGGTCTACATTGTAGGCAAATCACAGTAGGTGCTTTTTCTTGTGGCACATTCATGTCATACAACACAGGTGACCAATATGGCAACATCTGGACATGCTTTCAATAACTCACTCTTAGAACCAAATTCAGGGATATTCTCAAACATGTGTGTTTGGTTCCTATTATTTTTATATTAGAATACCTATATAATTAATTTAAAACATGTCTTGGCTCCTATAGTTTCTACCAAAAATAACTCTGTAATTAACTTAAAACACGTGTTTCGTTCCTATAGTTTCTAATACTATTATAATAACTATGTAATTAATTTAAAACATGTGTTTGGTTCCTATAATTTCTATCAAAAACCTATATAATTAATTTAAAACATTATTTTGTTTCGTATAGTTTCAGAACACCTATATAATTAATTAAAACACGTGCTTGGTTTCCAGCTTTTCCCATTTGGTAGAAGCTGTCAGCATAGCAAACATGTTTGGGAATGCTCTAGAGTATTGAGACTAAGAGTGTGCTGTTGAGTTTAAAATCTCGTACCTGCTGGTACTACGTTCTAGATCAGTGGATTTTTGGGGTTTTCTTTATTCCGCCTCCTCCTAAAAGACAATGTGAGGTTTTCAAAAGAAATAAGTATATAAAATTTAAATAGATGACACCATGATAACCGTTCAGCCTTATGAAACCATGTGTAAGAAATAATGACATCGAGAATATTTATTAGCTGCATCTACAAAATGCCGTATGAACACAGGAAGTTTGGCCATGGCGGGGTCTGTAGAATCAGCCCTACAACATACGCAAACAGAGCACACTCTGATCAGATGGCAGGAACTTTGTGATTTGAGTCTACTCTGTTTGCCTAGACATTAAAAAGGCATATACAGTAAAATCTCTCTATAACGGCCACTAAATTACATCCAATATTTTTTTGTTATAGGCAGATGGATGTCTAAAGCAAGGTGAAAGTAAAACAAAACTCTCCTATAGGAGCATTCTGTTTTACTTTCACATTGCTTTAAGCAGCCACCTGTCCTAAATACCAACAAATTAACACAATTTAGTGACAGTTATAGGGAGGTTTTACAGTATATGATGAAGAAGTAACACAAAGCAATCTGTGTCTGCAAAACTTGTCTACTTTATTTCTAAAAATATTATTAATCCTTTACTCCATAGATACGCCTTTCTACTCATTTGCAAACAGAGTACACCCAGATTATATAGGAGTTGTCTGATCCGGGTCTGCTCTATTTGCTTATAGTATAATATAGATATGATTCCAAAGTTTCTGCCATGGCTCAAACTTCGTGTTTCCATGCGCTTTCACAAAAAATAATCTAAATACTATTCATGAAGTCATTATTTCTTGTATGTATATTCATGAAGAAAATGGTTAAACAGCATTTGTTTCTGATTCCTTCACAGAAATCATGACCAGACTGTGAATATTGTGAAACAATTTGGAATAATGATATAAGTCCAATTTGTAACTCGTCTGGCATCAACTATTTACAGAAGTTGGCATGCACATACTTTATTTAATGTGTACCAAGGGTTTGAATAAACACACACACAATAAACAGATATTATTGATATTTTAAAATTTGATGTATTTTGTTTAGCTCACAAGACATCAAAGCTAGAAACTCGAGGATTTCGGTCCCATTATAATTGCATTTCTTAGTGCTACAGATCTAAACGTTGTGTTTTTCCCCAAAGATAAAACACCCAACGAGGGAGTCAAAATGCCCATGATTGAGAAACAGACAACCCTTATAAATAGTTATGGGATAATGCCAATAACATAAATCATGAGTAAATTTCCAGAGCTCCAGATGCGTAAATTAAAACATTCTCCAGAATAACTTCTTTATTTCTCAACCAAACCCAATGTTGTGACCACTCTTTACAATCGTCTCTTCGAGACAATTCTAAAGAGTGGTCACAACATAGGGTTTGGTGGAGAAATGGCGATTTTAGTATTTGAGTACGCACCTTTATCTGTAGCTCTGAATTTTTCTCCTTTTTGTTCATATTTTCCTCACCCGAAAAAATGTTTGCTGAGTATTTCAAACATGAGTTTCTTAATTTCTTTACAAAAAATAATTAAATTTTCAATTATTTTACAATGATGAGACACTGCGTTACTCAGTACATGAATTTCAACCGGATCCAAACTGTTTGCAAATATATTCATAAATTGCCCAGAGCGTTCAAAGAACATCATGATGTTCACACTTTGTTTGACTCAACATTGCACCCAAGGTTTCAGAGCTTTTATGAGCCCCAACTGTCTCATTCACCAGTGGATCTGTATTCAGAATCTGAAGCCAATGCTCTGTAACACAGAAAAAACAAGATTAAGCGTAACACGCAAATTAAAAACAGAAAAAACCCTCAAAGTAATCTTTGGGGCAATCATAACCGTAACCATTTAAATGTGGAAACTCAGGGTATTGGTACTTGCAAACAGTGTAGACCAAGATCAGAGGATTCCTTGAGGAGCTCTCTAATCAGGATTTACACTATTAAATTTGTTATTCAAAACATTCTAGCACAATGGTAATTATAGGATTTACACTGATAGTCATTACACTGATTGACCATTGCACTTTGATTATTTAGCATTCATAGGGTTAATTTGTTCATTCATATGAGCGAAAGGGGTTAATCTAAATGTGGCACAAATATCACACACACACGTAAGATAATCACTGCTTTGAAATCCTAATTTCAATCAAAAACTAACGTTTTGGATTGGATCTAAGACAATTGATATTTGATTGCTCCTGACTGATTTACATATCTAAAGTGCAAAGTTTGTTTTCGTGACATAGCACATCATAATTTACAAGGAATGGCGAAACTTATATAACTTGTTTCCCGCCTTCGAATGGTTAGCGTTGAATGATGAAAACAGGTGTATTGGCATATGCAAACTGTGTAGATCTAGATCGGAGGACTCCTAATGGAGCCCTTTGACCAGAATCCTATGGCAAACATAATCCTTTCATACTGACTAGATCTACCTTTTTATTCCATTGCAAACACTGTTAACCCATTACCTCATAGACTATTTTTAGATACAACCTCTTTCAATAAATCTACTGAAAAGGAACATTAAATAGAGAAAAGGATTTTTTAAGAATTCTGCAGTTTGAAACCATTGTGATAAATAGAGCATTTGCTCCTATAGGAATCGCCAAAAGTCATCAATATGAGGGAACGGGTTAATCCCAGATCAGGTCTCAAGCGAGGAGCCCTCTGATCTTTGTCTGCACTGTTTGTGATTCTAAATCCTCTGACAAATTTAACCCATTCATACTGCATGGACTCTACCAATAAACAACGATGTACTATTCCCCTCTGAAAAGTCAGTGTTTAACCCTTTCCTCCATGAGTACTCATGTAAGAAATAATGACGTCATGAATATTACTTAGATTAATTTGTTATAATAGCACATGGACACATAATGTACGGCCATGGCAGAAACTGTAGAATCAAAACTATATCATATCATAAGCAAACAGAGCAGACCCTGATCAGACGGCTCCTATAGGAGCCGTCTGATCTGGGTCTTCCCTGTTTGCAAAGGCCTAAAAAGCGTATTTATGGTGTAAAGGGTTGAAGGGTTAAAATGGAATTAAATTTCAGCAGAATGTTATCTAGTCACTGTTGTTTAGTTAGAGATATGTGTGACTATCTAATGTCGTTTAATTTATTTGGTTCAGGTAATTAACAAGGAATGGCGATACTGGCTTAGGACTAGTAAGGAAGAGCAAACTATGAAGAACAAAGAGCTACAGGACATGATTACAGCTCAGAGAGTTGAGAACAAATACCGCAAACACAATGAGATCTGCACGAAGGTTGTCAACCAGATTGTTGAATCCACCGGCAAAGTAGCTGAACACAGGGAGCTGGCTCAAAAGTAAGTTTATCTCGCTTACAAAATGACGTACATTTTAATTGGCAAATGAGATCCCTGCTTCACACATAATGTGATGAGTGATTGTGTCAGAAAATATAAAACAAATGCATGTTTTAATCTTATTAACTGTTTCACATTTGTCTGAGACATCATCTGAGGGGATGTTTGGTTGATGTTTCAGGTTAAGAATTATTAACATTTATCAATGTGTTTTCAGCCTAGTACCAGCTAGGCTGATGAGAGGAGCTTTCTGCATCAATGTGTTTTCAGTCTCGTACCAGCTAGACTGATGAGATGAGCTGTCTGGATTACTTTTGACCTGCATTAAACTACCACCTGCCTTAGAGAATCATAATTAATCATCTTTTTATGGCCGCTTAAGACAGGTTCTACTGTATTTTTGATGTCAAATTCTCAAATGAATATCCATGAGGTAACACTTTGACTCTTTCGGCGCCAAATTTCTAATTGTCGTCTGCAATCCAAGTTTGTTAAATTATTCAGTAAAATAAGGAAATGAGATAAATAAATGCAAATTTCAAAGGAATAAAGCACATATATAGAAATAGAGATTAAGACAAATAGTGAAGTCCCTGATCAGACGCCGCCCTGAATAGGCGGCGTCTGATCTTGGACTGCACTATTTGTCGTGATGCATTTATGCGACTGCAGCGGTGAAAGGGCTAATAATTCAAATGATTTGATGGACTGTATGGATCCATCCTTCAGTTTGGAACAGGACAAACTGAATCCTATTGCTTTTGGTAGTTTACAGAAAGTGTTTACCCAGACCAGTCGCTACGTGGAAGATACGGCTACCACTGCATGTACATATGTACATGTATTTGCAACGATGCAGCAGACGAGCGAAGTTAAGATAATCTTTGCAAACACCCTGGGTCTAATTTAGACGCAGAATAAGTCAGCGTCTCATTAGGATCAGAACTAGTTGATACCCTGACTGGGGTTTTGAAGAGTAATAGAATAATACATGATTTTGAGAATGGTAAGTAGACGACATATTTTGTTTGCAGACGCAAATTACGTTGCCTACCATGTGTTTGTTCAACTGTGGATGTGCTGACGAGTTACAAAACATGCAGATCCTGCAGTAGCTGATTTATGTCCACACTGTTTGCAAAGAGAAAGAACATGTCCTAAGCAGAGCTGCAGATAAAGGTGCGTACCCAAATGCTAAAATCGTCATTGCTCCACCAAACCCTATACTGTGACCAATCTTTAGAATCGTCTCTTTGAGGGTTTGATGGAGACATGAAGAAGCCATTCTTGAAAATATTTGAATTTATTCATCTTATCTGGACCTCTGGTCTCTGAGACACACGTTCTAGTCACGTAGCTTAGTTGTCTAGACGTATATATAACATACAGTAGAACCCCTCTAATGCGACCACTTAATGAATAAACATGGGTGTCTTTATAAGCAGGTGGTTGCTTAATGCAGGACAAATGTAATGCAGAAAGCTCCTCTAGGAGCTTTCTGCATTACTTTTGTCCTGCATTAAGCTACCACCTGCATCTAGCGCCAAGAATTATACCCCTTTTAGGTGCATGGTCGTATTAGCGGGGTTTTACTGTATTTGAATTTATTCATCTTATCTGGACCTCTGGTCTCTGAGACACACGTTCTAGTCACGTAGCTCAGTTGTCTAGCCGTATATATAACATATTTTTCTCTGTTTTTGTTGTCTGTTGCAAACAGTTCCACTTTCTTCAATGGATTAAATGCAAAAGCAGATCTATCATCTCGTATAATGAATCATATACGACAGGACGAAACTTACACCAAGTTGATTTTTCTGTCGGAAGAAGTATTGGAAATATAAATGGTTCTATTTTTTATAGAAATGTTTACAAATGACAATTTACTGTCCAATGACCTCGTCGAACGTCAGTTATTTTGTCTGGTTACCATGGTAACTGTCTTGAATCGCTTGTATCCAGGACAAATGCTTACGCCTACTTATATCTGGAATGAAGATATACTTTTTTGTACATCTATTCGCAGAGAAAAGGATGATTCTTAACTAAGATAAGTCAGCGTAGCCCTTTATTTGATAGATAATTATATAACCCTTTATTCATGTACGAAAAAATGACATCATGAACATTTATTAAAATACTTTTTATCATGGCACATGATCACAGAAATGTTTGGATATGGCATAAACTGCAGACTCATATCTATATTATTTCATAAGCAAACAGAGCAGACCCTGATCAGATGGCTCCTGCAGGAGCCGTTTGATCTGGGTCTACTCTATTTGCAAAGGCATAGAAAGACGTATTTATGGAGTAAAAGTTCAGACTTTATCCGTTATAAATATTAATTGATTGAATTGTAGTTTTCAACATAAAAACAAGGGAACATACCTTTATTACCACGGCAAACAACAGATAATATGATCAGTAACATAGCAACACGTACACACTAGAGAATAAGATCTGTAACATATCAACACACACACACTAGAGAATAAGATCTGTAACATATCAACACACATACACACTAGAAAATAAGATCTGTAACATATCAACACACATACACACTAGAGAATAAGTTCTGCAACATATCAACACATACACACTAGAGATTAAGACGATCTGTAACATATAAATACATACACACTAGAGAATAAGATATGTAACATATCAACACATACACACTAGAGAATTATATCTGTAACATATCAGCACATAAACACTAGAGAATAAGATATGTAACCTATCAACACATACACACTAGAGAATAATATCTGTAACATATCAAAACATACACACTAGAGAATAAGATATGTAATCTATCAACACATACACACTAGAGAATAAGATCTGTAACATATCAACACATACACACTAGAGAATAAGATCTGTAACATATCAACACATATACACTAGATAATAAGATATGTAACATATCAAAACATAAACACTAGAGAATAAGATATGTAACCTATCAACACATACACACTAGAGAATAAGATCTGTAACATATCAACACATACACACTAGAGAATAAGATCCGTAGCATATCAACACATATACACTAGGGAATAAGATATGTAACCTATCAACACATACACACTAGAGAATAAGATCTGTAACATATCAACACATAAACACTAGAGAATAAGATATGTAACATATCAACACACAGAGCATGCACGTGATCTAACAGTTCTTGCAGAAACTTCTGTATCCACGCTTATAAAACTTTTTAGTTGAGTCTGAGTTCGTTCTCAAGTTTTTGATTGGTAAGATCTTACCAATCAAAAGCTTGAGAACGAACTCAGACTCAACTAAAAAGCTTTATAAGCATGGACCCAGATCTGGGGCTACTCTATTTCCAAAGGCTTGTAAATGCGGAATTAACTTATGAAGCTTTAACTTTATGTCGACATTTCGTAACTATTTAGGTTAAACCTCTCTACAACAGACACATTTTCAGAAGTCCAGATACGATGCGTAAATTAAAACATTTTCAAGAATAACGGCATTATTTCTCCACCAATTCCTATGTTGTGACCACTCTTTAGTATCGTCTCGAAGGGACGATTTTAAAGAGAGGTCACAACATATGGTTTGGTGGAGAAAGGGTGATTATAGCATTTGAGTACGCACATTTATCTGTTGCTCTGACAGACTACGGGTAACGGGTTTAAGGTTATCCAAAGACGAATGGTTCGCAGTGTTCTGAAATACTTCATTGCTGCGTTACGCAAACATGTTACCGGTAATTAGTTTCCCTCATATAAACGCTATTTCATGCATTTGTAAACAGAGTAGACCCAGACCAGACGGTTCATGTTTTTAGCTCACCAGAGCACAACGTGCTCAGGGTGAGCTTTTGTGATTGCCTGATGTCCGTCGTCCGTCGGCACCTTTGGCACATAGTATCATCTTTAAGTCCTCTACAAAAAATTATATAAATTATGGCCCTGGGGTCAAAATTGGCCCCGCCCCAGGGATGCCTTGTTTTCAATAGAAACATATAGTAAAACTTTGAAAAATATTCTCCTCTGAAACTGGAAGGCTCTCAGCTTTCATATTTGGCACAGAGGATCATGTTCAGGTCCTCTACAAAAGTTATATAAATTATGGCCTTGGGGTCAAAATTGGCCCCGCCCCAGGGGTGGGCAGTTTTCAATAGAAACAAATAGTGAACTCTTTGAATATCTTCTTCTCTGAAACTGGAAGGCTCTCAGCTTTCATATTTGGCACATAGCACCATGTTCAGGTCCTCTACAAAACTTATATAAATTATGGCCCTGGAGTCAAAATTGGCCCAGCCCCAGGGATGGGCAGTTTTCAATAGAAACAAATAGTGAAATTTTTGAAAATCTTCTTCTCTGAAACTGGTAGGCTCTCAGCTTTCATATTTGGCACAGAGCATCATGTTCAGGTCCTCTTCAAAATTTATATATATTATGGCCCCGGGGTCAAAATTGGCCCAGCCCCAGGGGTGGGCAGCTTTCAATAGAAACAAATAGTGAAATCTTTGAATATCTTCTTCTCTGAATCTGGGAGGTTCTCAGCTTTCATATTTCCCACATAGCATCATGTTCAGGTCCTCTACAAAAGTTGTATAAATTATGCCCCTTGGGTCAAAATTGGCCCCGCCCCTGGGGTAGCCAGTTTTCGACAGAAACATAGAGTGAAAACTTTGAAAATCTTCTCCTCTGATTGTCTGGTGAGCGCTTCAGGGCCATTCTGGCCCTCTTGTTTAAAATCAACAAATGAATGTCCACTTAGGACATGTTCTACTGTATGTTTTACTGCAGCGTTAGATGAAAGGACCTAATCACCAGGTATGTCTTGCAAATGTCTCACATGAATTATGTGCGGATGACTATGAAAAACGTCATGAATGGGAAATTATTTTTTCCTTTATAGCACACGGATGCCAAATGAAAGGCGATGTCGTAAAACATGGCACGATATCCATAAACCTGTTCATTTGTCTGGCTTTGAAATTAACGACCAGTGCATAACAAACTGAATACAGTCGAACCTGTCTTAATTGGTCATCAAATAGAGGTCTAATTATGGATCTATAAGGCAGGTGGTAGCTAAATTCAGGTCAAATGTAATGCAGAAAGCTCCTATAGGAGCTTTCTGCATTACATTTGCCCTGCATTAAGCATCCACCTGCTTTTGAAGACTCCCATGTTCAATAAATTAATGACCGCTTAGGGCAGGTTCTGCTGTATTCATTATTCCTATAAAATCTGTAGTGATTCTAAGACACAAGATTTATCATGCTAAGCAAATATTTCCTTGAAACAAACGTTAACAGCTGAGTACAAAAACGCTGCAACTGATGCCTATTGGCAAAACAGTTATGGCCTATGGCAACAGTTTTGATCCTGATGATGCACCAGGTAACTCGAGGTATCATCATGATCCAGACTGCCTGGTACTCTGATCTTGAAGTTTGAAAGAAATGAAATAAATCAAATTTATTTTTCATAATAAAATAATAAAAAGAAGGGGTCACTTTTGCAAATGCTTACAGATATTAAGAATGATGTTACAATAGTTTGCGCTATTGCTTCGAAATGTATTCTATTTCAGAGTTCGTGACATACTGTATTCCGTGTCTTATAAACCCTTAACTCTATAAACGTTTATTGAAGAAATAATGACATCATGAATATAAATTGGTTTATTTCTTTTATAATGACACATGAACACAGAACGTTTGGAATTGGCAGAAACTGTAGAATCATATCTATATTATTTCATAAGCAAACAGAGCAGACCCTGTATCAGGCGGCTCCTATATAGGATCAGTCTTATCTGGGTATACTATGTTTGCAAAGGCGTACAAATCCGTATTTATGGAGTAAAGAGTTAAGACGCACATGCAATCAGTTCCAACCAGTTTGTATCCCGATGACAGCACGTGTTACTCGCTATCTTGTTTGCAAATATAAGGTACTCGCGTATTCATTCACGCGTAGAATGTTAACTCTTTCGGCGCCAAATTTCTAATTGTCGTCTGCAAACCACTTGTTAAATCATTTGGTAAAATAAGGAAATGAGATCAATTACAAATTTTCATACCGAAATGTTGCGAACAGTTGCATATAATTGTTACGGTTACTGTGAACTGACCACAGGCGTGTTTACCTTTTCTTCAACTCAAACTATCAATCTGATGTTAGTTCAGTTGAATTTAACCGTTTATACCCTATGAATATTCATGAAAGATATAATGGAATCATTAATATTCATTAGCTACATTTTACAATATAAACTCAGGATTTTCTTTACAGAAACTGCATAATCAGATCTATATACTTCCATACTGAAACAGAGTAGGTAAAGGGTTATCAAAAGGCTTTCGCTTATATACACATCTTTTCAGTTAAATGCAAATAGAATAGACCCAGATCAGACGGCTCCTGTTTCCATATGAAATTAGATATGATTCTACAGTTTCTACCAATACCAAAACATCATGTGTACACATCGCATACCATTATAAATACCGTGAAACCCCGCTAATGCGACCACTTAATAAACAGCCACTAATGTCGTCTAAAGCAGGTGGTTGCTTAATGCAGGGCGAAAGTTATGCAGAAAGCTCCTAGAGGAGCTTTCTGCATAACTTTCGTCCTGCATTAAGCTACCACCTGCCTCTGCCACCCAGAATTATGCCCCTTTTTGGTGGTCGAATTAGCGGTGTTTTACTGTATTAATTATGCCATTATTACTTACATGAATATTCAACAAGGACATGTTAAGTGAGACGGTCAGTGTTGGTACATAGTATAGTACAAAGCTAAAGCTGCATGAAACCATGCATTTGCACTAGAAACTTGATAAGTGATGAAGTGTTATTTTATGGCCAGAAACATGAAATAATATACATGGGTGCGTTCAGTAACTGTTACACATTTATGCAACAGTTCGCAAAAAATTAAGACTAAAATGCTGTGGTTTCTCTTGTAATCGCAGCATTTCAGTTCATAATTCGCGCACAGTTACATGAATCTGTAACGATCGCTGTTAACTGAACACAGCCAGCTGATTCTACAATTTGTACAGTGATACAAAGTGATACCGGTTTAGGTTTAAAAGTGACATTAGTAGTGTGTCAAACATTGGATCTAAATGGACTGCCAAGTTACTTTGGATCCGGATCTCATCTGTTTCCAAAGGTAAACACAAATTGGCCCATTGCAGCAAACTTTGTGAGTCTATTTCCATCGACTTCGACCTAATTTGCATTTGTAAACAGCATGGATCCAGAGAAGACGTCGAGTAATTCTGCGTCTTGTCAGGATGCAAGCTGTTTGACACATGGCCAATACTTTCTCTAAAGCTTGAACGAATAGCAAGTAAGAAGAACAAATGCAACAAAAATGGGATGTCATAATCAGACATAATTTCTACTTTGCCATAAAATTAACCCTTATCTCGCTTACAAAATGACGTGTGCTTGAACACTCACCTGGCTTAATTTTAATAAACTTTGGATTCGTTCAAGATTTTGAGAAACTGTTAACTCAGCGTAAAACAGATTGGATCCAGATGAGATGCCTAGTTACTCTGCATCTCATATGAACCCAAGCTGTTTGCAAACACAAGCCAGGTTATGTATAGTGGGGTACAAGCGTTACGGCAGTAGAATCACCCTGTCTCTCAGACAGTATACAATTACAGTAGTGTACCATGCCGTAATAGACACAATTAAATGTCAGAATTGATGCGTCTGTAATGGAACTTGTGTGCAAGTTATATTTAAATTGACATTGTCGTCTGGTGTTGAACGTATATATAAAAAACTCTTTTAAACGACCACTCAAAATATGAATAATTCTTAGTCTTGAAGACATGTGGTAGTTTAATGCAGGTGGATAGTTATACAGAAAGCCCCAATTAGAGCTTTCCTCATTAATGTAGTTATACTGCATTAACACTTTCCCTGTTCTATATTTAGTCTAAATTTCAATACCTATTGAATATTCATGGGAAAATATATAATGAAATATGGAAGGTGGAACATTATAGCCATTTTAGAAAGTAAAGAAACAGATTTATTAAATTCCACTAGCAAACAGAGCAGACCCTGATCAGACGGATCCTCTAGGAGCCGTCTGATCTGGGTCTACTCTGTTTGCAAATGCGTGAAAACGCATTTATATGAGGGAAAGGGTTAAGCAACAAACTGCTCCTGATTTTACTCTACACATTTTTTCAGTAACATACCTATTCTTCTTCTTTATAGTCTCAGAATATATATTTAACCGGAGCAGACCAGAGCAGATCCCGATCAAACGGCTCTTTAATTCTAACCAATCGATGTCTGTATTAAACTGAGACTTGTTAGAACAGCGTGAACCATCTTCACTTACTTAACATTTCACATGATAACTTTTTGTCACCGTCTGGGACTATCGTATTTCTTTTATGTGACAAGTAGATAATGACACTATCGCTACACTTACAGCAAGTCTCATTCTTGGCTAATATATCCATTATTTCTGGGGAATTTTACGCAACAACGACTGTTGCATGTTCCAAACAGTATACATGTGTTCGAGGATTAACGAATACTGGAGATCTATACGAGGTGTACAGATCATTCAAAATCCCTCATTTCACCGCCATATTATATCTTGCTACTACTCATTAAAATCGCCTCCTCGGGCGATTCTAATGAGTAGTAGCCAGATAGGGTTTGTACAGCGCTCCAGATAATGTCTGCATGCTAACGTGTACGTTCGCGCAAATTTTGTTTTCAATATTGAAAGTCAAAATGAAATGCTGAAATTGAGCATGGAGCAATGTTGGCGTTTCGTATGGAGGATGATTAACGCCACAAATGCATCATGCTATGTGGCATTTAAGTTTGCTTCATGTTAAATGAGTCATGCATTGTAGTATTTCAGTTTGCTTCATGATAAATGCATCATGCATTGTGGTATTGAACAGTTTGTTAAACGATTCATGCATGTCGAGAAGTGCTTCATTCTTTCACTGAAGTTTCTTTCTAGATCCCACATTCAACGAAAAAGCATCGTGCATTGTGCATTATTACATTCGAAATTGCATGCAAGTGTGTGCTTTGTTTAACAATTAAACCTCTTTCTTCATCCGTCGTTCGTCATCATGCCTGTTGTTTACCTCCTTTCGGCTTGTTTGTGGTATTTTGGTTCATTCTTCAATGACACATGACCCAATGCGGTAAGCCCCTAGCACGAAGCATAAAGCCGAATGCCGAAGGCATTATGTACTCCAGCCAAACATGCAAAATAGGTGGCGCTTCATAGAAAACCAGATATATATCAAGGTACTGAGGATGGATTCAACGTAGATTGAATTAAATGTTTGGCTTGGCTTTTAAATGTAGCTTTGAGCGACTGGACAAAGCTACACCTTTAAGATGCAATTTCATGGGATGCATAAGCACGCCAACCACGAAGTCTTCATCTCTACTAGTTCAGGCTTTATAGCCAATATTAGATTTATGAAGAAAATACCCATTGCCCTTGACTATACATCACTTAACCCCTTCCCTGTTCTATATTTAGTCAAAATTTCAATAACTACTGAATATTCATGGACAAAGTAATAGCTAACATTACATTTAGTAGAAAGTACCTTTGACACATAACTGTGACCTTAACCAGGGACTGCTTTGTTTGTATATGCAATTGTAGTACAATGGATCAGACTACCAGTTTACCAATACCAAACAACCATGTGTATACATGCCATTATAACTAAATTAACTAATAAATATTCATGTCATTAATTCATACATGAATTTACATCAGGGATATTGATTGCTAATATTAATTGCATGGTTAGCTTATGTGACTATGACTAATACAGATGGTAACTTAAACTTCTTAAATGTGACATTTAATTTTGAAAATAGATTAAAGTTAAGCTGTTTCATTATTTTCATTGTTTCCTATGCTAGCGAAGATGAAAGAAATCTTTTGACACAATTCTACCATACTATTTTAATGCTGTAGCATTGATTACATATTTTCTATATACCTTAAATAATAAAAACAAGTTATGACATTTTCAGTTCATCAGGATCAGGATATTTAAATACCAGAGAGTTTAATGACGTCATTTTAACCATATTACAAATGTCATAACTTGTTTTCATTTTCAGAACATTTTGAAAGAAAACAAAACTGTTCTGAAAGCCCTTGTTAATGGGCTCGAAGTACTAATGCATAAACAAAAACTTCTGGATGTCAACAGGAGTTTAATTGTACAACCTTTTCATAACCAAACTACATGTATATTCTTTGAATAATTGTTGTCCAGTATATTCAGGTTAACCCTTTCACTCATATAAATGCCTTTTCACATATGTGCAAACAGAGTAGACCCAGATCAGACAAATCATTCGAGACCCGCCTGATCAGGGTTTGCTCTGATTTCTTATTGAATAAGATAGAGAGATCTGATTATACAGTTTCTGCCACGGTAAAATATTATATGTTCAGAACAAAATACAAAAAGTAAGCTTATTGATATTCATGATGTCATATTTTTTGCGCGAATATTCAACCGAGAAAGGGTCAATATAATATAATAAGTATTAGGTCCATTACCCCTCAACTACATAAAGATGCCCTTTACGCCTTTGCAAAGAGAGTAGACCCAGATCTGACGGATGAATCAATAAGGGGAGGGGACTCTGCTGTCCTCCCTAATGCAAAATGCTATAATACAAAATATCGATGGATGTTTACACAATTTGACAATTTTATCTAAAGAAAATCAATTATATTCTATATTCTTTCTGTCAAATTATTTTAAACGTGTGATTACGACTGAATAGCTTTAGTATAGTGTGTTTGTCTTAATTGGCTGCTAGAGCACGACAAAGACCGGGATCGATCATAGCGAAGTTGGAACAACGCACCCCGCATCATGCATCAAACACCAAGAACCAAGCGAACCGCACAAAGAATATACTTTAAAGACGTTTAAACAATGAAACAAAAGTAATGAAACAAATCATTTGACGTTTATAATGATCAATAGATAAGTTTAGAGATGGCTGAATGTCGGATCGAGGACGAAACTTCAAAGAAAGAAGGAAGCGCATCGTAGCATGCAATAATCGTTTAGCATGATGCATTTAACAAGAAGCAAACTGAAATGTCACAGAGCATGGTGCATTTTTGGTGTTAATCGTCCTCCATCGTTTCTCTCGCCGACAAACTCCAGACGACACAATGTTTTTCTGTCAGTCGGACGCTTGCAATGTGACTACTTCTCGGCTCTAATCCCTACGCACCAGTTCGACATACCGCAGCCGATTCCGGTACTCTACATTTAATGTAGAGTTACGGAATCGATCGCCATTTTGGAATGCTTCGCACCATGATTATACTGGACCAGTCTTAGTTTATCGCCATATAATTTGAAAAAGGAAATGAACAGTAAAACAAGAATTACAGTTCCCAGTAATATACATGGACCTAAAACTATCGGAATGGTACGAGTTACTACGGGTGCGAAAGTGAATGTAAACCCAAATCGGAATTCCTTGAATAATTACGCCAGTGTAGCTATGCATTGTTTCAAGCCAATTTCGGCGGAGACAAGAAGGGCGAAACGCACAGTCAGATAAAAATACGTACGCAATTTCCTGTATGCGTTTCAATACAGACGGGTTGAGTTTGGTGTACAAAATATGCTCAAAAACGCACGTTATCTGGAGCAAATGTTCTGTCGCCACTCACCTTATCTAGCTCATTTCATAACAAACAACGAACTCCACAGAGCCGTAAGGATTTCACGATTCAGTGCCTAGAGCAAGACATAGAATAAGCATAGCAGTTATCCTGTCAAAACTAGCATTTGACAAATGAATGTAAACAAAGTTGACTTTGAATAATTGCCATGTTGGAAACACTGTTTTCGCCGAGGGTGAATCAGATATTATTAAATCAAATGATTCATTGCAGTTTTCTGCAAGCAGAAAATTAAATACGATAGAAACGTTATATTTATCATTATGTTTTCGAGACTAGCTTGCAGTATGAGAACAGCAGTGATATACAACAATGAGCGAATCCTTTGCTCTCTTTGATGTATATGCACGTACAGTAAAACCTCTCTAAACCGGACGTTCAAATTAGTATAACTGTCGGCCTTGGTGACAGGTGGCAGGGTGAAAGTCATGCTTCAAGCTCCTCTAGGAGCTTTCTGCATGAATTTCACCGAACGGCCACCTGCCTAAAAGTATCTACATTCTTTTCTACTAACATACCGGTTTAGAGGGGCTTTACTGTTATATATACAATGAAACATTTGACTAATTCTTAACCCGTTGTAAAAGAATAATGTCTGCTGAAATTTGGACCTTGCGCAATTTTGACTTCTTCCGATTCGATCAAGCTTTAGAGAAACCAGTGATCGAGTGTCAAATAGCTTGGATCCTGAAAAGAGGCCAAATTACCAGGCATCTGGATCCAAACCGTTCGCAAATGCGGAGTCAGTTCACGATTAGCTGGATAAGGGTTGAGGTTAGGACGTCCGTAAACCGGTTTAAACCCCAAGTGGTGTTTTTGCTACTGACCGTGCCAAGGCGGTACTCGCTTTGTCACCCTTCCTTTTGTTTGCCTTGCGTCTTTGTGCTTGTGATTTTGTTCATGTGTGGAGTGTTTTTCTCTGGTTCTTGGGTGTGGAGTGTTTGTCTCTGGAACAGGTGGCTGCTTAATATAGGATGAATATCATGCAATGTGAAAGTCATACGGAAAGCTTCTTTGAAATTATTGGAACATGTAACTGTTTATAAGTCCTACAGAAAGCTCACACGAGAGCATGCTGTATGGATTTCACCATGCATTAAACTGTCCCCTGTCTTTAAAGACCAGCATTGATACTAATTTGCATGTTTTATTTGGAGAAGTTTTACTGCACCATTGGTTCACCCTATGCTTATTAACCAGTGTTACCCATGCATCTATGTTTTTACTCCACCGTACGTTCACTCTATGCTATTAGCCCATGATACATTGTACCCATGTATCTATGTTTTACTCCACCGTACGTTCACTCTATGCTATTAGCCCCACCGTACGTTCACTCTATGCTATTAGCCCATGGTATCCATGTATCTTTGTTTTACTCCACCGTACGTTCACTCTATGCTATTAGCCCATGGTACCCATGCATCTATGTTTTACTCCACCGTACGTTCACTCTATGCTATTAGCCCATGGCACATTGTACCCATGTATCTATGTTTTACTCCACCGTACGTTCACTCTATGCTATTAGCCCCACCGTACGTTCACTCTATGCTATTAGCCCATGGTATCCATGTATCTTTGTTTTACTCCACCGTACGTTCACTCTATGCTATTAGCCCATGGTACCCATGCATCTATGTTTTACTCCACCGTACGTTCACTCTGCTATTAGCCCATGGTACCCATGTATCTATGTTTTACTCCACCGTACGTTCACTCTATGCTATTAGCCCTTGTATCTAAGTGGACTTGTCCAGATGTGTATTCTGACATGAAATCTATTTTTCATTTGTAGCCTCGTGATACGCGGACCTTTCTCCTGCTATCCACGTCCTGACAAACATTTGGAGCAAGCTTGGATCCCAATGAGACGTCGAGTAACTCGGTGTCCCATCAAGGTCCAGGCTGTTTGGCACTTGGTTTATTCTTGCCCAGGCGTAATCGAATCGAAGGCAGTCAACATTGCATCAGTTCCATACTTGAGGAGACACTAATTTTCACAGGGGGATAAGAGTTAATACTTAGACATCTTGTCTATACAGCAAAATTCCTTTTCCAGTTGTATCCATATAAAACCAATTACAAGTCTCTGATACAATTTTAAGACAAGAAAATGACATGTGGAGCATGAATGAAATTGATACTGGTTTAAAATCGATACAGTTGTTGTGAAGTCTTTATCTGCTTCGACTCTTATCTTCGATCTAAACCGTTGGGGAATAATATCCCACAAAAAAGAAGCATGTTAACTATTAAAGTGTTGGAATCAAGTATATGTAAGACATTTTGCAAACAGTGTAGATCCAGATCATAGGACTCCTTTAGGGACCCCGTTGATTAGGATCGGCACATTTTATCTATTTTCTTCAGTGATAAATTTGGTACAATATTTAATTACATTCAAAAAGATAGCAGGAAGTTTTAATTATTCAGCAGGTTAAGGGTAACCCATTTTCTTTCCGTTTGTCTGAGTTAAAAACATACTACAGTGTTAGGTCAACCAGAAATCACATTTGTCCCATAAACGCGTTTCACGCATTTTATAGGATAATGCTATTTCGGTGTTTACGCTTCAGAGTACTTTAATCCTTTGCCTGCTAAGCAAGACATGACCGTCAATTGCAAACAGCTTTGATCCAGATGAGACGCCGAGTAACTCGGCGTCTTACCATGATCCAAGCTGTTTGACGCACATATGATAACTTCTCAAGAAGTATATGAACATTGTTGCAGATTGGAGTTAAATCCATTCAGATCTGTTGATGCATTTGTTGATTTGTTTACAAATAGTTTGCATCCACATGAGACGCCGAATAACCCTGGCGTCTCATTAGGGTTCAACTGTTTGACACTCGAATCGCGTTTCTGTAAAGAAATTGAAGACATTATATCCTCAAGAAATGAAAATAGACAGTGATTGTTGTACCTAGGCTGGATGGGTTAAATATTTCAGCGAGTAACTCGACAACAGCTTACGAGTAGTTGAGCTTTCCTATGATAGACGTTTCAATACGATTTTGCAAACAGTGTCGGCAAAGACCAGTCATCAGTCGTTATGTGACCTTGTACACCCACTGCAACCTTCATGTCTTAGTGAACTCGTTCAGAGATGCACTTTAACCCGTTACCCCATAGGCTATTTTTAGACACAACCTCTCTGAATAAATCTACCGAAAGATTTACTTGAGAAAAGGATTTTTAGAGTTGTATAGTTTTGAAACTATTGTGAGAAATAGAGAATTTGTTCCATAGTGGCTTTTACAGAGGCGTCAACAGGCCGTTCACCGCCGCAGTCGCATAAATGTACCACGACAAATAGTGCAGTCCCAGATCAGACGCCGCCTTTTCAAGGCGGCGTCTGATCAGGGACTTCACTATTTGTCTCAATCTCTAATTCTATATATGTGCTTTATTTCTTTGAAATTTGCATTAATTTGTCTCATTTCCTTTTTAACAAACTTGGATTGCAGACGACAATTAGAATCTTGGCGCCGAAAGGGTTAAGTGAATCTATGTTTCATTTCTACGAGTGTTTCAGCAAGAATGCTCTTGACAATGTGACCAGTGGAAAGTAAAGTGTGATACAAACAGTGCAGACTCTGATGGGATCCCTCTGATCTGGATCTTGACTGTTGAACTAAATCCAACTTAGAGACATCAGGCATCAATTGGTTAACATATTTAGCGTTTCATTAGTCATCTCAATAAACGAACTGACCAGTGGCCAATTCTCTGAGGCTGTTATAGATCTGAAACAGTATATCACTTTTTGAATGATCTCGAAGCAATAATCCTGTATATTTGTATAACCGTTCTCTTATTTGGCCCTAGACAATTTCTTTTTGCAGACCAACCCCACGTATCTAGAATAGAAGTAACCCTTTCCTTGATAGTAACACCGTTACTGCTGTGACTGCTGTGTTTGCTTATACATGTACATGTATATCGAATTATACAGACCCGATTCTACAGTCTCTTCCATGGTCAAACAATCGTGTATTCATACACTATTATAAAATTCAGTCAGTTAACATTCATGATGTGATTATGTCTTCTATAAATCTTCACGAGGGAAAGGGTTAATCCATATCAATTAGTCAAAACGATTCCTATTAGATTTCCACTGGCCATTAGTAGGGACATACAGTTTTATATGTAGTCCGTCAGAACTACCGGAAACATTCGAGTGTGTCAGTTTCCTTGAAGCCAACTGCAAGTCTGAATTGATCCTATACTGTTAACCCTATACCTGATGAATATTTATGTAAGAAAACATAGAAGAAAAGTTAGATATATAGAAAACATGATGAATATTTACTAATTGAGTGTTTTACAATGTCGTATGAATATATAAAAAATAACATTGCAAAAACTGTAGAATCAGACCTATTCCACAAGCAAACAGAGCTGACCCTGATCAAACTGCTACTGCAGGTTTGCAAAGGTGTGAAACTGTAAAGAGTTACTCATCTAATTTGATTACAAACTGAGGTCTAACTAAGAAAAACCGAAACATTTTAACGGTTTATTTTCTTCACTGACAGCTTAACCCTTTCCCTGTTCTGTATTCATGTAAGAAATAATGACATCATAAATATTTGTTAGCTGAAATTCTATAATATAAATTTTCCAAGATTTTATTTGCTTTGACAAAAACTGTAGAATCAGATCTATAGCATGTCAAAAGCAAACAGAGCAGACCCTGATCAGACGGCTCCTCTAGGAGTCGTCTGATCTGGGTCTACTCTGTTTGCAAATGCGTGAAAACACGTTTCTATGAGGGAAAGGGTTAAAGCTGGGTAAAAACCATCCATAAAGCTCCCAAACACCTTACTTCTACCCTCCATTAAGCAGTCACCTTTCTTAAAGTATCTGCATTATTCTCTACTACAATTCCGCTTCAGAAGGGTTTTACTGTATTCATACGTAAAACGAATTTAAAGTGACCCCTAATATGCATCAAAGGGCTACATGCATATTATGCTGAAAGAATGTACATAGCACATTGACATACCGAGAGACAAACATGGTATAAAAACCAATAAAATTCAAAAGTTTGCTTTCATATACACAGACACGAATCAGAAAAAAACGTTTTTGTTATTAAACATTTTGGGTGTGTTATATGTATATACATATATAACTGGCCGCATCTTATTTTAACTCTAGAGCCTCCAGTGCTATCCATACTGGCCCGTGTTATTGTATCGAACAATGTCGATGTTGCATTATGCCTTAAGTAACGCGAAATTCCCGTTCGAAGTAACAATCCTCGATCTATGTGTACTCCACATTATTCGAAAAGCGGTTCGGAAACGCAATTTTCTAAGTCTTAGAATGTCACGTTTTCCGTTCATGAGTACATGAGTTACTGTTAATGAGGAAGTGATGTCATATTAGCCATTGTCTCTAGGAGGAAACATATTTGTAATTCGAAATTTATTCACCTAACACACCCAGTTTCAATTATCTCAACATTTAATAAATGTAGAATAATGTGCATTATATTTTATACTGGCGCTAGAAGTATTTTCTTGCAGGGACTCCATATTGCATTCTTGTCTAGATAACCTCGAGGATCCATGGACATTGGACTTGATATACTAGTGCGACAGTGATAACTATGAAGGCCTACACATCTCAACACCCAACAATCTTTTAGTGCCAGTGTCAAGGATGTGTGCGTCTTATTTGAACATTTTTCTCATCGCCTGGCAACTAATGACATTGGTAAAACTAGTATTTACATCACTTAACCATGGACTCCATAAATAAGCCTTTCTACTCCTATGCAAAAATAGTAGACCCAGATCAGACGGGTCATATAGGAGCCGTCTGATCAGGGTCTGCTCTGTTTGCTTATGATATGGTATAGATATGAGTGTACAATGTCTGCCATGGCCAACACATCCTGTGTCCATGTGCTATTATAACAATAAATTTAATTATTTCTGACATGAATATTAAGGGGGTAAATGGAATAGTTTATCATCTTTCTTATTTGTCCTTCCGCCTGGTAAACACGACCTGGCTGTCATTTGCAAACAGCTTGGATCCAGATGAGACACCGAGTGACGCCGAGTGACGCCGAGTGACGCCGAGTGACTCGTATCTCATCAAACTCTAAGCTGTTTGACGCTCAGTCAGTTGTTTCTCCAATGTTTGAACGAATCAGAAGTAAACAGAAATTGCAACAGAAAGGAATTTGATAAGAGTTACTTTTTCCAGTGTGCCAATGGTTAATTCATTTAATTGAGCAGCTAATAACTAGTTTTAATTTGCAGCCAGCATTTGAATGACTTAAATGCCCTCATCCTCAAAACCTGCTTAATCATATTGTGCTTTGGAACAATATAACTGTAAATTCCACATCAGCATTAATCGTCACAGTAAATAACAAACCGAAGAAATCTGAGATGCTTGGGGACTGGTCAGCTTTATTTGAAATGTGTAGCGTAAGTCCCAGTAGCCTTGTATGGCCACTGGCCGTTCCAAGGCGGTACTCATGCTTTCACCTCACGGTCTACATTTTTTATATGGTAAATGATTCATGTCTGTTTGTGAGTTTCGTCACGTTTTGTCTTGTAATTGCTATTTCAAGCTTGATGCTGTTTTGGTGTCATGTCCTTGTGTGTGTGTCGCTCCCTGTAGGACTATTTTCCTACTTTTATTAGAATAGAAATTATATTAATCAGGCGGCAGCTTAAATAATTAGGTTAGATATGACTGTCTTCCCCATTTGTTGGGCAAACGGAGTACCTTGTATTATTTGTTGATGACCAATATATGGCTATGGTGTCTTTATGGCTGAATACGCTCGGATATGGGTGGATCAGCCAGGAGCGGAACTCTGCAAGATAAATGAACACTGGTTTTTAACTATTTACTCCATAAATACGCCTTTCAACGCCTTTGTAAACAGAGTAGATCCAGATCAGACGGCTCCTATAGGATCAGCTCAGTTTGCTTATGGAATAATGTAAATCTGATACTACATTTTCAGCCATGGCCATATATTCTTGTATTCGTATGCCATTATAATCAATCAACTAATTAATATTTGTAGTGTCATTATTTTCTTACATAGTATTCTTAAAGGGGAAGTCCCTGCAATGAAGTAATATTTTCGATAATATCATAACACTTGGCATGTGTATATCGAAAAATGACCATTTGATACAAAATAAACTGTTTTCATCCATACTTATAATTTTTGTTCTCCAACAAAATATTATCGGATTATCGGCTTTGGTCGAACAGTTAACGAAACTAAAACTCGGGCCGCGTAAATACTACAGTAAAACCCCTCTAATGCGACCATCAAAACGGGGCATAATTCTGGGTGGCAGAGGCAGGTGGTAGCTTAATGCAGTGCGAAAGTTATGCAGAAAGCTCCTATAGGAGCTTTCTGCATAGCGTTCGTCCTGCATTAAGCAACCACATGCTTTAAACGACGCCAGTGGCTGTTTATTAAGTGGTCGCATTAGCGGGGTTTTATTGTTATGCATTGCCGAATACACCGGGTCTTCGTTATCAATCACATGCAAGTCTTTTCTTCCCCGGCGTTTATTCGACTGGTTTTCTTGCAAAATACTTCTTTTTAGCATATAAACAAATGCTTTATGTAATTGTTAGGTGCTTTGAAAATACACAGCAAATAGAGAATATCACTTTAAGGGAAAACATAAATATCATATCAATGAACGCGCTTCTGCATACTGTGTTTCAATACTTTATCATCTCTTGAAAAACGTGTTAAAGGATCAACAAAAATGTTTATTTAACTCATTCTCTCCTATTGGCGCCTTATTGCGCCTATGCAAAAGTTATTTTGTGAAACCATTGTGATAAATAGAGCATTTGCTCCATAGGAGCAAATGCTGTATTTATCACAATAGCTTCAAAACTACACAAATCTAAAAATTTCCATTTCTGTAGTTAATGCTCCTTTTCGGTTGAATTATTAAAAGAGGTTGGGTTAAAAAATAGTCTAGGGGAGGATGAGTTAAAATCGTGGTCAAAAGGTACACATGTACTCAGAATAGCAGTTTTTAAAAATATGATAACCACACATTATGTACCAAAACTTAAAACCTCACCCTTGTGACATACGAATTTAACAACACGCGATATTTATCGAGTGTTGCCTCCCCATTTTGGCAGATATAGTGGTAAACATTGCTTTACATCTCGAGAAAAAACGCGACGCTAATGATCGCGTGTCGGGCATGCAACATTTTAAGATATACGATCTTCAATCTTTAAATGTCGCATGTCTCAGTAGGAATGCTCGCAGCGGGTGCCGAATGACGTATGCGGAATTTAAAGGTTAAATTGAAATAAAGTACCAGTGCTTGGTTAATTGTCTGAGAAAATAGATGCAAATGTATATGTTATTTCTCCGGGAGGACCGTGGAAGTAAATTGATACGGTCCTCAAATTCTGTCTTATTTTAAAAGATCAATATAAGATATAGGATACTTCATCTGTTAACCTTTTCCTTCATATAAACACTTTTTCAAGCATTTGCAAACATAGTAGATCCAGATCAGACGGTTCCTAAATGAGCCGTCTGATAAGGGTCTGCTCTGGTTGCTTATGGTATACAATAGATCTGATTCTACAGTTTCTGACTGAGCCAAAACATCCTGTGTACATATGCCATTATAAAAAGCAAATAAATAGTCATGCTATCATTAAATATGAATTAAACATGAATACTGAACAGGGAGAGGGTATAATATAAGACACTTATTGTAATGAATTGACAAATATAATATATTACATATAGTGCATAAAGCATACGATCTATTTGTGCCTTTATAAAGATTTTTCATTGCATCATACACTATTTTAAAGAGTACCGTCTATTATATATAGCACATACAGTTGAAAATATCTAAACCGACCTCTTTCGTTAATTAAGAAAGAGGTCGGTTTAGAGATTTTCAACTGTATGTGCTATATATAATAGATGGTACTCTTTAAAATAGTGTATGATGCAGGTATTTGCTTAATGCAGGGCAAAAGTATTTCAGAAAGCTCCCACAGGAGTAGTTCTATGCATTCTATGTACAGTTTCAGTACGTCATGTAGTTACGACCCAGACCCACATGACGTGTGTCTATGGATGGCATACAACACTACAAATAAACTATTGCCTTCATTATCATAACCTATGTCATATAACCTTTCAGTGCCAGCTTTGTCTTCTGTTCGACACATGTTCGCCCGCTTCAAGATCTACAATGGGTGCTTGCTATGAAAACATACACAGAGTGATGAGACGCCGGATCCAAACTATTTGCATGTGACATCGAAAACTGGTTTTTATGGCACAGAATGGGTTATGTGGTCGCAATAGAGATGTTTTTACAAATACAAATACATACATTTAAAATAATGCATCCACTTATTAATGCCACGGTATTGCATTGGTCGCATTTCTAAAGCAATATTTTTTCACCAACACATTCGAATTGATAATAAACTTGTTCATTTGTCTGACTCTAAGATTTATGACAAGTTTACATCAAGCTGAATAATATCTCACACCTCATCTGAACCTGGCCTATCTTAACCATTAGCCTGCTGACAAAAATGATGTCTGCTAAAGCTCGGATCTGCAGGAACATTTTAAACAAGTTAAATTTGTTAAATGCTTTGTGATTTTACTGACCAAGTGTCAAACAGTTTGGATCCTGATGAGGCAGCAATTTATTCGGCGTCTCATGTGGATCCAAGCTATTTGCAAATGACCGTCAGGTCACAATAAGCAGGTGAAGGGTTAATATGAACGGCTAGCAAAACACTATGTCATTAAACAGCCCCTATATCTACACACCACAGCTAATTTATCTTTGTAAACAACGACATGGACAATAATGGAAAGTCTGCAAAATATCCAGAATTATCACTGTCTGTCTGAAGTTCAAAAGATCCTTCTTTGTGACTAGAAGATAGCATACATGCTAGACTAACAGTGATAAAACGCTTGGTTGTTGTTTTTTCTTCAGAAAACCTGATAAATTATTGAAATGTTGACTACAAGATGGGATTCAATCTGACCAATCCAGTTATCGATAACTATATGAATATCAGAAGAGTAAAAATCCTCTAAACCACCATTTAGTAACGAATTTAGATCTTGATTTCCACAGGTGTCTGCTTAATGCAGGATGATGTCAAGTAGAAAGCTCTCAAAGGGAACCTTTTGTACGACTTTCAACACGCATTGCTTCCAATTAATAAAAGAGTTTACCCAGATCAGACGGTAACTGTAGGGGCCACCAGATCAGGGTCCATGCTTATAAAGCTTTTAGTCGAGTCTGAGATCGTTCTCAAGCTTTTGATTGGTCAGATTTGAGACAAAGGCTCAAATCTGACCAATCAGAAGCTTGAGAACTCAAATCTGACCAATCAAAAGCCTGAGAACGAAACTCAGACTCAACTAAAAGCTTTATAAGCATGGACCCTGGGTCTGCTCTGCTTACGTATGAAACAAAATAGATATGATTGTACAGCTCGCGTCACGGTATAAACCCCTTGTTCGTCATGCCATTATAAATATCAGCTAATTAATATCCATAAAGTAATTATCTATTACATGTATATGTATTAATTAACCATTGAAATGCGCGACACACATGCACTAGCAGAAGCAAACAATGTAGACTCAGATCAGGGGACTCCTAGAGGAGCGCTCAGTATCCATGCTTATAAAACGTGTTAGTTGAGTCTGAGCTCGGTCTCAAGTTTTTGATTGGTCAGATTTGAGCCTTGGCTCAAATCTGACCAATCAAAAGCTTGAGAACTCAAATCTGACCAATCAAAAGCTTGAGAACTAAACAACTTTATAAACATGGACCCTGATCAGCGTTTGCACTGTTTGTGATTCAAACTCCCCTTGCAAGTATATGCCTTTCATAAGTACTGATTGGACACTATAGTTAACCCTTCTCTTGCTGAATTTTAAAATACATTTCTCCTTCTTTACCCATGCCCTGTTGTATAATTACATATATCTTCACAGTGTACACGTATTTCGCTATTCAATCACTGCTGTGGAGTGCACTGGATGCACAATCAACTTGTAAATAGTGCAGACCCTGATGAAACAGCTCCTGCAGGAGCTGTCTCATCTGGGTCTTCACTATTTACAGGTAGGTATATTGACGCGAATAGCAAGCGAAGGGTTAGACGTTGATACGCTATTACCCTCTGAACACTCAACACTTCAAGGGTTAAACGGTTAAGTTTGGGCATGAGAGTAACACTAAACAACAATGTATGCTAATAACTCTGTAACCAAGCTCATTCTAAGCTGAACATATAATATGTAAGGCATACATGAACAAAAAATGGAGCACTGATACGTGATTATCAATCCTTTCTATTACTTACACACACTAAAAGTGTACATCAACATGGTAATATTGATGGTAAAGACGACGACGACGATGATGATGATGTTGATTACGATGATTATTATTATTATTATTATTATTATGTATTTAAACGAAACATCAATCTATGCAGTAAGCGTGTCAGTAATGTTCTGTTCTGTGTCTTGGCTCTACGACCGCCATAATGTTCTGATAATAACACCGTGTTTCAGCGTATATCTACACACATATTTAATGTTTGCATTCACTTCACCCTTTTCCTCATATAGACTACTTTTTGAACATTTGCAAACACAGTGGGTCAAGAGCATACAGCTCCTATAAGAGCCGTCTGGTCTTGGCCTACTTTGTTTGCTTATGGAATAACATATATATGATTCTGAAGTTTCTGTCACAGCCAAACATATTGTTTATATGTAATTATAAACATATATTCAGTCCATGAATGTTCATGCAGTTATACATTCTTGAATTAATATTTAATGAGGAAAGACCGCTATTATCGTACCAGCGTTAATAACACCACAGTGTATTGCCACCGTATATCTACACTGGTGTATGCGCAATGTTTCTATTCACTTCACTGCTACATGTAGGGGCTAATGTGCATACAGAATATAATTTGGAAACTAACTGTAAATATATACAAATGGTTTTTTTATATACAGGGTTATACCTGATAAAGTATAGTAATTCTGAATGACATAAGTGCAACATAACTTTACATATTCTCTCTCTTTATCATCTTACAATGGTCTATATGGATTTATTCCATCAAAACACATGACAATATTCGTCTGGTTTCCGTAGCTACTGTCACATATAACATGTTTAGAGGACAATCGCATCTGCTTTATTCACAACCGTCGACTTTCATTTGTGTCGACGATTTCTTGTCTGCGTATTTCTGTATTTGTGAAGGCAATCTTTAACTATTTCTGCGCCAACTTTCTAATTGTCGTCTGATACCCAATTTTGGTAAAATATATCAGTAAAATTAAGAATTGAGATAAACAAATGTAAATGAAAAGGAATAATCGCATACAGTAGAACCCCTCTAATGCGACTACTTAATGAATAAAAATGGGTGTCGTTATAAGTAGGTGGTTGCTTAATGCAGGACAAAAGTAATGCAGAAAGCTTTCTGCATTACTTTTGTCCTGCATTAAGCTACCACCTGCCTCTACCACCCAGAATTATATACATAATATATGTGGTCGCATTAGCGGGGTTTTACTGTACATAGAACTACAGTAAAACCCCGCTAATGCGACCACTTAATAAACAGCCACTGATGTCGTCTAAAGCAGGTGGTTGCTTAATGCAGGGCGAAAGTTATGCAGAAAGCTCCTATAGGAGCTTTCTGCATAACTTTCGTCCTGCATTAAGCTACCACCTGCCTCTGCCACCCAGAATTATGCCCCTTTTTGGTGGTCGTATTAGCGGGGTTTTACTGTACATATTGGGCCAAACAGAGAAGTACCTACTCGTACATCGCCTTATTTGTCGTGGTGCATATTGGCGACATTGTCATTGAAAGAGTTACCATCATAATTATACTGAAGACATTGAATGCATGTGTCTTATACTTTGAATAAAACTCTTACATCGAAGTACAGTAAAGGATCGTTAATATGACCACTGAAATTGAGTCTTATTCTGGAGTTTTAAAGCAGATGGTAGCTTAATGCAAATAGCAGAATAAAAGTGATCGGAAAGCTCCAATGCGATCTATGAACACTTTCCCTGTTCTATGTATACATGTATTTCAAATTTCAATACCTACTGAATATTCATGGACAGAATATTGATAATGAAATGTGGAAGGTGAAACATTGTAGCAATTTTAGAAAATAAAGAAACAAACCTTTCAAAATCCATTAGCAAACTGAGCAGACCCTGATCACCCGGCTCCTGTAGGAGCCGTCTGATCTGGGTCTACTCTGTTTGCAAATGCGTGAAAACACGTTTATATGTGGTCACTTTAGCGATACTCTACTTAGTGGTGTACATATCTTTGAGGATAATTGGTTATTCAGTACGTTCATATGAGGTTTATTTCTGGTCTTTATTATGCCTTGTTGTCTTGAACATTTAATATGATATGGGATAATTTGATACAACCTTTGCACACAGTTTGGATACAAATGAGATGCTGAGCGAATTACATCATATTGTATCTTAAATCTGATCCTATTACCGCGATCTGGTTCGTATTTGCAAATAGCTTGAATGTAGACGAGACGCCATAACTTGGCGTCGCACCAGAAACAAAGCTTATTGTCAGTAGTTTCTCAAAAGCTTATAACACTTAGTAAATAGTTTCTCAAAAGCTCTATCAATTCAGAAGTAGTCAGCAATGCATTGTTGGTTTTGTTCGGCTGGGTAAGGGTTATGGTTTTGTAACAATATAATAGGTAGTTTTGAGCAGTATGAACAGGAGACGAACGCTAGAATTGATGCGTTGGCATTCAGTGTTAGCAGTACAATACTAACCCTTTCGCTGCCAGTGCCGATCTGTGATTACCTATGCAAACAGTTTGGATCCAGATGAGACGCCGAGTAACTCGGCGTCTCATCAGGATCCAAACTGTTTGTTACTGTTATTATGTTTTTGAAAAAAAAATGAAAAAAAAAAAATGAAAATTTGTAGCAGACGACAAAGTTAGCAGACGACAGAGTTTGGCAGCGAAAGGGTTAATAGAGACAGACACTTAACCCTTTTCTCCAATAATGGCATCATGAATATTGATTAGATTAATATAAGTGATAGGGCATAGACACTGGAGGTGTGCATATAGACACAGAATATGTATAATTATATTTAAATATATATTATATCATAAGCACACAGTGCAGACCCTGATCAGACGGCTCCTGTAGGAGCCGTCTGATCTGGGTCTTCTCTGTTTGTAAATGCGTAAAAGGGCTTATTGATGGATTATAGAGATAATTATTAAACTGTAGAAACAAATATCATGTTTTCACCTTTAATTGTATTAAATATATTGTTTTATATGCTTACGCTTGAGATAATAACTAAATCGGGTAAATAATTGACTTCATTATTATGAAGTATATATGTGCAAATCTACCATTTAATATATTTATGATAGGTGCTATTATATACACTTAAGTGTAATATGGTATATTTTACTAAATTAATGGTATGTCAGGATTCCTTACAGAGTTTTGTTTTATACTATATTCTGACATGTCTGTTGTTATAGCAACTATTTATGTCTACACAGTTTGGAACGTCAAAAAGCATTTCTAACTTTCTATAATTTGTTTTCAAACATTGGTAAGGAGGAGAACAATATGTAGCTGCATACGCATTATCATGCGTAGCTAGCAACATTGTTCCGGATGCTACACTTACCATCTCGATTCTTTCTATAAATTGCATTTTAAAAACTGCCTCCCAGACACATATTAATAAAATGAACCAAGAAAATAGCATAGAAACTAAAATTAAATTGCATCTCAATCACTTTAGGGTAGAAGAGCCAGGAGCAAGGCATTGTTCAAATATAAGACTTGTTCTATTCATCGAAAACACTTCTCCTATTTCAGATTGTCTCAGAGGAGTTATTTGTCTGGTAACAAGGGCATTGAACAGCTGAAGATTCATTATCTCAGACTTCATTTTTGTTATTCAAATGTCAAATGCTTCGTCGACATTAGCCCGTCTGTGCACAAAGGTGAATTGAGACCTATTACCATGGAGTTCATTATCCTCTTTAACCCTTCGCTTGCTATTCACGTCAATATACGTACCTGTAAATAGTGAAGACCCAGATGAGACAGCTCCTGCAGGAGCTGTCTCATCAGGGTCTACACTATTTACAAGTTGGTTGTGCAACCATTGCACTCCACAGCAGCGATTGCACAGCGAAATATGTGTACACAGTGAAGATATATGTAATTATACAACAGGGCATGGGTAAAGAAGGAGAAATGTATTTTAAAATTCAGCAAGAGAGGGGTTAATCTACCAGTCCTCCAACAACTATTCACTATTTGTCCTTTGGCCATTCTCTGTTGAATATTCATGTAAGAAATAATGATATCATGAATAATTATTAGATAATTTTAAAGTGGCATATATACACAATATTGTTTAGTTACTGTAGAAACCGTAGAATTATATATCTTACAATTTTATATGCAAACAGAGTAGACCCTGATCAGACGGTTCCTACATTAACCCATTCCCTCATATTGACGACTTTTGATGACTCTGTAAAAGTCACTTTGTGAAACCATTGTGATAAATAGAGCATTTGCTCCTATAGGAGCAAATGCTCTATTTATCACAATGGTTTCAAACTACAAAATTCTAAAATTTTCCTTTTCTCTAGTAAATGTTCCTTTTCGGTGGATTTATTCAAAGAGGTTGTATCTAAAATAACCTATTAGGTAACGGGTTAACCGTCTAGTATGGGTCTACCCTGTTTGCAAAGGCATAACAAGCGATTGTATAAAAGAAAAGGTCAACTGTCGAAATCTGATCATTCTATAATTATTTTGGTATTGCACACTGTAGGCTGCTTTCGTTTGATTGAAATGATAGAAACTCAACACAAATACATGTGTACCGAATTAGAGATGAAATCGACACATGGCTGTCAGAGCTTTGCTATTGTTAAGAATCCCAATGGCAATCACATTTTATTTCCGGAAGAATTAGCCTGAACACACGCACTTTTGAGTGCCCTGATTTAAGTAGGTTTAGATTACCCTTTTAGAAATCACTCGAATCCTGGAACAAATTTGCTTACATACGAAGCAATATATTCTAACACCTTCAGTGTAGATAATGACATGAGCGATTTTACCATGGAACCCCCTATTACAGTAATAAAGAAATAACACAATTCCGTGCAAATAATCACAAAATAACAATGAAAAGGAACACTGTGATAACCTATAATAACATCCCCTTCATTCTAAAGCCTTTTCAGTACAGTCCTTTTATCATGATACATATATTTAGCAGAGCTCCAGATAAGATGCTTAAATTGAAATATTTCCAAGTATAACTTCTTTATTTCTCCACCAAAACCTATGTTGTGACCACTCTTTAGAATCGTCTCGAAGAGACGATTCTAAAGAGTGGTCATAACATAGGTTTGGGTGGAGAAATGACGATTTTAGTATTTAAGTACGCACCGTTATCTGTAGCTCTGTCTTTAGACCAACATTTGTTCCGGCTTCTCATTGTAACCCCGCTCAACAACTGCTAAACCATTTACTCCCGCGAATCCATAAATGGGACATATATACACAGCTAATACCCAGATCAAAGGGATTCTGAAGGAAACATGTGAATCAGGGACGTCACTGTCCGTTTAACTATTCCATGTGGATGCTTTAATTCTTTACTTCATGAATAGTTTAGTACGAATAATGTTATTATGAATAGTAAGATGACATTTTATAAAAGACAAAAAGAGCAGACTCTGATCAGACGGCTTATACAATATACTGGACCCGCCTGATCTGAGAGTACATTGTTTGCATAAGTTTCAAAGACCTAACTATGGTGCAACGTGTTTGTATAAACATAAAGTAAAACTTCTCTATAACGACCACTAAATGACATCAAGTATTTTATGTTAAAAGCAGGTGGCTGCTTAAAGCAAGGTGAAAGTAAAACAGAACGCTCCTATAGGAGCGTTCTGTTTTACTTTCACCTTGCTTTAAGCAGCCACCTGCCCAAAATACCAACTAATCAATACAATTTAGTGGTCGTTATAAAGAGGCTCTACTGTATATTTTGTTTACGGTGTGTCTTATTATAAGTTCCACAATTTCATTATTTTTACCGTAAATGATACGGGATTAGATGTGTCAAAATCACTGCCTTTTCTCACTGTATTACACACAACATTTATACGATTCCAGTGAGATAACTGTATAAGTTAAAAATACAGTATGCAAATATCAAAATGTTACCTCTTAATCATATCGACCCATATTTCAGACGGACAATGTTTAAGTAGAAATGAATGCTGATTTGTGTATCTAGGTCACTGATTCCATAATCATGCATGCCCATTAACATCTAATCAGTACTGTAATAAGCCCTTTAACCCCCTCAACACAGAATTCTCAAATGGACTATTCCAAAGTTCAAATAGGCTCAGCGTGCAGGGAAAATTCAGGAATATTTTGCGGAAATGACAAACATTTTAGACCCTAGTGAGAGGGCTCCAATAGGAACCCTCTCATCTGGATCTACACTGTTTTCGAAGGACCTTCGTGACTCGTTTCCCGCACTGAAAGGGATTATTGATGAATGTTCATTCAAGAAATAATTTCTCTATGAATATTATATAGATGGAATTTTATATTGGCAACATGGAAAATGGACTTTTTGTCCCTGACACAAGCTGGTAGAATTAGGTTTATATTATAAAAATCGGATCCCGACCAGACAGTGTTACAGTAGTAAAGGGTTAATGGCATTTTGTAATAAACGTGGACACACTGCGTCCATAATACAGAAGAACCTGTTTTAATCGATCATTAATTTATTGAACACGGGAGTCTTACAAAACATGTGGTTGCTTAATGCTGGGCAAATGCAATGAAGAAAGCTCATATAGGAGCATTCTGCACTACTTTTGCCCTGCATTAATCTACCACTTGCTTTACAGGTCCATAATAAAATCTCGTTTTGATGGTCGCTTAAGACATGTTTAACGCTTTACCTGATACAAAGGCTTGCTCATTATGCCAGTATAACAGATCCACTTATTGATATTCATACATTATTTATTTCTTAATGAATATTCATCAGGTAACGAGTTTATCACATGTTTTTTTTTTAAATATTATGATATAACCTTAGCTTAGAAAAGAGCATTTCAGAGCATGCTACTATAGTGTTGGGAAGACAATGATATCACTTTTGCTAAGCTACAAATATTCTCTGTAAATCTAAATTCGCATTTAAACGCTGCAAGCAATGTAAACCTAAATCAGATGTCGAATTGTAAATGCGGCATCTGATTAGGATCTACATTGTTTATAAAAGTTGTTCATGAAAAGCTATAAAAATATTTTGCCTTTAACTTACGCACATTGTTTGCGTAAGTAGTTTAATAGGACGGTCCTAGATCCAGCCCAACTGACATACACTGTTCAGTAAGGCGTTGTGTGACGTTATGTCTTATACTCTTGCAGCGTCGCATCTTGTCCTTTGTTTTTGATGACATTTAGTTCAGGTTTAACGGCGCAGCTTATTTGTTGTAGGTGTTGGGCATGCAACGAACAGTTCTATGTGTATGTGTATGGTATATGAGCGCCCTTCATTCGCACTGAATCGGTGCTTGTAAAGTTCCTTTATGCTCAACATCCTTTGGCGCTACGTGACCTTTTCAGTGTCGAATGTCCTAAACTCAGAACTATCCTACTTCGTGCAGTAGTGCCCTAGACACAGTCCAACCGGTATTTACTTTTCAGTAAGGCGTTTTGTGACGTTATGTCTTATCATACTCTTGCGTACGTTGTGGCGTCATATCCTGTCTTCTGTTTCCGATGAGTTTGGTTGAGATTTGGTTTTACGGCAGACAAGAAACAATTCTTTGAAGATCGTGTTTGTATACATGTGTGAGCGCGTATTTCATTTGTGCTTCTGGTGTTACTGTGCACGTTCGCGAGTAATTTCCAAGATTCCTTGCGTGACTTCTATTCTATTTGTATTTTAACCCTTCGCTTGCTATTCACGTCAATATACCTACCTGTAAATAGTGAAGACCAAGTAGGAGCTGTCTCATCAGGGTCTGCACTATTTACAAGTTGATTGTGCAACCAATGCACTCCACAGCAGTGATTTCACAGCGAAATACTTGTACACAGTGAAGATATATGTAAATATACAACATGGCATGGGTAAAGAAGGAGAAATGTATTTTAAAATTCAGCAAGCGAAGGGTTAATAAGGCGGTGGATACATTGTTGAACTGTCAAGCAGAGTAGCTCATCACGTTAATTATATATCCTAGTATATCTGTAATAAAAAGCGACAGAGTAAGGGTTTATGATTGGGCGAAATATTAACGTAGAATTGAATTACTATTTATGCTTATAACATTTAAAACATACGGTGTATTCTTTTAGGATAGGGTTGAGACTTCTGCTAATATTGTAGATATATACATGTATATGTATGTCATGAAGTAATATTTATAAAGTGTATGTATATCAAAAGCACGTCGCTGTTTGATAAACTACATTACTGTTATACCTCTTAGCAAATGGAACATATATCGTCTCTTATGGTCCGTTTTCAAACCATTTCCCTGTTATATGTTTAGTACTCATTTCAATACCTTTTGAATATTCACGGACAAAATAGTTATAACAAAGTATGGAAAGTGAAACATTTTAGCCATTTTAGAAAGTAAAGAAATCAAATTCCATAAGCAAACAGAGCAGACCCTGATCAGACGGCTCCTCTAGGAGCCGTCTGATCTGGATCTGCTCTGTTTGCAAATGCGTGAAAACACGTTTATATGAGGGAAAGGGTTAAAAGATCATACCACAGAAATTATCTTACGTTGTATAACGTACTGAGATTGCAATTTCTAATTTATTCGTACAATCTTTCGTAAAACGGCACCCTAAATACCATTGTCTCCTTCAATAACGCAATGACTTGTTTGGTCAAACTTGTCCAATTAAGAGTCAGCATTGCTTATTGTCTTATCTGGGTCCAAACACAGGGGTATGTACCGCTTAATCGGGGTCTATATGTACTATATAATAACAAGGGTTCCAACTAGCAGAACGGACATCCGTGTACCACAAGTACAAATATGAATGTAACTCTTGCAATTTCAATGATAATTTTATAATTCTTTCGGCTATTGAAAGCCAATATATTTTACTATCAAATAAATATAATCTTCTGACGGTAACTAATGCACAATTATCAATCCAACAATGTTTTTCTCAAATTTTCACGTGTTTTCTGGGTCATTGACAAACGTTCGTTAACCCCGGTTTCTCTATATCACAGCCATAACCTGGCGATTTTCAGTTCAAAAGATGACGTGGTTCAATAAAACAACCCAATTATATCACCAATCTCCATTTGTTTTGTCCTCTAAATAAGTAAGCAATTAGCAACAGCGGCCTTTCCGTCTGTCGTTATGTTTCTATTTCGGATGGCAATTTGAATGGAGCAATTTCATTGGATGAGCGATGGAAAAGTTGGGAAATCCATGACGTCACGTACAATGGCTCCTTCCTCGACGATTTGAAGCTAACTGACACAACTCGCTAGTTTTACATCATTTTTATGCTGGGGACTAAAAAATTGGAGGTGGGTGATAGAATTGATTCGTTTTATTGAACTACGCCATTGTTTTAACTGCAAATTGCCAGGTTATTGCTGTGATATAGTGAAACCGGGGTGAACGAACGTTTGTCAATGACCCAGAAACACGTGAACTTTTGAGAAAATCATTGTTGGAGCCATACTTGTTCATAAGTTACCGTTATAAGATTATATTTATTTGATAGAAAAATATATTGGCTTTCAATAGCCGAAAGAATTACGAAATTATCATTTAAATTGTAAGAGTTACATTCATATTTGTACTCGTGGTACACGGATATTCGTTCTGCTAGTTGGAACCCTTGTTATTATATAGTACATATAGACCCCGATTAAGCGGTCCAGACCCCTGTGGGTCCAAACTATTGGCAAACAGAATCGTGAGTCCATCGTTAGGTTGCAAAGAATCAATCCTTTGAAATGTCAAAGTCGAATGAATCATTAGTGTTTAACGATATGTTCCATTAAGTATGAAATTAGTTTAAATGACATGATTTGCGAGAGGTCTTTGAAGGGCAATCAATGCAGAACCTGGCCAGGGCTCCTCTAGCAGTCCTCTGACCTGGATCTACCCAGATTGCAAATACTAGTATACTCCTTTCCCTGATGAATATTCATGTAGGAAATAATGACGCCATGAATATTAGTAAGAATGTTTTTTATAATGGCATATGGATACAGGACATTTTGGCTAAGGCAGAAGCTGTAGAATCAGATATATATTTCACCATAAGCAAACAGAGTAGACCCTATAGGAGCCGTCTGATCAGGGTCTACTCTGTTTGCAGATGCGTCAAAATGCGCTTACATAAGTGAAAGGGATACTCGGTTCGCGCCAAATTATTTTCTCTGCCAATGTCGCATATGTGAGTAACTCGGCGTCTCATCAGGATCCAATCTCTTTGTTACTGTGATAATATTTTTTGAAAAAAAAATGAATAAAACAAATTGGTAGCAGACGTCAATGTTTGCAGATGGCAACATGTGCAGACGACAAAATGGCATCGAAAGGGTTAAACGTATAAACTACTTTATTAATATCATCATCGAATATACTTTGTTAGTAATGTCAATAGCAATTCCTGAGTGCATGCTTTGTTTTGTTCAACAAAAACTTATTTTACTATAAATCTTATTTCTAAAAATAGATAGATATTCCACTTATTTGTCTACCAGAACAATTCGATAAATTCCAAGGTAATTGAATTTTCCGATAAATATGGTCATAATATCTCACCGGGCTTGACATCAGCGATAACTAGACTAGAAATTATTTCAATGAAATGCAATTATTTGTTGCATCTATCATAGGAACCATTTATGTTTTATTCCTTGTTTTCGATGCATGTTGATACGATCACTGATATTCCGAGTAAATTCAATTTGCTCCTTGAAACGATTTGATATTTAACCTCAAATTCTCATTCGAGATTTGTTGATATAAATATGTGCATCAATTTATTGACCCTGTCGTTGTTTACTTGAGTGGTTGAAATGTTAGGTACGATGATTTATATGGTACTTAATCCTTTCCCTGTTAAATATTCATGTTACAAATAATAACACCATGAATATGTACTAGCTCAATTGTTATACTACATGTATAAATGTTTCAAGGGAAGATTTTGCTTTGACAAGAACTGTAGAATCAGATCTATGTCATGTCAAAAGCAAACAGAGAAGACTCTGATCAGACGGCTCCTATAGGAGCCGTCTGATCTGAGTCTACTCTGTTTGCAAATGCGTGAAAAAGCGTTCATATGAGGGAAAAAGTTAATCTCAAATTCAAATTCTAGATTTACAATGCTGCTAGGTAATAGTTAAATAGCTGCCCCGTCTATCTTTAATCCTTTACTCCATAAATACTCCTTTTTACGCCTTTGTAAACAGAGTAGACCAATATCTGACAGCTCCCATAGGAGCCGTCTCATCTGGTTGTGTTCTGTGTGCTTATGCCATAATATAGACATGATTCTACAGTTTCTGCCATTGCCAAACTTGCCTGTGTTCATATATCATTATACAAAGAATAATTTAATCAGTATTCGTGATGTCATTATTTCTTACATGCATATTCATGGAGTAGATCTAAAGGGTTATACGTACAACTCAACTCAAACTTAAACTCAAACAACTGCCATCGGAAATGAGAAAACTCTACCAAGACAGTTTACATATTTTTAAACATAAAAAGGAATTACATCTTCCTTTACTACTCAACATAGAAGGTCTATACTCTGTATAAATAATCATTATACCACTTTAACCGTTCTCTTGCTGAAATTTAAAATACATTTCTCCTTTTTACCCATGCCCTGTTGTATAATTACATATATCTTCACTGTCTACACGTATTTCGTTGTGCAATCACTGCTATGGAGTGCACTGGTTGCACAATCAACTTGTAAATAGTGCAGACCCTGATGAGACAGCTCCTGCAGGAGGCAGGAGCGGTCTCATCTGGGTCTTCACTATTTACAGGTAGGTAGACCCATTCCCTCCTATTGACGCCTTTTGACCCCTCTGTAAAAGTTGTCATGTTTTGAAGACAATGTGGAGCAAATGCTCTATTTATCACATTATGTTCAAAACTATATATTTATAAAAAAATCCCCCTTTCCTTGTAAATGCTCCTGTTTTCAGCAGAATTATTCAAGGAGGTTGGGTTTAAAATAGTCTAGGATGAAAAGGGCTAACCCTTTCCCACATACACACGCTTTTTCATGCATTTGCAAACAGAGTAGACTCAGACCACGGTCTGTTATGTTTGCTTATGAAATTATAATAGATCTGACTCTACAGGTACTTCCAATACCAAAAATTTAGTTAATGACTATTTAGGATGTCAATATGTCATACATGACACATTAAGTGTGTGTACTTAAAATCGGAAATATATATGATATGCATAACTTGCACTTATATTTGCTGTTTTATATGTCTGGGACATCTGCGTTTTAAGCAACCAGGTCTTGTTTACATTCATAATTCATAGTTGCTGTCTTCTACTATGCTACTAATACCCGCATTAATGCTCCACTCAAGAATGATCACCAAATTCGTGACCCTTTTCACTGCTTTTTGTAAAAAAAAAAGCTTCAGATAATTAATCACCGCAGTGCATTATATAAGACGCGATCTAGCATAAATCAATGACCGAAGTGATAAAGGACAAAGGAAACGAAGCTTATAACATATCTTTCCCAAATGACAATATTTAGAATTACCTTGGTGTTTCAGTACAACTGAACCCCTTTTAACTGGATTGTTACTATAGGACTTTTTAAGTCTTTTTAGGCAGGTGTCTGCTTAATGCAGGGTGAAAGTCATGCAGAAAGCTCTTTTTGGAAGCTTTCTGCATTACTTTCAACCTGCATTAAGCTGGCACCTGTCTGAAAGATTGGCTTAGACACTAATTGTAACGTCTGGTTTCGAGGGGTTTTGCTGTATTCTAAAAGTTGATACTGAAATTGAAACTGATGATGTCTCCCGTGAGACCTACTGCGATATATCAATACATTTTGACATGTGACAAATTGTAGAGAATATAAATAAAATACAATAGTGCCTGAACCCTTAATCCACTGCGAATAACGTCTGTTTCAGTTTAAGGTCTGTTTCAACACAGATGGCAACCTAATGCAGGGTGAAAGTCGTGTAAAAAGCTCCTCTATGAGATTTCTGAATGATTTTCACCCTGTATTAAGCAGCCACCTGCCTACAAAGACATACATTATTCATAGATCCCCATATCCGCTGTGAAATGATTTAGGTCCGTTTCAATTTGGACCTGGTGCAATTGTGAGTATTTTCGATTGAAATAAACATTTGAAAAACTATTGACCGGATGTCAAACAGCATGGATCCTGATGAGACGCCGAGTAACTCGGCGTCTCATCTGGATCCAAGCTGTTTGCAACTGCGAGTCAGGTCGCGAATAGCAGAATAATGTCGACATATAAATATTTCCTAAAGATTGCTGTCTCTGCATATAAATGAGAGGTAAGATCTCCTCACTGTTTCCTAACATGTATTTTATGGCTACATGCAACCAGTGTAGACTCATATCACACGATTCCTAGAGCAGTGCAGTCATCTAGTCAGGGTTTGCACTGTTTGGAATTCAGAAAGTTTTGCACTGTACAGTATACGCTTTCATACTGAGTAAACTAAACAACATTAAATGAAGACAATTTGAAAATTCATCATTCAATGGGGTAAATTAAGTGCATTTTCAGATATGAAGTATTACCTACCTGAACTATCAAAATAAAATATTACTTTGTTTCAAGCGTTATTTGTGATAATAAATTGTTTGTGATAATATGTTGATCAATGCTTCTGTACAGTAGCCACAAAGTATGAATTGTTATCAAAGTTGTCGCGAATAGAATCCTTCTTTTGTCACTATGAAAATGACAGAATGGATTTTGGTACCCACACTAAAGACAAATCAGTCTGGGTTTTCTGTCAGCCAATATCGTTTAAAGAATGATATATTTATAGCCATGTAACTGAATACGTTGTCTGTAATGATTTGTTTAATTTGAAGCGCTTGCAAGCAAAATGCTGTGGTTGGTAATGACTGATAATTGATGAATGAAAACCAATACATACATACCCTAGTGAAAACAAGAGCAATTACATATAGTAAAACCCCTTAGTATAAATATCGGTCTTGGAGACAGGTGGCAGAGGAACTTTCTGCATGACTTTCACCCTGCATTAAGCAGTCACCGGCCTAAAAGTGTTCAAATTCTTCTCTTCCAGAATTTCGGTTTAGAGGGGGTTTACTGAATATACATGTAGTGTTTATTATTACATTATCAAAACTGTTTGGTACCATGATGATATGTTGGTCAACATACTGATTATAGCTTGAAGTTTGCAAATGTAGTAAGCCAAACATTGTGTAAATATTTATCAACATTGTAACGTTTATAGCTTATTTTGTTATGCAACCAGCATTTGAATGAATTTTACTTAATCTTATTGTGGCTTACAGTATTAAAACTATAATTTCCACATTTAACCCATTACATCATAGGCTATTTTTAGATCCAACCTCTTTAAATAAATCTACCGAAAAGGAGCATTAACTAGAGAAAAGGAAATTTTTAGAATTTTGTAGTTTGGAACCATTGTGATAAATAGAGCATTTGCTCCTACAGGAGCAAATGCTCTATTTATCACAATGATTTCACAAAGTGACTTTTATAGAGTCGTCAAAAGTCGTCAATATAAGGGAATGGGTTAACATTAGGCGTCACAGTCTATAAAATTGTGGAACACTCTGTGCTGCTGGGGATTGGTGGCTTCATTTGAAATTTGTGGCATTATTTGAATAGAAATTATACTAATTTAGGGAGCAGTCTTTATTGTTCTTATTATGAATATGCTACATATGGCTATGGATATAGTTTCCCATATGTTTAACAAATTGAGTACCTTTTATCCTTTGTTGTTGATCAATATTTCGGTGTGCTGTCTATCTTACTTTAGAAGAGGCTGAATACGCGCGGACATATATGGATTCATTCTCAGGAGAAGACAAGGTGTAAGTGTAAGTGAAGACGCATGATCACGATCATATAGAGGGAGATCGGAGACTAATAAGTTTAGGAGATGATCTATTGAAGTGGACTGAACACTACTGAAACTATTGAAACTTGAGACTGGAGATTAATAATTTATAGAGACATTCTATACAGACAGGAGACTAATTATTTGGCTATTGGAATCCGAACCATAAAACATGAAGACTGGGTACTTGGCTATTGATCTGAAATGTTATAACTTTTTAATCAAACACTTACCCCATAGATATGCCTTTGCCATTGCAAACAGAAAATACCCATGTGAAACAGGTTATAGAAGTTGTCTTGATCTGGACCTATCTATTTACTTATGAAATAATAAACAGTAAAACCTAGATATTTCAAATTATTAGTAAAGAAGAAATAAGCACCTTTTACGCAGATGGCTGCTTACTGTAGGGCCAAAGTCTTGCTGAAAGTTCATAGAGGAGCTTCCTGCATGACGTTCATCCTGCATTAAGCTGTCATTTATGTTAAAAGATCGATAATGATACGTATATGAGTGTTCGAATAATCGAGCATTTACTGTTTATCTGATTCTACAGTAAAACCTCTCTATAACGACCACTAAATGGTGTTAATTAGTTGGTATTTAGGACAGATGGCTTCTTAAAGCAAGATGAAAGTCAAACAGAACGCTCCTATAGGAGCGTTCTGTTTTACTGTCACATTGCTTTAAGCGGCCACCTGCCTTTAACACAAAATTTAGTGGCCGTTATAGTAGAGGTTTTACTGTACAATTGTCTGCCATAGTCGACAGTTTGAGCATGCATGGTGTAAAGAGCTAACGAGAAGTTTATCAGTTCAAAGAATGAGGCACTAATTAAAGTTACCTTATAATTTAGCATCACTTTTCCTTGAAATGGTGTTAACACACTAGCAAACAAGTCGGGATGCTTGAAAACTGTTTCATTTCGAAGAAATGAACGGGATTTACCATGGAAATCCCAAGTTGACCAGCTCGTCCACTAAATGCAAATGAGCTATTGTAACGTAAATTTCACGTGACGTCTGTTAAGAACGAAAGTAAAGAAATAAACATGACGACTAACGGCGGAGTTCGCATTCAAGCTGATACCAGAGGAGACAGAAACTAACTGAAGAGACAATGGTCCTAGTCTAGACACATGGTCATCTAAAACGAATTAAGGTGGGGATTATGGAACCAAGTGCTTGTATTTTTGACAGTTCTAGTTTCTCTCTTGTTATTTAAATCGAAAATATTATCGAAAATAGAACAGAATTTCTATATAAATTACAGTCCATGGTCACGTAATTCACTGTGCGCTAAATTTAGATTGTTATGCTTGCTCGGCGATATTTTCTTGTGTCGTTTTTGAGGAAGCAACAGACTGACTGGTGTAAATTTCTATACATAACCTTATATGTCGCCAATTTGTGAGATTTCTGTCTTGCTTTTTAATACTTGCCAAAATGAACACGTTGCGTCTTGTAATAAAGAAACATGACATTATTCTATTCATTTGTACGATTAAACTACAGTAGAACCTGTACCCATTACCTCATATTGACGACTTTTGGCGGCTCTGTAAAAGTCATTTTGTGAAACCATTGTGATAAATATCACAATGGTTTCAAACTACAAAATTCTAAAAAGAAATTTCTAGTTAATGTTCCTTTTCGGTAGATTTATTCGAAGAGGTTGGATCTAAAAAAAGCCTATGAGTTAATGGGTTAAACGGCCATCAAACCGAGGTCGGTAAAGTAGTGGTATCTTAATGCAATGAGCTTTTTCTGCATTACTTTTGCCCTGCATTAAGCAGCCAACTGCTTTTTGAAACTCATATGTTCAATAAATGAATGGTCGTTTAGGACCGGTTCTACTCTATTCTTGTTTGAAGCTTAACCCATTTGCTCCAACGATCCCATATATGGGACGTAGGCAAACAGTGTATACTCTGATCAGACGCCGCATAATGCGGCGTCTGATCAGAATCTACACTGTTTGCTGATAGGAATTCAATATTAAACAAAACAAAAATGAAAATTTAGACCAGACATCCCAGATAAAAGATACACTAATCCAATATATAAGCATGGAAGAATCCTTTGGGAGCAAATGGGTTAATATGTTGCCAAAGATTTATCTGACAAGGCTCCTTACGCAAAGCCTTATACGGTGGAATTATCATTATCCATAAGATATGCGACATTAAATCTTGTTGACAGAATAAGTGGATTTAGTTAGATATAGTCAGATTTGATCCGGTACAGTAGTACATTTCTAAATCGGAATTATACTACAGATAAATGTTGATATTTTAAAGCAGGTGACTGCTTAATGCAGGGTGAAAGTCATGCAGAAAGTTCCTAGAGGAGCTTTCTGCATGACTTTCACCCCGCATTAAGCTGCCACCTGTCTCCAAGATCGATATTTATACCAAATTTAACGTCCGGTTTAGAGAGGTTTTACTGTATACGAATTCAATTTACCAATTCAAAGTATTGTAACGTGCAGCATTAAAAGAAATGTTATGAAATGCGTTTGCTGGACTCATCTATTTCGTGGACTCATCTATTACTCTTCATTTATTTTCCTGTATTTGTTGAGGATGTCGCTTTATGAAATTTTACATATACAATGCATTGATAATCTTCTTCGTAGTTTAAAAATATATATCTCACGTGTTGTTTCAAAATTTCATTTAGTTCAGTTACAATAATTAGCATACCAGCATCTGAATTTATGAAAACTGCACATATCTAAACATCTTTGCCGTATCATCAATCACAAATTCTAAATTGTATTTTGTTAAGATTTTGTATTTGCTTGACCCAAAATTGTTGCTATGCAAATTTTACGATTTGTAATGAATATTCTGACACGTAAAAATTGGAAACCAAGTTGTTGAAACGCTTAAATGGTTTAAAATGGTTCGAATCAAAAACCTCTTGAAAGTTTGAAAAGGAAGCAAAATGTTTAATACATTTATCCGTGTTAAAAGACTGAATATAAGGAGTCAAAGATATGCCTTGTTCAGCTTCACAATCACAATGCGCAACTGGAGATTGAAAGAGGAGAACGAACCGAAAAATTCGGAAATTATCATAAGTATATCTACAACTTTAGTTTCTGTGTTCTGAGCTCTTTAACCATTCTCTTGCTGAATTTTAAAATACATTTCTCCTTCTTTATCCATGTCCTGTTGTATTATTACATATATATTCATTGTGTACAAGTATTTCGCTGTGCAATCACTGTTGTGGAGTGCACTGGTTGCACAATCAACTTGTCAATAGTGCAGACCCTGATGAGACAGCTCCTGCAGGAGCTGTCGCATCTGGGTCTTCACTATTTACAGGTAGGTATATTGACGTGAATAGCAAGCGAAGGGTTAAAACTGTACACATCTCATGGATGCATTTTCCCGTGTGACTGCGAGAGATTTATGTACCTACTCATTTGATCAGGATTCAAACTATGTGACATGTGTATTTCAATAGGTCATATAATCAAATACTCAAATGTACAATGTACTATAATGTGAGCTGCAAAGAAAGTTTTACATACAGTAAACCCCCTCTAAACCGGATTCTAGAAGAGAAAAAATAGATATATTTATGCAGGTGACTGCTTAATTCAGGATGAAAGTCACGCAGATAGCTCCTAGAGGAGCTTTCTGTAATTACTTTCACCCTGCATTAACCCTTTCCTCCATAAATACGCCTTTCTACACCTCTGTAATAACCACTCTTGAAACCATTGTGATAAATAGAGCATTTGCTCCTATAGGAGCAAATGCTCTAGTTATCACAAATTTCAAATTACAAAATTCTAAAAAAATCATTTCATCTAGTCAATGCTCATTTCGGTAGATTTATTCAAAGAGGTTGGATCTAAAAATAACCTATGGAGGAAAGGGTTAAGCTGTCACGTGTTTCCTAGCACGATATTTATACTACAATTTACATCCAGTTTAGAGGGATGTTACTGTATATACAACTTTCGATTCTAAAGTGAACTGATAATAAACCCGTATCAATTGTCTGGCTTTTAAAGTTCATGAAATGCAAGCTGAATAGTACTTTATATGAAGTTATATCATCGTAATATGTGCCGTGAGCTATAAACCGTACCATTAAATGGCTCCTTTTGTCTGAGTATTGCAGTTAATTTACCTATGTAACATCGACAAAACCCTATGAAAAGTATGCCTGAAACATATCCAGTATTATTATCACTGTCTGTCTACAGACAGTAATGTCGAAGCGTGTACAAATTTGACTTTAAAATAAGTTGAACTGATACATGTAATAAAAAAAGAACTGAGTTGCCCTAGAGAACCAGACACAATGATTGGAAATATCCAATTGCTGTCTCCAATATATGCTACAGGATGAATATGTGAGTTTTAGAGCTGAGAGTGAGAAATCACTATTTCCTGGTTTCATATTGACGAATGAAGCAGCATACACTTCAAAGATTATTCGAATCAATCACTAAAGGTATTTGATAAATACTGAAAGTGGACAATATCTGACCGATGGTTAATAATAGTTCGGTCATCGATTAGGTTTGCTGTTGATTTTACTAGCGGATAATTAGATGTTCGATAGAGAAAGAGTACCATATTAATGTAATACAGTAAAACTCCTCTAAAACAATCGCTTTATGAATAAAATGGATGTATTTACAAGCAGGTGATTGCCTAATATTTAACGAAAGTAATATAGAAATCCCCTGCATGTAAGACCCAGAGTTAAACATCTATTTGGTTATCGCTTCAGACGAGCTCTTTATGTGGATCAGACGACGAGCAGTTATCCAGTTATCCGGAATTTCCTGCTGGAACTTGATATAGTTGTACTGGGACTCTAAATAACATTCTTCGCATAATCTTACGCTGCAAATATTTCAAATCTGAATATTATGTAAATATCTCTTTTCTGTGTCATTATCCAAAGCAATGGCAATATTTTAACACAAGCACACTGGTATATTTTATAGCCATTTTACCAAGTCATAAATAAAATACAAATGTTTAGTGGGGTAAGATGTGATGGGGTTTAGTTTACAAATGAGATCAGTGACACGAGAGTTATAGTCCTTAACGTAATCAAAGATATGTCACTCTATAAAACTATTTGCAAACATACTGGATTCGGATGAGATGTATATCAGGATCCAAACTGTTGACAACCTGTCAATAATTTCTTAACTATTCTCTCCTAAGCTATTTGTAGACCCAACCTCTTTGAACAAACCTACCGAAAAGGAGCATTAACTAAACTAAATGAAATGTGAGTGTAGTTCTGAAACTATTGTGATAAATAGAACATTTGCTCCTTAGTAGCAAATGCTCTATTTATCACAATGGTTTTAAAATGTGAATTTTATAAATGCGCAAAAATGCGTCACTAGGGGGTAATGTGTTAAACGCTTGAATCAGTGGTTCAAATTGCACCAGATCCATAGCTGAAGGGATGTTAGTTATTTATTTTTCACAGCGCAGTAATGCGAAATAGTGGGAGTGAATGACTATTATTCACAGAGACGCAATATTCCATTCTATAACGGGAATCTATACACATGTATATCAACATTGTAAGAATATACATTTGTATTTACACTATTATCATTTGATATCAATATCTGCATGTTTGTCAATAATTTGTTGAAATGTTTATCGAAGCGGGAGTCGTAAAAATGCATCTGATCCACACTGTGTCTTATTATGTTGTTTTTTTGTGTGTGTGTACGGGAGTCACCATGTCCGTCCGTCCGTTCGTCCACCCGTTCGTCCGCCCGCCCGTCCGTCCGGCTTGTCCGGATCATAACTTCCAAAGTATAAAAGCTATTGACTTCAAATACAGATAGATCACATTAACCGCAAGTGCACTGCATAAGGTACGTAACTCTGGCTTCAGTACCTTTGGAGTTTTTGCCCTTTTTTTCTTCTAAAAATCAGTCTGGTCAGGATCATAACTTTCAAAGTATAAAAGCTATTGACTTCACACTTCATATTCAGATAGAACACATTTACCACAAGTGCGGTGCACAAGGCCCATAACTTTTTCTTCAGTATTTATGGAGTAATTGCCCTTTGTTATATTTCTCAGAATCTGGCTTGTACGGATCATAACTTTCAAAGTATAAAAACTTTAAACTTCATATACAGATATATCACATTGACCGCAAGTGCAATGCATAAGGTTCGTAACTCTGGCTTCAGTACTTTTGGAGTTTTCGCCCTTTGTTATTTTTCTAAAAATCGGTCTTGTCAGGATCATAACTTTCAAAGTATAAAAGCTATGGACTCCACACTTCATATTCAGATAGAACACATTTACCACAAGTGCAGTGCACAAGGCCCATAACTTTTTCTTCAATATTTTTGGAATTATTGCCCTTTGTTATTTTTTGTCAAAATCTGGCTTGTTTTAATAAATCATTTTTTTCCCGGAGCTTTTCTGTCATACCTCAACAAAACTGTTTTAAATTTTGCAGTATTGTTGAACACCATTTGAAGTTCTGAACCTGTGATAAAGGTTTTGAATGAATGGTCTCCCTTTTCGTAATTTAACAAATGAAAATTTAGTGGTCGGGGGCTTTATTATAACCCCATCTCTGTGTCAAATGTGCTAGTGGTGGTATTAATCACCTTTTTGTTGTAGTTCTAGTTTACAACAGGAGTAAGGGTGACGTCAAAATACCGATCCTACATATCATAGTCAGTGATTCCACCAATAATCCCGAAGGTAAAAATCGCCCCGTACTTCATTCTCAGTGCTGTTATATTTTCTGGTCCTTCGGGATCATTAGTTTCGATGTTAGTAGTTTTGAAAATTAAATACCGCTTTAGGGGACAGCAGTAGTGTTGCACTTTTCATAATTGCATAACTGCACATGCACAGACTCAATAAACTCGAGTCTGCAATTTTCTCTTTTTGCATTGCTGCTTTTGCTTTCGAAGGATCTCATTTTAAATGTTCTATAATTTACGCATTATTGTATATAAAATTGTATCTTTGTGAAGCGCTTTTGAACGCACATATCCTGTATGAAAAGAGCGCTATATAAATGTGGTATAATAATAAAATAATAATAATCTCCCAACTTTCAGAACTTTTGAACTTACAATTTGCATTGCTATTTTGTACGTGTTATAACCATATTGACAGTAAATGATCGTGTCGTATTAGCACATGCGTCATGACTGGTATTGTTTGGATCTTGGATCATTATGAGATGCCGACTAACTCGAAGTCCCATGGGATCAAGGCTGTTTCTCACTCGGTCAATAGTTTCTCAAACGTTTGCTCGAATCAGAAGTCTGGGAAAGGTTCAGCTACTGGACAGACAATACTATGTCAGCATGAGAACTGTTACCACGTCTAACATATTCACCACGTATATAGTATAAGTCCAGGCAATATGCAGTCGCTTTGGTTAAGTGGAACTAAAGTAAAATCTCGATACTACGAACGTTTAGTAACGAAGAATTTATGTCTTTTTAGGCAGGTGGCTGCTTAATGCAAGATGAAAGTCATGCAGAAAGCACCTAGAGGAGCTTTCTGTATGACTTTCACCCTGCATTAAGCTGCCACCTGTGTTAAAGATCAATAACAGTACGTATTTGAGCGTTCGAATAATTGAGAGTTTACTGTAATTCCAATGCTTGTTTACTGCTGCTTTGAAAAGGAAATGCACAAAGAAATTGCACTACCGAACAGTATTGACATTGCTTAATCTGATAGCAGTAAGCACAACATGGTGATTGCGTACGAGTTGTCGATTACATTTCGTTTTAATAGCAGTGCTATAACTCTTTATCATGCATAATGTCATGTTTTACTTCAATAATAAATAGCGGATAAGGCAGAAACGACCTTTAATACAGATGGTAGCTTAATGCAAGACAAAATTTATGCACAAAGCTCCTTGCTGCATTACCTTTGCACTGCATAAAGAAACAACTTGCTTTTAAAGACTCACGTGTGAATAGATTATATGGTCGCTCTAGCGAGCCTCTATGTGTTTGTCCACTGAAAATCTACTGACGGCAAACTGTACCGTATAGTATAATGCTGTAGTAAAATTATATGGCCTTATTTTCAAAGATACACCCCAAAATCAACTGTCTTGGATCCTGGTATTACTTTCTCATCGTTCATCTGGGTCACACATGTGGCATTGGTTATATAATAAAATGACAGCTAGCGAGCAAATACTTCAGCAATCAATGACTGTGTTCGCATCAAATACATGTGGACTTTTGTATTGCTATACATATTTCGACATTTAGAAAATAGGTACAATTGACTAATAAATATGACCGTAATATCGCAATGGGTTTGATAACTGGGCTAGCAATATTTGTATTGTGTATTATTCAGTTTTGATATTAAACTTCCAAATCTAGTTTGTTTGTTTCCTTATAGATGCCACGCAATACCGCTTACTAATAATCTGTTTTTAATTAGGAAATTTGTAATATTCTTCTTTTTTCAATAAATCACAAGACGGGATATTAATTAGCAAACCATGTTCTATAATCAGACTAACAGGCTGTTTTAAAATCCATTTGACAGGAATACCATTACTGTAGAATCCGTCTTGATATTCAAAGACAAACTGAACATGTCCAGCTAGCTGAGTAAGTAGAGCGTCGGCATCCGGATTTGGAGGTCGCCGGTCCGATCCCTTGCCGCGACAAATCAAAGCAATTAAAATGGATGTAGCAGTCCCTTGCCTACGCTCTACATTATACGTGCTACGCAGGTATGACTGGTTGGCTCGGTGTCAGTTTACAATATGACTAGATGTGGTATGCAGAGTGTCTACAGCATGCTGTCATAGTAAAGTAGTCCCCACACTGCCTCAGCTACACACGCCATCTCTATATTTAAGTGAGTCATCACCTTCCTAAATAGCCTTTAACATATAACAAGGTTTATATCTACAAACGCAGGGTGATTTCTAGAACAAATTTATTCAAACAACATTTGTTCAAGATTGTATCACCTCATAAATACCCATGTACAGAATAAATAAAATGAAATGTGAATTTTTTAAACAATGATGGAAACTGTCAAATCGGATCTATAGAACTCTATAAGCAAGTGTCTGATCTGCGTCTACTCTGTTTTCAAGATATGGGAAAATGTGTAGCTATGAGGTAAAGGGTTAAAGTTATCAACACGTGCACATTGTTCAATTTATGGCTGCTGTCTTCGGCGATGCTTCTAATATCCCACAACACTACACCACACAAATACATTAATCACCAGACTACTCCAGAAAGAAATAATAATTGTCCTCTGTGCATTATATAATACATGATCAAGATAAATATTTTACTGAAGAGATAAAGGACAAGAATGCAAACTGTTTCCACTTTTTGCAACCACATTGCGAGGGCTTGGTGCAAAACTATTCTAACTCCTTCACAAAGTGAAGGAGTTAGAATAGTTTTGCATCAAGCCCTCGATTGATTTTCACCCAATTCTGTGGAAACATCACATGTACCTAATTAATCTTGCAGTCTTTCGATACAGACAAGGGGTTGTTCTATGCGTTGCCGTATTATCACTCACGGATTCGACTTACAGTAAAACCTGTCTTAAGCGGTCAGCAAAATAAATATGTCTAAGTATTGGTCTGCAACGCAGCTGGTAGCTTAAAGCAGGTCAAAAGTATAGTAGCAAATATATAGTCCTATAGGAGCTTTCTGAATATCTTCTGTCCTGTATTTAGTAACCGCTTGCTTTGTCAGGCTCCTACGTGCACTAAATGAATGGCAGATTAAGACAGGTTCTACTGCACTGTTACAGTATTGAGTAAAATTTATCGGCTTATTTTGCATTTTTCGTGCCAGTCCTGAATTGCAGCTACAGTAAAATCTCTCTATAACGGCCACTAAATTATGTAAATTGTTGGTATTTAGGGCAGGTGGTTGCTTAAAGCAAAGTGAAAGTAAAACAGAACGCTCCTATAGGGGCGTTCTGTTTTACTTTCACCTTGCTTTTAAGCAGCCATCTGCATTTAACTAAAATATTTGACGTAATTTAGTGGCCGTTATAGAGCGGTTTTACTGTATGCAGATTGGATGTAAATTAGAAAAGGAAGAAACAGGCGTTAGATACAATTAGAATTTGAAAAGTAGGTTACCTGCAAATGTGAAGATATTAAACAAGATCTAATGTCAGACTTGGACGCTCTGAAACAATTTTAATTTCAGCCAGTTCAACGCCTTTGTACCATTTGTCAAAATATATATTTAGCATAGATTTGAGTTTCATGTTGTGCACATACGTTTCGAGCAGTCAGAGTAATAGTAAAAGTAGCACGATGGTGTATTTTGATGCCAACAAAACTTCCAACCGGAAAACGACTGGCAGTAAGGCCGGGAAGAATCGTTTTATATCGTCAAATCCAGACTTGAAAACCAAGTTGGCTGTATATGTTTAAATCAGGAGGCGTTGGAAATTTGAAATTCAGGAAAAGTGTTCGTTACTATTTGTCAAAGTACAAATTTGTTTTGTAGAACACTATCATATTATTATTATTATTATCATACCACATTTATAAAGCGCTTTTCTCACACAGGATATGTGCGTTCAAAAGCGTTTCATATGAATAGATAACATAACTAATGCATATAGATTGTTTAAAAGAACATAATTATATTTAAGATATAGATATCGACACGAGAAATGCAAATAAAATTATTTAAGAATCATACGTAAAGCCAAATCATCCTTTTCCAAAAAGCTTATCTGCCGGTGTTAAATTATATTATATCATATTGTGTCAGGGCACTGATCACCAAACCCAAATGTAAAAATCTATGTATAGTGTCTGTACGTCACCCAGTTACGACGCAGAACTATCTGGATTGGGTGTATGCATGGCATACAACACTACACATGACATATTGCCTTACATGTGTAGGACAATAGGGTAACAAAATAGGTCAATTTGTAGTTAATGCATATTAGAACTACACAATGCAATGCAACAATACAAATAAACAACCGTTATATACACCCAATATGCAACCCCTATCCAGACACTGTTCGACCCCGATGGCAACGAGCGTATACACAAACGATAACCCGTATCTACTTCATTCCCCCATTTCATTTTAACTCTTTCCCTGTTCTGTACTTAGGCCAAATTTCAATACCTACTGAATATTCATTAACAAAAAAGTTATATAGAGAATAATAGGTTAGTGCCGTAGATGGGACACCTTTATCCGACGAGGGGAGAAAACGTTGCTCAAGGCGAGGCTTGCCGAGCCTCAACTGTGTTCTCTCCGAGTCGGATAAAGGCGTCCCATCTACAGCACTAACCTATTATTCTATTTATCCAGTCAATTTAGTTATATCCTTTTTTCATAGACTCATAAACATATCAATCTTGAAATAATTTGAGTTGAAAATGCGGTTTTTCGATCAACGGACCACTCCCTTTTCATTTCCATTCTAGAGACGTAAATAATGAGCTACCGCAGAGGAAAATAGTTTCGATGCTTACATTACAAGAGGGGAAAACGTGGTTGATCATTTGAATCAAGAGTCGATATGTTAATTCAAACATACATGATGATATTCGCCCGGAGGCTCTCTGGTCGAATTCGAGTTCCTTCGTCTCGGTTTCTATTTTTAGATAGGGCTAACGTCACTCATAAATCGAAGGAACTGAACAGACTATATTTAGGTCTATGACAATCACCGCTCCTGTAAGAGCTTATCAATCAAATTACCATGAGAGTGAAAAGAAAATATTTACTATTTATCTGTATGTAAATATTTGCTCCCTGACTTGATTTTTATCAAAACTGCGTTTCGCCAGCGGTGAATTAAATTAATAAAACTGATAAATCAACGTCACTTTCTATGTGGCCTCAGTGGCGTAATCGGTAAGCACGACGTCTCTAGAGATATTAGATTTGGCTTTTGTAGAATCAGGCACGGGTTCGAATCCAGCTATAGCCATTAATTTTATTTTTTTCTTATTTGAATAATTATATTGGTGAATTTTCTGTTAGGTCTATTCCGCCAACATAATATTTATGCATATTTACAGAAAATTAAAATAGTTCCATGGTTATAGAATCATTCCGCCTATCTACTAACCTAATAAACCTTCTACTACCGGAAGTAACCTAATAAACCTAAGTTTATTTGCACCCCTTTATTATGGCACTAGAGAAGCCTGGTGACTGGATAAAAAGATATATGGAAGGTGAAACATTGTAGACATTTTAGAAAGCAAAAACCCCCAGATATATCAAATTCTATTAGCAAACAGAGCATACCCTGATCCTACAGGAGCCGTCTGATCTGGATCTACTCTGTTTGCAAATGCGTGAAAACACGTCTATATGAGGGAAATGGTTAACGAAGTTTTAATAGGGTATATTCAAAGATTATGTATGGTGTTGAATGCTCTATTATGGGAACCCAAAAAGCTTAGCCAAAGTAGAGCTAAAACGGCATCCCGTATAATGTTCCTGCAAAATACTCCAAGGGCAAAATGGCAAAGGAATCATATCGGACCAATTGACACTGATTGAGACAAACGATGCTGCATCGAACCGTACATGTTTGAACTTCCCACTGTCCATATATAAGTTACCCAGTTCGCCGGTAAGCCCCAAACGGAACCTTGATTAGCTTAATAGGAATCTGTGGCACTGACTGAAGCATGGTAGCATTGTAAGCAAGGTACCAATAAGTACAGCGATGTCCTGTTGGACAACAGTGTTAACTTGGTATTGGCAACTGGGCAGGGAAACCTTGCTGACACAACACCTGCATGTCCAACGGCAAAGGGATTCCCTATAAATCCATAGAATATTGTGGATCATGTTTTCCGATTTTGTTAATCCATATGTAGAGCATTATATTTGAAAGGGCGATTCGAAAGTGTCCCCACAGTTACAAGAGGGTAGCAGAATCGACACGCTGTGGCCAATGCAGCAGTTATCATAACTGATAATGATTAGCTACGTTTTCTATTAGCTATATTGTTGTAGTAAACAATGTTTAAGAGAATGTTTAAGAAAATGTGTTTTCAGACATCGTTTGAAAGATGCCAGCGAGCCTGTGTCTCTGATGCCTGACGGTAGAACATTTCAAAGTTTTAACTACCTTTTAACTACACGCAGAAAAAATCCACAGAAATGAACGACAATACGGATGGATGTTACAGATCCATCAAGTGTCACGACTGTGATTCATGTTTCATATTCAGGCAAGGTATGATACCACAGCATTGTATAGGACTTAACGATTTGATTTCCGTGTGGTGCTTACTGCTTTCAAGAAATTAAGGCAGCAGTAACGTTATTGCTATGTATGTAGTCTGCTCTTGATTTCAGTGAAATCGCAAAAAGTGGATAATCGAAGGTATAATGTTCAAACTTGTTTTCAGTACTTTTCCTTCGCAGTTGTCTTTGAATAGATATGACTAAAGTTTCAAATAGTCTGTAATAAAGGGAATCCAGATTAGTTGTGAATTTATTATGGTGTTTATATGTACTTCTTGATCTAGCAGGCCTATATGTAAAGGTTACGATTTAATGACCATTGAAACAGTCGTAAGCAAGTTTTTCTGTTGCAAACAAGAAATTTGCTTGCGTGCAATTTGATGAGTGTTTGGATACTATAGTAACTAATTGTTCGTCGTTTTAATCATAAAATCTACACGCAGAAAAAAGCCACAGAGATGAATGACAATAATGATGAATGTTACAGATCTAACATGTGTCTTGACTGTGACACAATGCCATGTTTCATATTCAGGCAAGGTATTGTACATGTTATCGCGTATCTTGTAAAATTTAACCTCGCTCTAATTATGATATAACCCTTAACCCCAGTAATATTCATGTAAGAAATAATATGTGTATAAATATTAACTTGCTTAATATTTATTATGCCATATGAACAAGAACCTATTTGGCTTTGTTAATAACCGTAAAACCAGATTTCTATGTTTTCGAACCTCTCATGTTTTTGCGACTATTTCCTCTTATGCACGCGCTATGACGTCATACACTTGCCTAATATGCTAAAATTGTTGATAAGCAGATGAGCAGCTATCAAAATCAACAATGCACAAAAAAGTAATTTTTACATGATGTCATATTTTTTGAGAGAAAAAATGGCCATTTCTACTACATGTATTACCATTATTGCCCCTATACTATTTGAAAACCCTATTACAGAGCTTAAAAATAATTATAGAAAGTCCTTACTGGCACTTCCCTTCCGAGTTTGTGTTAGAAATCCCAATATAGAATTATGAGGCGGTGATCTTTATGGTATAATTTTATTATATATATGGCAGTTCAAAACGTATATTCCCTACACATGTATATACCATAATAGAACACATGACCTTTCCCAGTTTAGAAACTGTTATCAGCCATAGTAGATCTATCTTTTAAGGGTCATCCATTAAATTATGTGGGCAAATACTGATTGTATTCTCCCACAGCACTAATAAATGCCTACAAAGCTGTAAATGGCCGAACAAACATTGGAACTGATGGTCCTCATAATCTATTCAAATCCCCATTCATCCAGCCACTAATTGTGATCAATATTGTTTACACTTTTATTAATATTTAAGTTAACACTTTTGTGTGACCAACTTATTGTGTGTATGGTTTTTGTTCAAATGTGGAATGAATGGCACGAACCAAACTACTAATGGCTTTACTATGACAGTTTTGACTGGAGGATCGAAAACTGGTTAGGAAATCCGCCATCTTGGAATTTAAGAAGGTAAATAAAACAACATTATTTTTTGTGTATTTTAAATCGTAAATATTTGATTTTTGCATGAACGTATGTAGTAATAGATGATAACAATGAAAATGGCGTGCAAATCACATCCGCTGATTTTTCTCGATTACAATAAACAAGTTAAGCGTTAGGGGTTCGAACACTGGTGAGATCACGCTGTATAGCCATGAGCAGACATAGCAGAACCTGACCAGAGGGCAATTGTAGGCACCATCTAATCTGTTTACTCTTTTTACAAAGGTGTTAAAGGGGTATATGGATGTAAGGGTTGGTTAAAATAAAAACAAATGGACTAGGACCAACAACCTCTGTTTTCTCCAAAGAAAACTACTGAGGACACGAGTTGTAATGTACGCATCTTGAAGGTATATGATTTTTATGCATTATGCATTGTGCTCTTGGATGCAAATAAGGTACACTACATATAAAAATAATTTTGCATTAACCAGATAAATTTGATAATGTATCCGCATGAAAGTGCAAATATTTTCACTACTTCAGTAGTCCTAAAGCAACTACGCTGTGAGTTGATCATAAATACGTCCATGCGTCTGGCTATAAAAATTTATGACAACTTCAAAGTAAGCCGAATTATACCTTATCTGAAGTTATATCCTCGTAGTATACACTATCAGCAATAAATTGCAATTAACTTGCTCTTTATGTCTGCACAACACAGCTAATTCACCCATGTAACACCGACAAAAACGGCAATAGTATGCTTGCAAAATATCCAAAATAATCAATGTCTGTCTGCAGACAGTAAGGCGGACATATGTGTGACATCGACTTCAATATTAACTGGGATGATTGTGATAAAGAACTGAGTTGCTATAGAGAAAATATAATTGAAACCTTTTACGTCAAAAAATGCAATCTAAGCATTTTAGTTGTTTTGATTTGATTGTGATATCTTGAACTAATTACAACTCAATGTATTAATGTTTGATTTAGAGAATGTATGGAACAACCAATGAAAACATCCAATCTGCTAAGCCTATTAATTATTAATTGTACAGAAACATCCATCTAAATTGACCACAAAAAGATCTAATTCTGGGTCCATGCTTATAAAGCTTTTAGTTGAGTCTGAGTTTCGTTCTCAGGCTTTTGATTGGTCAGATTTGAGTTCTCAAGCTTTTGATTGGTCAGATTTGAGCCAAAGGCTCAAATCTGACCAATCAAAAGCTTGAGAACGATCTCAGACTCAACTAAAAGCTTTATAAGCATGGACCCTGGTCTTAAAGATGGGTTGTAGCTTAACGCAGGACACAAATGATGTAGAAAGGTACTGTATAAGGTTCTATACCACCTGTACTACAAGTAACTGGGCATCTGTACATTTCATTGGTATTTGAATATACAGTGACTTTCCTTGGCATCTGTACTATATGTAACTTCCTATCTGTACTACCTGTTTAAGGAACTTTCTGTGACATCTAGGTACTGAAAGTTGAAAATTACAGTACCAAGTATTTATATAAAATGTATAAAGCTGGCTTAACCCTTTCACCGGCGCAGTCGCATAAATGCACCACGACAAATAGTGCAGTCCCAGATCAGACGCCGCCTTTTCAAGGCGGCGTCTGATCAGGGACTTTACTATTTGTCTCAATCTCTATTTCTATATGATTATGTGCTTTAATCCTTTAATATTTGCATACATTTATCTCATTTCCTTATTTTACTGAATGATTTAACAAACTTGGATTGCAGACGACATTTAGAAATTTGACGCCGAAAGGGTTAATTAGCCGAGTTAAAACACAGTTTGTATCCTGAAAGGTTACTTGGCGTCTAATACGGATCCAATCAACTGTTATTTTCAAATACCAGTCAAGACGTGCATATTATCAAAAGGTTTTATATGAATAAGGTAATGATATGACAAAAGTCAGTAAATGTTTCCCATTCACCTATAATAAGGTTGTAACATATTAGATATAATTTACATCCAGATATTTCAATTTAACAAACCCCCAAATGTTTCGACAATAGTTTGTCGATCAACTTCGTATATACGACATTATATGCCTTTGCAAACAGAGTAGCAAACAGAGTAGACCCAGATCAGGTGGATCCTACAGGATGAATTAGTATTTATTCGCGTTGCGTTTTAGTTTCATAAAACTGTTCTGAATAGGCAGATAATATTGTGTTGTACAACAAAGAATATTAGTACATGTATATATAAACTATAGAATCAGATATATTATGATTTCATAAGCAAACAGATCAGACCGTGATCAGGCGGCTTTTACAGGAGCCGTCTAAGCTTGGCCTATTCTGTTCTGTTTGCAAAGGCATGAACAGCGTTCGTGTGAGCAAACGTGTTAAAGAAACGACCACGATAAGACATTGGTATCGTCATTATTATCTGGACTGATGGTACACTGGTTAGCGATAATTCAAAATCATTGCCCTCTGGTTTAAAATATTTCTCAGACACTGGACACTTTTATTGTATCTATGCATGACAAACGTTCATTTCCACAGGAAACATATTAAGGTCATGTTCTAAATCTTCATTTTCTTCTACAATATTTTCATTTTGTAGAATTATGCGTAATGTAGATTTAGTGTAATGCGGAGCTTATTACAATGAAATACTCATTGCTCATTTCTTAGTAAAGTACGCTTAGTGAAAACAAAGCAAAACGTTAATATATATAATATGTCAACAGCAATAGACTAAAGTAAGCGTATTGAAAGTGCCATTTCAAGAACCAGTGGGTGGCAGTATACACATCATATTTTCCTGACATTTCTTGACTCTTAGTATTGATACTGACATGTATGGCACAGACAACTAACATGCAGCAATGGGTGAATGAACAATATACAGTAGAACCACTCTAATGCGACCAATCATGAATAAACATGAAGATTTTAGCTCGTCTGTTTCGAAGAAAAGGCGAGCTATTGTGATCACTGGGTCGTAGGCGTCGTCGTAGTCGTCGTTCTCGTCGTCGTTGTCGGCGTGCAAAAACTTTAATGTAGCTCATTACTCGAAAAGTATAAGAGGTATCAACATAAAACTTCACAGGTTAGTAGATCTCATTGCGGGGAAGGTCGCTACATAAGAACCATAACTCCTGATTTAAAAATTGTGGAGTTATGGCCCTTTGTCTTTTTCATATTTTTTTTAATTTAGCTGGACAAGTACCAAATCAGACGATCGTTGGCGCCGCACACGGCTCTTGTTATAAGCAGGTTGTTGCTTAATGCAGGACAAAAGTAATGCAGAAACCTTCTCTATGAGCTTTCTGCATTACGTTTGTCCTGCATTAAGCTACCACCTGCATATAGCATCCAGAATTATACCTTTTTCAGGTGGTCACATTATCGGGGGTTTACTGTAGAAAAGAAGTCAGACAGGAGATGCCATATACAAATGTATACAAGTACTGTAGAAAAGAAGTCAGGCAGGAGATGCCATAATTATACAAGTATACAACAACAACAGAAACACAACCGAATCGCGCCCTCACACAATCGTCACAGAACTATTCATAGCTAACTCAGTGCTGCATGGTAAATTGTAATTGTTTTCAAACAAATATCTATATTCATATATATTTAATTTAAAACCGTATTTAAACACACGCTTAAGCACAACTATTTTAAACATGAAAAAACTTTTACCATAATGTGAACCTCTTATCATTAGAACGAATTGTTTGCCTGACATAACCATCGGAAAATCAATTTGTCGTGTAAATTAATGCTCAAAGAATGAGCGTGTTTCATTTCCTGTAAACTATGTTATAATGTCAAACAGTTTGAATCCTGATGGGACGCATATTTAGCCAGTATTAGCTTGATACAATAAATTTACAAATATTATAACAGTTTAACCATAGCGTCGAAAAAGGTTAACAATCCAGAGCGTGCCAGACTCTCATTTCCACATAAGGAGAAGTTAAGATTGCATAAGTGCTCTCTTTTCGTTTTCGTTATTGGCTGATTTTGTTATAATGCAAAACTGTTGTTTATTAGATTGAGGTTATGAAATGAAGAATAGCATCCCCTAGTAAGATTTCAGATGACCACAAGCTTAATTGAATTAAGAGAAATCGTACTGCGTCAAACAATAGTACTTTTAACAGTTTGATTTATGTTTTCTCGTGTTGCTATGCACTGTCGTGTATCATTACAAATCTCCTGCCTGACTTCTATTCAAGGTTTACTGGTAATGAACGTTGCACAAATTCAATTAGTTTTGGAAACATGTTTCTTTGAAATATGTTTTATTTAATATTAATTTCTGAATATGAAACTAAAACCTACTGCTTACAGCAGCCATAAACTGAATAATGATGCTCCGAGAAAGAGTTTTGTTTTATTATCTCATTGAATAATATTTATTGTAAAAAAGAAGGCAATTTCACTATGATAAATAATTATGAAATTCTGACAAAAAGAAAACCTCAGAAAATATAACAACATTAAGAATGTAGTAAGGAAGTTGTATTGATGTCGTCTGCAGTATTTCAGATAAAGTTTTAAAAGTTTTAAAGTTAATACATTTTCGAACATATCAAACATGTTCCATCAGGCACCATTGATTTGGTCATTGGTTCACTATAACAGAAAATGACTACTAGATACAGATACAGAGTGAATATCTTAAGTAGTGTTTAGGAGATTTATAAAATTACACAAAACGCTGATGATTGATTATAAACCCGTTTCTATTTTCATTGATACTCCTATTGTTTATCGTCAAAACAGAATTTTGAGACCTAAATGGACAACGTGCAACTTTTACAGCAGGAAATCACGCTGCCCTCTTTGCATATACGCCGACAAGAAAGGTTTAGTACTCTTTAAAAGCGACCTCTTAAATCCGGAAACGGAAGGAGGACGTCGGATATCTGTACTAATTCGTTTTTTGTCGTACCCTTTATTATTTTTCTACAGTTACTCTGTTTGCCGCTCAATCATTGAGTATACTAGCAATAGGTGGATACAGAAGCCGAGTCCCATATTAATATTTGCTGGCAGTGTATAGTCCATATTAGGGACACTGCATAACGAATTTATCTTACCGACTACCTTTAATTCCAAGTATTAACACGTATGCTTACATCATAGGCCTACATATATGGCTTTCCGTGGGGAAACAAGGGAATTAACTCTTGCAAACTTGATATTACAATAAGAGCAGAATAAATTATTACCTCCATTTAATAGAATTAAAGTAAATATTCTTTATTTGCCTCATACCTCGTATATATATTTTGTTTTTTTTCTTTTTTATCATTGTAAAACTAATTAATGTTTATACTTCAACTCAATTAAATCATAAATTATATGTATGCATTTTTTAAAACTGTAAGGATAAACATAAATGATTATTATAAGTAAGAGAAAAGCATATGGCTGTCAAGTAAGGGAAGTAACTCTTGTAAAGCCATGATAAGGATTTTAGTAACCCCATAAGGAATCTATGGGGTTTTCTCGTGACCTCAGTTGACCAATGGAATGACTAGAATTTAGTAGGAGGTAAGATAAGTTTATTTACACTGTTTGTCTTTTAGGGTGGGGTGGAATAAGTGAGGTTGGGGCCCCTAACCCGGTTTAAGCCACCGGTGACTTTAGTCACTGACCGTTCGGAGGCGGTACTTCCGTCTTCCCCTATTGTCTTTGTCTTTTATCTTTGTGTGTCTCTTTATGGTTTGGTAGTTATGTACATTTGCTGTGTTTTCTTGTGTTGCTGTTCGGGTGGCTGTTTGTTCTGTATGTGATGTTTCCTGAATGACTCATATTTGTAGTTTCATCTATGCACTATAGAATGCTGACGAGTAGTGCTGGGTCATTCAACTAATATTATAGTCAATCCGTTAGTCTTTTAGACTGAAAAACAACCGTACACGGTTTAATTGAAAAGGTAGTAAAATCAAGCAGGTAAAGCCACATACAAGACGCAACCACCATTAAAACATCGATAGACAGCATGTCACACACATACACACACGCACACAACCAAACACACGCATACACACGAGGATAACACAGAAAACACCAACAAACACACAAGTACCAGAGACAAACATGAACAAAAACACAAGCACAAAGACACAAGACAAACAAAAGTAAAGATGACAAAGAGAGTAACGCCTTGGCACGGCCAGTAGCAAACTCGCCACTGGGGGTTTAAACCGGTTTACGGACGTCCTAACCTCACACTTATCTCAAAGTCACCCTAGCTTAACACACAGTTTAAATAAAGGTATCCCCACCTGACTTTCCCACAACATAGAAGACGGTAAACACATGACAATATGTAAAACATAGCATAACAACTGTGTAAAATCCGTCCAGTATGTACTCAATGACTTTGTCAGAGCAACTGCAGGGAAGCCGTTAGGGGCACGACAGGGAAAAAGTAATACATGAATCTGGAAAGCTCATCCCTTTACTGAGTTTAAGAGTATACCACCAAAGAGTACTACCCTCAACTTGTCATCCCGCAACAAAGAGGGAAGCGTATCAATATATAGTTTATAAACAATATTCGAACCATAATAGCAGAATATAAGAATATAATAACAGAAGTCAGACGTCTGTACTTTGTAAAGTTGAAGAGTAGGCTTATATTTCAGCTAAAACTACTTGCAGCTGTTCTAATATTGAAATGATCAAAGGAAATCTTTATTTGTGTTACAGATACACGGTTCATGACATTGTGTTACTTTTAATGCGCTCGGTTTAAGTCTAGGAATAAATAAAGATATTGATCTTGCTTTCATTAATCAAATTCCCTGGGAGATATTTTGATGTAATTGTTTGTGCAATAATTACATTAGAAAGAAATGCTTTAATCAACAAGTGCAGATCGGTTAACAGTACAGGATTAAAACTCTGTTAGTCATCGTCCAATGTATAAATTCAATTGCAAAATCATCAGAGACGGATAACACTCCTTTTAAAAATGAATTAGTTATCCTTATGATAACAGAGCTACAGATAAAGGTGTGTACCCCAATACTTAATCGTCATTCTTCCACCAAACCCTATGTTGTGTGACCACTCTTTAAAAGTGGATACAGCAAAAGGTTTGTTGGAGAAATAATGAAGTTGTTCTTGAAAATGTTTAATTCTGAAAATGGGTGATCCCTAGAAATGCAAAAAGAGAAAATTGCAGACTCGATTTTATTGAGTCTGTTCATGAGTAGTAATTAAAAGTGCAACACTACTCACGCCCCCTAGCACCGGCTTAAGCAGTATTCAATTTTCAAAACTAATAACATCAAAACTTACGATCCCGAAGGACCAGAAAATATATCAACACTGAGAATGAACTTTACCCAACTTATCTGAAGCTCTAGATAATTCAGCATGTAGCATGTGCTATATTTGTTTGGTTATTGATTTAGACGTCCCACTGTCTTCAGCATAACACGGTCAAGATGGTCCAAATACATTTGACGTAAATAATAAACAATTGTTATCCCACCCTTACAGTCTTTAACTAATTTAACCCAGAAGACGCATGCACTGTTATTTGAAAGCAGTACAGACATATTTCCTCTAGAAACCCTCTAATCAGATCTACACTGTTTGTTATTCAAATTCCTCTTAGCATATTTAAGACTTTCATAATGAGTGAATTCTTGTTAAACACTGATGGGTTATTGCATTCCACTATTATAATTCATATTAAAATACCACCAGCTCAAATGTAGTGAATAATGTACTATGTACGTCATTTTTGTATCTTCACTCAACCCCTGTCGCGCTACTCGTCACCTGACTCCCCTTTGTAAACAGTTTAGATACACGCTCTTGGCACTCGGTCAAACTTTTCTAAAAGCTTGACACTCGCTCAACAATTTCTAAATACAGTGAACCCTCATTATACCGGCATTCGTTACAATGACACCCTCGTTATTCCGGCAGTATGCATTGAAACAAAATTACCGTTAAGTCTTTTAAACAACCAATGAATAAATAGGTACAATGCCAATAAGACAAGTGATGGCTTAATGCAGAACAAAAGAAGTGCACATAGCTCCAAAAGGGAGATTTTTGAACTTCTTGTGTTCTGCATTAAGCGTTCACCTGTTGGTATTAGTTTAACACTGGCCATATGGTTCCTTCCTTTCATATTTAAACTCGTTATGTCAAAATTGCAACATATCCACATTTGAGCGCACAGGTTTTCACAGTGGGGTAGAAGTGAATTATCAGACCATTATGCATTTCAAATGTTCTCAACATGAATTCTTTCACAGCCTGGTTTTGTCAGTTCCTGAAATACTGATGTACATATATTATTAATACGATACATATGCGAAAGTTGAAAATATGCATTGTACCAAGAATTAGGATATCATTGCTATTATTATTGATAAACATCAGGGTCCCTGCTTATAAAGCTTTTAGTTGAGTCTGAGTACGTTCTCAAGCTTTTGATTGGTCAGATTTGAGCCAACAAACACACAAGTACCAGAGAACGAAACTCAGACTCAACTAAAAGCTTTATAAGCATGGACCCAGGGCATTACGTGATCTTACTCTTAGAGATGAAAAGTTTGATTATACTTTGAATCCAATACGTCTATTAGCCAGAATACTTCAAGATGTCCACACGATGTTTCAGAGTAACTAGCAGTTAGCGCAGGTGGAATTACATTACTCGCTTAAAACTTAACATAAGAAATGACAATAATAAAAGGAATACAACATTTTAATGCTTAAACCACATTCTGCAATAAAAATAATACCCAAATAAATAAATAAATACTCTTAAACCCTCGGTTGGTTTGCTTTCAGGTTTGACCGTATATTCACCTGATTAAGACAATGTGCAGTGCTAGTACTTTTGTTTGAGCGGCGCGAGCTGATGCTCAAAAGGCTGGGCCAAATGTCAGATACTTATAGTTCATGTTTGACAACGTACTCATCTTAATAAGACAATGTGTAGAACTTATGTTTCAGTTGTGTCTGATGAACATCGAGTTTCAAGATAAGATCAATGATCAAGTATCTTAGTCCGTCCGCTTGTCTCCATTTCGTGTCTAGTTAATACCGCCTAAACTAATTTACATATTTTCATGACATTTTGACAAAATATCTATCTGGTTATGGTCATAAAGCAAAGTTAAAGGATAAGCACTTATATTTTGTGTCCGATTTATATCTTCTAAACCCCATTGAAGTGTTCAATGAGTTTGAGTTTTTGTGCGCTGCGAAACAATTTGGTCATTATGCTGTGGTGTTGAACAGTTAACAGTTTTGTGAAGAAGGTAAGGTATGTGTTAATGCGAACTTCATTTGTTCTTCTAGTGTTGCTGTAGATTTTCCTGACATCTCCTGCCTGACTTCTGTTATATCTTTAATGCAACTGCATCAAAATGTTCGTATTATATAGATGATGTGCAGAAACCATATTTCAATGATGCCAGTTGAAGGTCACTGTCACAATATCAGGTCAACGTTAGACATTTTCGTCTATTCGTCAATCCGTCGGTCAGTCCCCTTCTTGTGTACACTCCATATTGGCTAATAAATTGACCATAAAACTTGGCTCCCAACTAGGCGATGGGGATATAGCTGTCTGCAAAGGGAAAAGGAACTAATTCTGAAAAACTAATTTTGGACAACGAAATACGACACATGTTAAAGGATGTCATTCATCCGTGAACAAAGTAGAGTAGTTAACAAATAAGACATATCAAAATAACGTGTATGCTAAAACTGCAAAGGGAATACGGCATATTGTCCAGAAATAAACTCGTACAAAAGTAGATAACAGCAACAAATGTATCGTGTCTGCATTTATCCTTAGGAAGGTATAAATGAAATTTCAGCTCAATATTACAATACGTGGGGCATTTCAGAAGTAATGCAATTGATCTCCGTAGCGCCTCGCTGTGCACGGGATTCACGTCAAAAATATATACCAGTTTAAGAAACACCCATTCTCTACACGGATACACCACATTTGGGTGTGCACATACTGTATTCATACTAATACATAGGCAAACGTAACACATAGGCATTGACACTGTAGTAAAATAGTCGGCAAGAAATGTGTAAAGGCAGCTGGGATTCGAGGTTATATAAACACTCGATACCAGCGTAGTGTATCTACGAAGGAGAGTTTTCATGAATTGTGTGATGTTCATAGGCAGAATGAAGTATCGTATGCCATAGTCACAATATGGGTTAAGAAATTAAGAGCGGCTGTGACACTAATAATGATGCACAAAACCAGGACGTCAGTTTAGTGTCATTGCAAATAATATGGCTGAAAACGTATGCGATGTGATCACGTCTGAGGCCAGATTAACTGCTCTCCGGATAGCTGGTAGGGTCAAATTTTCAGCCGCAAGTGCATTCCTCATATTAAGCGTAATTTGAATATGAGACGCATAACAGCATGATGGATCTCTTTTGTTGTCGGACAAGCAAAAACGTGGCCGACTTGAAACGGCAAGAAAACTGCTCAAATGTTTTCCAAATTATTACACAGAAAGCAGTTGTTTTGACATTATTTACTGGAGATAAGTCATATGTACACTTTTCTCAGCCTACCAGGAAACTTAAAACACATTATTGGTTACCAAACACTGTCGCCGCCCTTCAATTGCCTAAAGAATTATAAGTGCCAAGAAAGCACTGTTTTTTGTCTTTAATATCTGTGGTCCAGCTATGCAACTTGCTGTACCAATTAGAATGTATGTGACTTAGTTATTTTATAAAGAGAAAGTGTTGTAGAAACTTAAAAATGTTCTAAACGGCTTCCACAAACCGACTTTAAGCACCTATCCCTGCTGCATGATAATGCCCAATCGTATAAGTCTGCGGTTTGGGCCTCGTTTTTTAATCAAGGGTTCCATTTCTTCAATATGCACCATATTCCCCAGACCTAACCCCATGTGACTATGCTTTGTTTCCTAGACTAAAAATAAAACGTTTAGCTGGTAGACAGGATAGGGCCTGGGATCTGCTGTTTATCAGTGTATGCTGGGTATAACTGAACATTAGTTTGTAAATGCATTAAAATGGATTAAACATTTGAAACTTTGTGTACGTAGCAAGGGCGATTACTTTGAAGGTATGACACGTAAATAAATGAAAACCCACTATTTTAGAGAGTTTTACACACTGTTTTAATTTAGCGTGGTACTATAATAATTTATGTTGCTTTTACATTTTAGGTTAGGTTTTAATATTTAAGTTGTATAATATATATCTTAATTGATCGATGTATATTTCAAAATATTGCATGTAATCTTAGAAATTATGTAGATATTTAAGTTTCTGTTTGTGTATTATGAGGTGTACCATATACATGTTTAACAGAAATCTGGGTCATTTAGGACATTTTAGTTATCATAAATATTTCAATTTGTGTTTATATGTTATATATTATATGTACAACGCCATTGAATATGTATCTATCATAGAAATAGGCGTTTAATCAAATAAAACAGTTTACAGTTTACGTAAATAAATTAAAACCTATAAAACGCGCGCTTTGTGTTACCCCAGTTGCATTACTTCTGAAATGCCCCTCGCGGATGTCCGAAAACTAATTTCAAACAAGGGCATAACTGGATCAACCGTGAATCAAATGGATGTGTGGGTACCACTGAGGAAACTTCATATTAAGTTTCAGCTTAGTGTATGGATATAAAGCGAAACGAAATATCTGAAGAATTGCAGTGTGACAGGCTGATAGACGTTGACGTATAATTGTCACAGGTTTGGATTAGTATATGATCATTGTAAGGTTGTACGGCGCAATAACTCTCCTGTTTTGTCTATCATTGATACATTTGTATTTAATTACCCTTAACTCTGCAATGTATGCTTATGTAATATTGTAGATATGTTTCTGCCATGGTCAACATAGTTTGTGTTCATATGACATTATAAACATAATGCAATTTTATGTTTTAGGGTGGGGGTGGAATAAGTGTGAGGTTAGGCGCCCCTAAACCGGTTTAACACCGCAGTGACTTTTGTCACTGACCGTTCCAAGGCGGTACTTCAATCTTCCCCTATTGTATCCTTGTTTTGTCTTTGTGCGTCTCTTTATGTTTTCGATAGTTATGTACATTTGCTGTGTTTTCTTGTGTTGCTGTTAAGGGATATGTTTGTTCTGTATGTGGTGTTTCCTGCATGACTAGTATTTGTACTTTTACATGAATATTCCTGAAACGAAGAGAATTACGACATGCCAGGGAATAATCGAATGAAAATAAGTATTAATCCATCGCTTAGTTTACCAATTTACAATATATGGATATGATAACGTGTAAATCAGCTTTAATTCAAACCAGAAAAGACATTTCTAGGAAGTAAAAGAGACGTGGTCCAATAAAATGTAAATCTATCAAAGATTAAAAATTACTCTGATGGTTTATAAAATCATTATTAAAAACAATTTCCCAAGCTTTATGGCAATAACTAACAATATCGTTTGATGACAGGAAACATATTACACAGACTCTCTTTTACAATGCATATACCTTACTTTCCATCTTTGACATGAGGAAGCGTAATTGAGGCAAGCACTGTGTATCGGCAAGCAATTATTGTTTTGAAACACATGTGTGCTTCAGATACCAAGGTTATACATTTACATTCCTTTGTCTAAACTCTTTGTAACTGTAATTGGCTCTAAAAGTAAGGTATGCACTACTTTAGAATTTTAACATTTGTTCGTAAATTAGAACCTCTTTTAAGCGGCCATTCATTTATTGAACAAAGGAGTATTACAAAGCAGGTAAGTGGTTACTTAAGGAGCTTTCTGCATTTCTTTTGACCTCCTGCATAACATGGCAACACATAATTAAGACAACATATAAAAAGCCATGTAATGCGCACTAGAAACCAAGGATAACACAAAAAAGGAAAACATCTTTCTTATTTCTATTGCGGTCCGTGATTATAGTGGCAAGACACAGAGAAACACGGTATCATTATAAATAACTATCACAGGTATTATCTTAAAATATAGGTATCACAGAAATATCCCTATAAAGTTCAAAATATGTCGGTTAGAGAATGTCTATGACCATGTTTACAAATTAACACAACAGAGTATCAGAACAATTCATAAGTCATATTAAAGAACAAGAGATGTTTGTAAAACATGTATACCCCCCTAGACCCCCTGACCTTTGATCTAGTGACCTCAACTATAGAGGTCATCTAGCGGTCATGACTAATCACCACAGCAACTTTGAATATCCTAAGCCAAACCACTGATCATTTATTGATCTGAAAACATTTCACATATTAAAGTCATGGTGACCTTGACCTTTGACCTAGTGACCTCAACAACTTTAGGGGTCATCAAGTGGCCACAACCAACTACCACAGCAAGTTTGAAGATCCCGAACCAAACCATTGAGCAGTAATTAATTGGAAACCATTTCATCAGTTAAGGTCATGATGACCTTGATCTTTAACCTAGTGACCTCAAAATCAATAGGGGTCATCTAGTTGTCATGACCAACCACCACAGCAAGTTTGAAGATCCTAAGCCAAACCCTTGAGCAGTTATTAATCGCAAATCATTTCACCAGTTAAGGTCATGGTGACCTTGACCTTTGACCTAGTGACCTAAAAAACAATAGGGCTTATCTAGTTGTCATGACCAACCACCTAAGCAAATTTGAAGATCCTAAGCCAAACCCTTGAGCAGTTATTGATCAGAAACAATTTTACAAGTTAAGGTCATGGTGACCTTGACCTTTGACCTAGTGACCTCAAATACAATAGGGGCCATCCAGTTGTCATGACCAACTACCGCAGCAAGTTTGAAGATTCTAAGACAAACCCTTGAGCAGTTATTGATCGGAAACCATTTGACCAGTTAAGAGCATGGTGACCTTGACCTTTGACCTAGTGACCTAAAAAGCATTAGGGGTCATCCAGTGGTCATTACCAACCACCACAGCAAATTTGAAGATCCTAGGCCAAACTATTGAGCAGTTATCGATCGCAAACCATTCCACCCTTTAAGGTCATGGTGACCTTGACCTTTGACCTAGTGACCTAAAAAACTATAGGACTCATCTAGTTGTCATGACCAACCACCTAAGCAAATTTGAAGATCCTAAGCCAAACCCTTGAGCAGTTATTGATCGGAAACCATTTTACCAGTTAAGGTCATGGTGACCTTGACCTTTGACCTAGTGACCTCAAAATCAATAGGGGTCATCCAGTGGTCATGACCAACTACCACAGCAAGTTTGAAGATTCTAAGCTAAACCCTTGAGCAGTTATTGATCGGAAACCATTTAACCATTTAAGGTCATGGTGACCTTGACCTTTGACCTAGTGACCTCAAAATCAATAGGGGTCATCTAGTGGTCATGAACAACCACCACAGCAAGCTTGAAGATCCCAAGCCAAACCCTTGAGCAGTTATTGATCGGAAACTATTTCACCATTTTAGGTCATGGTGACCTTGACCTTTGACCTGGTGACCTCAAAAACAATAGGGGTCATCTACTTGTCATGACCAACCACCACAGCAAGTTTGAAGATTCTAGGCCAAGTCGTTTATTAGTTATCGTTCGGAAACCATCGATCTACCGACCGACCGACAGACCGACCGACCGACCGACCGACCTACCGACCGACCGACCGACCGACATGTGCAAAGCAATATACCCCCATTTTTTCAAAAGAGGGGTATAATAAAGTTAAACAAACCTATCACATTAACAAAGATAAAACAGTAAATTAATAAGACGAAGACCTGATATTCAAGAAATGCAATACATACAGATGTACAATCAATTTAAAGGAAATGTATAATTTATTCTTTATTTATCAATAGTTTTTTAATATCAAATCTAAATTGACTGGAAGCTTTTCTTTGTCTTAAAGTCTGAGGAACGCCATTCCACAAGTGAACACCTCTGAAAAGAAATGAATTCTTACCAAAGCTCTAGGAATGGCGTAGCGTCCGGTATCTGTAAACGTGAAAGAAAACAAATCTTCTTCAACAGGAACAGCTGATATGTTTGATCTTGTACAGCGGTTATGTACAGAGCTTAAAAGATCAAAACAGTCACTAAGATATACAGGAGCAATGTCCTTAGAACTATTAAAAACATGAGAAAGAGTGATTTGATAAACTCTTTTGGATACTGGCAACCAGTTGAGGTATTTAAAATGATATGTGCCAATGTGTTCTCTAGCATCTAAGTTTAAAACAAAACGGATTAATTTATTTTGAGTTGATTGAAGTCTATTTTTCAAACCACCTTGAGTTAGAACAGGGTACCAAAACAACAAGCGTATCAAAGTGACATTGAAAAAAGTGCCAAACCAAACGTTTCCTTGTATGTAAATTTAAAAATTGGCATTTTCTGTACAAAAACTTCAGTCTGCTGTTTGCTGTTGTAATAACTGATCTGGCAATTGCCTCACAAGATAAGAATTGGTCTAAAATATCACCCAGCTATTTTACAGAGGAAAACCATTACAACTTATATATAAATGCGACTGGGTTCTTAGTTTAGGTTTGTAACCGAATTGATTCAATCTTATCTAGATGAACAGAAAGTTTATTATCAAATAAGCATATACTTACTACACCCAGATCCTTTAACAGACAACTTTCAATTTGGGAAAACAATTGCCAGATACTAAAAATACCTGAGTCATCTGCATACAATAAAAGTGTGTTTGATACAGCACCCGGCATGTCGTTTACATAAATTAAAAACAAAAGTGGATCCAATATGGAGTCTTGTGTTAAGCTACTACCTGCATTGCAGACCCATAAATATACCTTCTTGTTATGGCCGCTTAAGACAGGTTCTACTGTACAAACATTTTAAAGCGTCCTATAGATTGGATAAAGGACTTGGTCGCTACAGTATATGCCAGATTTATTTCTAACATCAGGACAGAATTAGTTGTGCCGTGTTGAAAGGACGTTGAAAGAATCAATTGTTAATGTACATTTTAAAACGTATGTTATATGAAAAAATAAAACATATTTTGTTTCCAAAAATAAATGTTTTTAAACCAGCATGTGTATTTTATGATGTAATTGTTATTTATTTAAACATCATTTGAACAAATCATGCACATTAAAGAAACTTTATTCCGCTATCTATACCAGATATACTCACTTTACAATGCAAATTGCCATATGTATAAATGTTTGAACACAGACTTATCGCCCTTTATATATTATGTGTAAGATGCCGTTGGCCTTTTGAAGGAACTATGGGGTCATTTCACCAAGTACGACCTGGAAAAGTCGCACGCGACCACGCACGACCTTAATCGCAGCTCGGTTTTCCCATAGTCGCGGGCAAAAACCGTGCGACCTACCCCATTATTTTCTGTGCACGCTCTATGTTCGATGTTAGCTCGTTTGACCCTCGATGTGTACGCTCTATATACGTCATATACGCTCTACACACGCTCTATATACGCTCTACCTACGTCTATCAACTCGATCTGAAGCGATCTTGACACGACCAAGGTTCGTTCTGTTCGACCAATCTGCGACATTGCCTCGATCTCTCGGCGATCTATCCTCGCATGTGCGCGACCTCGGCCGACCAAGACTCGTTCCCGGCCGATCTAGCTACGTACGAGTTGCAATGTACCCTCGATCAATACGATTTCGATGCGATCTAGAACGTTCTAGCCTCGCTCAGACGACCGATTCTCGATCTTTTTCGACAGAGTCTCGTCCGAGCTACGCGCACATTGGTTTTAGTCGCACGGATTTGCGCGCGACCCACTGCGATCGTTATATAATGCCCGGCGATCTGTGGCCGATCATCAGTTTTTGACCAGTCTCCGAAGGGATAACATGGACCCAATCGCTCTGCATCATGCTATTCTATTACAGCACCATGCCCTGCAATTGCAGCAAGACTCTCTGGTTATGCTAACCATGCTGAAGAGAAGGAGAAGGAAGAAGTATACCAAAAAGAAATATTGGGTTGCTCCCTGGCTGCGTGAACGCCAGAGGGAACATTATGGCCAGTACACCTCCCTCATGACGGAACTGAGGCTTGGAGATGAAGCTACCTACCGGACCTATCTCCGTATGCCCCCGGAGATGTTTGACGAACTTTTGGCCAGGGTGGGGCCTAGAATTGCAAAGATTGACACTAACTATAGAAGATCTATAGAACCTGGTGTGAAGTTGACTGCCACGCTGAGACACCTTGCAAGCGGCATAGACTACCCAAGTCTTTCCTATGACTTCAGGGTATCGCGCCATACGGTAGCCACCTTCCTTCCGTTGGTGTGTCAAGCTATTGTGGATGAGTACAAGCATGAAGTTATTCCCTGTCCAAGCACAGCTGCAGAGTGGAAGGCCATTGCTGATGACTTTGAGAGAAGATGGAATGTGCCACATGCAATTGGAGCTCTAGATGGTAAGCATGTACCCATCAGAAAACCAGCCGGTTCTGGATCCCTTTACTACAATTACAAGAAGTTTTGCTCCATTGTCCTTTTGGCCCTGGTCGATGTGAACGCCAAGTTCCTGTGGATCGATGTCGGTGGTTTGGGACACCAATCTGACGCTCAGCTTTTCAACGCATGTGAGCTGAAAGAATGCATCCTCGATGGCTCAGCTGACCTGCCAGCTGCTGAATCTATGACCAATGATGACGTGGATGTGCCATACTTTATCCTGGGCGATGATGCCTTTGCCTTGAAGCCCTACCTCATGAAGCCCTACACTAGAAGAGGTTTGACCACAGAAGAGACTATCTGCAACTACAGAATATCCAGGGGCAGGCGTGTGGTTGAAAACGCATTTGGAATCCTGTCCTCTCGCTTCAGATGCTTGCTGACAACCCTACAACAGAATCCTGACAACTGCAGAGTTATTGTGGAAGCTTGTGTTTGCCTACATAATCTCATGAGAATTAGGTACCCAGCTCTCCAGAATGCAGATATGGACATGGAAGATTCAGAACACAATCTGATTCCTGGAGAATGGAGACACTCAGGGGAACTGCAAGACTTGGCCTACCACTTGGGTCGCAACAGGGACAACGCTGAAGGGAAAAAAGTCAGGGATTACATGAAGAACTACTTCAACAGCCCTGTTGGTTCGGTTCCATGGCAAGAGAAGATGGTGTCAGCCAAGCATAGAGTTTTCTGAGTATAATGGCTATCTATATTGGGTGACTCCAAGTTTAATGACTATGTACTGTAAAATTGTAAACATCTAAACAACTTTGTGCATACCGAAGGGCTCCAGATAAGATGAAACTGAACAAATTAAATATATTCTCACTCATTTCAGCGCACCAACTCCTATGGTGTTACTACTCATTAGATTTGTCCCGAAAAGACGATTCTAATGAGTTCTGACACCATAGGGCTTCCTGAGAAATAATTTTATTTTTTTGAAAACTCCCCTTATCTGGAACTCTGAATTATTACCATTGTAAATAAGTGTGTAAGTACCTTGTAAAATGTTTTATGAAAACAGTGGATGTATTAAATAAAACCACATTTCCAATAACAGTACACAGGCAGAAAAAATAAAAATAATAAAAAATATAAAAGAAAGAAATAAAGATGTATTAAAGTTGAAGACGCCTAATGAGATTGGGCCAATGTCGGTCAATATCGGTCGGCCATTCTCGTAGACTGCCGAATGGTTCGGAACATGTCGGCAGTTGACGAGAATGGCCTGTTGCTGTTTCGATTCGGTGTCGAATTCGGAAACGCATGAGAAGCATGTGCGCTAACCACTGCGTTTACCAGCTCGTTTGCCTCTGATATTTAGTGTTTTTGTGCTATTTGTTTTTATATGTATTTTTTTTTGTACCCTTTCACTGGCAATACGACGAAAATACTCAAACACTATAGTTGCCTTAAAATAATATCGGCTTATATTTTTCGTCCTCTTTTACTTTTAAAATTTCAGTGTTATTCGTTTTTGACTTAGGAAACATTGATATGAGTGTCAAATAGTTTGGATCCTATTCAGACACAGCATTACCACGTCTAATCAGGATCCAATATGTTTGTAAATGTCGATGGCAGTGAAAGGGTTAATCTTTTAATTTTATTCATGAACCAAAGAAACAAGTGTACAATAAACAAGATTTATGCAACAGTTAACATATTTACACAAAAGCACATATTAAATATTTGCAAAGGGTAAAGAATACACGCAGGTACTGGGTCACAGTCAATATCCCCAAATGGAAATAGTAAAATCCAATCACACGTTACTAACCAATGGTAAATATCAAGATTGCAAAGTTATTCTGAAGTGTCTTTTACAGGCTGGTCATCAGGGTCTGTTGCTGTTGCAGTTGCTGTTGCAGCTGGTACTGGGCGAGGCAATCCCAACGAGCTCAGGAAACTATCTGAGAAACTAGGGTCCCGGCTAGCAGTAGGGGTCTGTAGGTTGTGGAACAAAGGCGGTGATGTATCTGGTGGGCAGCTGGCAGGTCTGTAACCCGGATAGTGCCGCTGAACATACTCTGTATTCATGGAATTCCATACAGACACGCCTGGGGTTGGCTGTGGGTTCCATTGGTTGGGTGGGGGCTGCCAACCAGAGTCCGGTTGCTGAACATGAGACTGCTGGGCCAGAGGCTGCTGCTGTTGGACCTGAAACTGCGATTGCTGCTGGGGACGCCGGGCCTCAATCTTGGCAGCTTTGGTGCGGGCAAAGACATCGTCGACCAGACTGTCGTAAACAGACTCGGGCAACTGGACAAGGACGTTGGTGAACCATTGGGCAAAGGAGATCCGTTCGTTGACGCCTGATGGGCGCAAGGTCCTCATGATCTCGTTGGACTGCTGGAGGAGGTCTGTGGTCCGGATTGACTGGTCATGGATCTTCAAGAGCAGATCGTCCTGCGCGGCAGCAGTAACGACAGGCGCCTTCTTCCTAATCGTTCTGGGTGTAGGCAGGGTAGGATGAGTTGGAGGACTGACTGGTCTAGGTTGTGACGAAGGACCAGAAACCGGGTCGTTGAGGTCGGGCATTTGACCAGGGCAATCCGCATCTAAGTCATCATCAAGAGATGCCTCAATAGGTGGCTGTATGTTAAGTGTCTCATCTGGTCTGCTTGCCGCAATCTTATCCTTCAGAGAAACAGCGTTGCGGCGGGACACCTGGACTATGTGCGGGCACAGAAAGTCAAAGACACGGATAATCCATCTGAAACACAAGTGAAACATGTACAAACCGTAAACAAATTTCAGTTTTAAAGAAAACAGCAGATATTCCATAATACATAGCAAATGGCATATACATTTTCATATACAACTGTTCATTATCCATTGGCAAAGTGGGTAAAAAAACACCTTATCAAACATCTAACAATTTACAAGGTCAGGTGTAATAATTTGCATGCCATTATAGAGAAGTATCATTTAATACTACTTAAAAAGAATTTACAAACATTCAAAGAAAGACTGCTAACAATGTAGGAGTGTTGTATCACATTACTATATAAACCTCTATGCAATATATTAGAAATTACTTGTAAAATTTGAAAACATCATTACGGAAATATATCTGGAATGAAGCCGACATTAAAATCCAAATTACAAATTAACAGTTTTTCAACTCACCTATCCCTCTCTGTGACTTTGAGTGCTCCCTGCCCAGACTTGGTCTTCTTAAGGCGTCCAAGCCTAGTCCTCATAGAGTGGAACCAGTGCATGAGGTGATCTGCTGGTAGTCCAATCTTCATAGCTATCTCCTGCCAGGTCTGATTTCGGACATCCTTGTTTAGCCACTGCTTGTTGGCCTTGTCATACAGGTTGGTGTTCTCCTGAATGAGGCCAACCAGCTGATCTTCCTGATCATCTGTCAGCTTCACATGTAGCCTCTGCTTCTTTCTGGCATTGCCAAACTCCTCCTGGCTGTCCTCCGGCATGTCTTCCGGGATGCTCTCAACCTCAGCTTCAGTCTCAGAGGGGGTGTCCTGTACAGGGGATGGGTCCCGAGCTGGGACAGCTTTCCTTTTTCCGCGGCCGGTGTCTCCCTTGGATTTTCCTCCCTTGCGCATTGTCTTTTAAATGTTGTAGATATTAGGGATATCTGGTCACGGTCGTAGAAATTATGCGTCGTGGTCGAAAGCTGAGCGTGTTATGATCGCTGCTCGGTGTTCATCCTATTTATATAGTTTTCAGTAGGCGTGGCATTCTCGGAAAATGCGAAAGTAAATCGCAAGTTAAGCGAGGGTCGATCTTATTTGGTTGAAGCTTAAGCGCACAGAGGTCGCCAATGGAAAATTTAATTAATAATATGGAACGTACGGGTCTAGGGAAGGTCTGGGACAGGTCGCGCGGAGCGAGGCTTAATCGCAAAAGAACGAAGCTAGATCCCATGGATCGAGCGAGGGTCGAGCAGGAGTCGAGCAGCACGACCATTCGCGCGACCAGTTCTCGCTCGAGAAGACTGAGCCTCGCTCACCCCCGCTCTAGTTTCGATCGTCTCACGACCAATGCGTTCTTTCTTCGATCTCGCTCGCTCTTTCGACGCTCTCCGTGCGACTTTTAGGTCGAGGCTCGGTTTTTTGACATGTCAAAAAACCGAGCTACGATCTGTTTTTCCGGGAGACCAATCCTCGACCATGTGCGACCACGGGAGACCAAGGCACGACCAACCCTCGGTCAACTGTCGACTACGTGCGACCTGCGGCGACAAAGCCACGCTCTGAGATCGCAGCTCAGTCTTCCGGGAAGATTTCTCGGTGAAATGACCCCTTTAGACACGTTTTACATTGGACAGTTATATTGCACAAAATGTTGTGTGATGAACTACTCCTGAACCGTTGATTGAGTTAGTTAAGAAGTTTGAATGCAGAAAGATATAAGAAATCAGACAGAGGGGTGATCCTGTTTGTTTCACAGATGACCAACACTGATGTGAAAATATGCATAAAAGGTTTTTAAGCTGGTACTACGTTTAACAGATTTATGGCGCTTTGGATGTTTGTTTTATAAGATATAGTATAAACTAGGTGTGCCCAACGGTTTTAGAACATTTGATAGGATTTGTTCAAATTTTTCACAAATGGGCATCATTGAATTGTTGCATAAATAAGGATTTCCAATTGGAGTCATTATGACAGAATTATGACACTTTGTTGTCACAGGATAGTGTTGATTATCATGTTTTGGTGTTTCCTTTTTTAACATTTAGAAGTTTTCTCTGAGCTCAATTGCAAAAAGAAACACATTTTGACGAACAAACAAATAACAATATTCCACTCGCAAGAAAATGAAACATAAACTAAGTAAATAAGCATTCAAATAACATTATGCGTTATAATAAGCATCAATGTATCTGAAATATGACATTGTGTTCATATGGTTACGTATTTAAAAGGGAAATGCATGAACGAAATAAAAGTTGTACTCTTAATTTAAGGCATCGACTAATGTGATTATTAATTGACGATACCTTATACCGATGTCTTAAAGCAGGACATTATTAATACCAAGTCATACACTGCATTTACTACTGACGAAAAGACCATCGTTTCAGATCATGTCAAAAAGTGTAAACAACTTGGAACAGATATCAAAACATAAACTTCATACAATGTATTGGCTATGAAAACTACATAAAACCCCACATAAAGCGTGTTTCATTGCAAATTCTAGCTTTTGCACGACTACAAAATTGTCTATTTTTTTTTACTTCTTGTTTAAGGAAGATAATCGAACATGTAAAACTCTACTGTGATAAGACTTATGAAATTTCTGGAATAAATTTCTTCTGGTCTATTAAGAACTCCCCCAGAAGTCTTAAAAACAAACTTAAAAACAAAAGGTTTCTTGCATCCACTTTAAATGCATACGATTTTTCTACTTTGTACACAACCCATTCCTCATGATTTAATTAAAGAAAAACTAACTTAATCCAGAAAGTATTTACCCTTGAAAAAAATATAATTTCTGGCATGTAATGCCGAAAAAGCTTCCTTTACTGACGAGCAAATGAAATATTACACCAATTTGACTTGCTCAGATGTTTGCGAATCACTAGCCTTTCTTCTGGATAATATATTTGTACGTTATGGGAATGCTATATACCGTCAAGTGATTGGTATTCCAATGGGTACGAATATGATATACCGTTAACACCGCATCACGTGCTGGCTACAATAGTTAGGAACCTGCTGCAAAACAGTTGCGGTTTCTGATCTGGAATGTACAGGGCATTAAATCAAACCTACATGATCCTGGTCGCCGATTTGTTTTTGTACTGCTATGAGAGAGATTTCATGTTACGTTTGAATTTAAAATCACAAGAAAAAGCCTTCAATGAAACTTCTCGATATTTGGATGATATTTTTAACTTAGATAACCCTTTCTGTGGTGTTCTGGTTCCTACTATTTACTAATTTGAATGCAATTTGTCTTGATCTAGACCTTAAAACTGACAACGGAATGATTTATTCTAAACTATATGACAAACGGGATGATTTTGATTCTAATATTGTAAATATTCCTCATCTTGACGGAGATGTTCCCCGTGCCTTTCTTACGGGGTAAATAGATCTCAACTTATTCGTTTTGCTAGAGCTTGTACATCTGTTGACGATTTTAACAGTCGAAATCTCATTTTAACTTAAAAGCTGCTTAAGCAAGGATATAGATACTGTCACAAAAGTTACAATTTCATTAGGACTTTTAATGCTTTGATACAGGTGTGCATTGGTTTGTAGTGGACAGGTGAGTTTTGCACGCTTTGTTGAGAGCTATTCTTAGTCTAACTGGTACGTGTATAGAGCAGTTTATACTGCATTGGTCATTTGAGATGTGGACAACCAGCTTGCAATATGTAAGAAGAAAGATATTTGAAGAGGAAACATTGGACAGATACCGTGGATTCCACTGTACATACTCATACGTTCTGCCGGTACCTTATACATATCAAACGTTGGCTGGTTTTTCATTGAAATACGAGATAAACCCTATCTAATTAACGCACCCTGAAGCAAACCGGATGCCATGAGAGGATGTGACATATTTAACTTTCCTGGTGCATTTCCATGAGACTTGAATTAATACCATGAGAGGCCCGTGAGCCTGTATATAATTTTATTCATCTTCATTCCATTAACATTATCGACATGACGTTTGGTATTTTAGTGCTATAGACTGTGTGTCGGCCTATCCTGTGTGGAACTTGGAAAACTATTCAAATATTAAAAATTCTGAAGGGAGGTGATAGTCTGTGTTGCACATCATATAGAATACTGTGTGAAATATGTGTTAATCATTTACCTGTGTGGTGTCAAACAGTTACAGTGACTACTGAGTGTATAAACCTTTAATGGAACCTGTTTGGTGTTTTAGGTAGCACATGTAGTGTAAGAACTGGTAAACCTGTGTGGTCCAGAGAACTGTGCATTCGGCTTAGTTTTGACATTTTCATTTGTATAGAACCATCATAGTATTGTATCAGATCGTGATTTTAAACAGTTGACTCTTTTACGTAAATGTGACTTGTAAGTGGTGATATTGTGTGTATGCATATTTATATTGTACTAGCTGGTGTGCATTCATAACCATATATTGTATGTTTATGAATATTTATGCAAGTGTTTATTGATACTTCTTAGACTAAGATATATTTCATTTTATGAATATTCATGTTAATGAAAATCCTATAGTAAGAGTCTTGGTTACTATCTGTTTGTCTATTTTCTCAATCTCAGAATTCGGGAATCACATTTCTTTATATTTCTGTATAAGAATTGTGACAGATACCATAAACTAAGAAAAAAGTTTATCTAAATTTTATTCTCGAAATCTCGCACTTATTGGCAAGTACAAATGTCATCTCAAGGCGCTCCTGCGACACGGTAATTCACATCCTGAATTTTATGGTGATGTGATTTATAAACTTAGTAAAATTATTGGATACACCCATATCCCCACTTTGTTCATCAAATATGTTTTAAAATTCATTAAAAAGGGATATGATCCTATAGTACTAAAACATACTGCATGCCAGGTTGTCAACCCTTTTACAGTTGGCTATCACGCTGCCCTCTTAGCATGTACGCCGACAGAAAAGGTTTAGTACTCTATGAAAGCGACCTCTTAAATCCGGAAACGGAATCTGTATCTGTAACTCGTTTTTGTCGTTGCCTTTATTACTTTTCTACAGTTACTCTGTTTGCAGCTCAATCATTGAGTACACTAGCGATAGGTTGATACAGTTTGTTTCACTTACATATGTTTTCGTTTTACATGCACTTTACCACTGTATTTGCCATCGCGGTTGTTGTAGTTTGTCGGGGAGGGGATACGTTTATTTACACTGTTTGTCTTTTAGGATGGGGATGGAATAAGTGTGAGGTTGGCCTCCCCTAGACCCGTTTAAACCCCAGTGCCTTTTGTTATTGACCGTTTCAAAGCGGTACTGCAATATTCCCCCTATTGTTTGTTTGTCTTGTTTTGGTAGTTATGTACATTTGCTGTGTTTTCTTGTGTTGCTGTTTGGGCGGCTGTTTGTTCTGTATGTGGTGTTTCCTGAATGACTCATATTTGTTCTTTTAGTTGACACTTTGAAGGCGGAACACGCATGCTCAGGTAATTGCAATCAGTGCAGACCCAGATCAGGGGGTTCATAGAGGACCAGATATACAGTTTGAAGTTTGTCATTCAAATCATAACTTAAAAACAGACTATGACAGGAGCAGCGTCACGAAAAGTTCACAGTAACCCCCAGAAACACAAATGATGTGTGTAAGCACATTATACACGCAACCGTCACAGTACTGTTCCTTGCCTGCTAAACACCAACAACATATGTGCGCTATATGCCCAAACTGTGTTGCAGTGTCGTTAACCCTTTCCTCTGTTCTATGTCTATGTGTGGGAGTGCAATCAGCCATTTTCTCTGTTCTATGCTTATGTGCCACAACGCCATTAACCCTTTCCCCTGTTCTGTGTTTATGTGTCGCAGCGCTATTAACCATTTCCCTGTTTTATGTGTATGTGTTGCAGTGCCGTTAACCCTTTCTCCGTTCTATGTATATGTATCACTGTGCCGCCAACCCCTTCCCTGCTCTATATGTATGTGCCGCAGCGTCAAAACCTACTGAATATGGACAAATATCTATTATGAAATTTGAAAGGGGAAATATTATAGGCATTATAGAAAGTAGAGAAACAGGTCTATCAAATTCCATTAGCTAACAGAGCAAACTATAAGGGTCGTCTGATATGGATATACTCTGTTTGCAAAAGCTAGAAAAGGAAAGGATCAAACCAAAACTCAACCAAGCTCATCGAAAGCAAAGACAAGATATGACGCCATAACTTGCACAAGAGTAAAAGCAAATTTATGAGTCAGGTAGGAAACACCACATACAAAACACACTGTCCCCCAAGCAAACACCATGACAAAATGTTTAAGGGGCGCCAAACAGACATAACGCAACACTACGCATTACTAAAGCAATATTTATTGATTGGGCGTGGTCTAAAGCGTGGAAACACTGAATCGGAGAGTTTGGAGTTGAGGGCAATGCCACACTGTACCGATTACGTAGCGCATATTTGCAGCATTTCATACTGATGGACTCTAAAGTTAAACACGGGTGAGATAATCCATTCTGAACTTTCATCGTTGAAAGGGCCTAATGGAAACAATTAAAAAAACAACAACTAAACGTGCTTGATGTCAACTAGGAGCTGTCTCATCAGGGTCTGCACTATTTACAGTGATTGCACAGCGAAATACCTGTACACAGTGAAGATATATGTAATTATACAACAGGACATGGGTAAAGAAGGAGAATTATTTTAAATTTCAGCAAGAGAAGGGTTAACCGCCGACAAACTCGGTGTCTCACCAGGATGGATACAAACTGTTTACTGCCCAGCCGATTGTTTATCAAAACAAATTCTAAAAGTAAGAGATCCTTGGAAGCAAAAACAACAATTTGAATAGAAAAAATCGCTGGCTCGGTTTTGGTGTGTTCATGGGCAGTTATTAAAAGTGCAACACCACTCACACTCCCTAGCAACGGCATAAGCTGCATTCAATTGTCCCGTCTAAAACATTGAAACTGATGATTCTGAAAGACAACTATAAGACAACTATAACAACACTGAGAATGAAGTACGGGGAGACTTTGTACTGTCTCCACACAAAAACGTAAAGCCTCCTGCTGTGAAGTACATAAATGTTTCAAATAGGAGGTCCTTCGAGAGCAAAAGCAGAAATGCGAACAGAAACAATTGCAGACTCAGTTTTATTGAGTTTGGTCATGAGCAGTTATTAAAAGTGCATCACTGCTTATACCCCTAGTACCAACTTAAGCGGTATTCAATTATCATAATCAAGAGCAATGAAACTGATGATCTCGAAAGACAATAACATAAAACAACACTGAGAATAAAGTACGGGGTGAGTTGATTGCTAGCATGATAAGGGCTAAAGACGTCTGCTAATGCATTTTAAAACAGATAGCGGTCATCTGATCAGGGTTTGTTCTGTTTGCTCATGAAATATCAAAGCTCTTATTGTCCTTGTCCATGATACCATTATTTAGTATGCATTATTTTTATTCAGTAAAGGGTTAACATGCATCTAGGGCATTGACTCTGAAGGTAGGTAATAACTCTATCTAGGCCATTGGCCCTATAATTAACCCTTCGCTTTCTGTTTACGTCAATATACCTACCTGTAAATAGTGAACACCCAGATGAGACAGCTCCTGCAGGGTCTGCACTAATTACAAGTTGATTGTGCAACCAGTACACTCCACACCAGTGATTGCACAGAGAAATAGTTGTACACAGTGAAGATATATGTAATTATATAACAGGGCATGGGTAAAGAAGGAGAAATGTATTTTAAAATTCAGCAAGATAAGGGTTAAGAATGGGTTGACACTCTGCATACTTACACAACATTATGTATTTTAGGATGTTCTGACCAAACCATGTCAAGTAATACAGTATGTACAGTGTGTCCCAAATATATGTTACAGTTTTAACCACAGATAGTTTGTACTAAAACCTTAGCAAACATTTAATAGAGTGGATCCAGATGAGACGCCAAGTAAATCGGCGTCTCATCAGGATATAAAAAATTTGACAGCCTGGTAGCGTTTTAGTAAAACTGATAAAAGTGTGACATTTGAACATGATGCGGGTGAAATATGTGAAAAATAATTCGTTATGGAGGCTAAACATTAGATAAAACCAAACCACGAGCAAGTGTAATCGAATTCGTACCAATTTGAGATTAAAAGACACGCATCGATTTCATTATTGTAAGACATTTATTATGTGTACGGCAGAAGACATTTTCAGAGACATATTTATAAGTAAACCGCGACACCAGAAGGTACCTATCCAAATAGAGCATGTCTTTATCGATCCTGCCAATGTAAATATGATATCATATTTTATGGCTGTCCTAATATATGTTTGTATGTAGTGATGTTGTATAACAGAATTGTCACGAGAAGCCCGCTAAAAGTATGGGTTTCGCTTCTGTAAAATGATATGACTCCCGTTATTGGAATGTGGTCCCTGCGATGAATATTTTAACCATTTTTTGTATAAATACGCCTTTTTACGCCTTTGCAAACATATATGACCAGAGTGGATCTGGTCTGCTCTGTTTGCTTACGGAATAATGTTGACCTTGTTCTACAGTCTCTAGCGGGGCTAACATTTACTGTGTTCAATATATAAAACATCTGTAATATGCATGATGTCATTATTACTTACATAAACTGTTATTGTGTAACGGGATAACGACCAAATGTTAAAAATGAAGACCATTGTTACGATTAAGGTATCATGATTACAATATCATTGTGTCGCAGTGCCCTAAACTCCAAACAACCCTATTTGGTGTCACAGTGCCCTAGGCGCCCAGTCAAACCGTTATGTACTTTTAAGTGAGGCTTTACCTCTTATCATACTCCTGCATAAGGTATTGCGACACGTCTTATATTTTGGTTTTGGTGAGTTTCGTTGAGTTTTGGCTTTACAGCTCTGTTTATATGTTGTCGATGTGGAACAGACAAGTGGCAGTTCTGCAAATGTCATGTATATATGTATGAGCTCGCACTTCGCTTATGCTTCTGGTGATGTTATGGACTATGGTATGTCCTGCCTAGTTTCTGTTCTATTTTATAACAGGCAAAAGAACAAAAGTACAAAAATGAGTCATGCAGGAAACACCACATACAGAAAAAACAGCACCACATACAGAACAAACAGTCGCCCGAACAGCAACAAAAGGAAACAGCAAATGTACATAACTATAAAAACATCAAGAGACACACAAAGACAAAACAAACATACAATAGGGTGAAGATGGAAGTACCGCCTTGGAACGGTCAGTGACAAAAGTCACTGGGGGTTAAACCGGTTTATGGGCACCCAACCTCACACTTATTCCATCCCCACCCTAAAAGACAAACAGTGTAATAACGTATCCCCTCTCCGACTAACCTACTTGTAACAGCCGCGATGGCAAATACAAACTGTATCCACCTATCGCTAGTGTACTCAATGACTGAGCTGCAAACAGAGTAACTCCTTGAAAGAGTTCATAAGTCCATATGTATATTGAGTTCTTATTACACTACTAGAAAATAATTTGTTACTTGACAGTTTCGGTGACTACTGTCACCTTTCTCAAAAATCCAACTGATTCCGTGGATCATCGGCTATTTCCGTCAGCGCACTTGCTGACATAAACCGTGTCCCAGACGTGAGACAGCTTGTAGGCCCCCTCGTCCCTGTTCATAGTAGCCTTTTGTTTCCGAACCTGGATGGCCTCTTTCATTTGACGAGGTCTGACTCTTTGTCCACTATTTTAGTGCCCTCCCAGTCAATGATATGATTCGACTGCACAGAATGATCCTTTATGCCACTTTTATTGTAATCTGTCAGAGAAGCTTTCCTTTCAGATCTAGTGTAGTTTTTTACTTGATGAGTACATACGTCTTTTTTATGTTCTTCCAGTCTATATTTAAAATTTCTACTAGTTTCACCTATCTAGCACACGGTCGACACCTTCTGACACTCCTTTTATATAAAGCAAAACAACTAGGCCTCTCGACTTCTGTCCATTGTCCCTCTTTTTCCCTTTCCGTGTCTGTCCCTCAGCATTTCTGTCTATCTGTTTCTTTACCCTCTCTACTGACCATTTCGGATAGCCACACTTCTGAAGTGCATCTCTAATATGCTTCTCCTCTTTTACTCTGTCCTCTTTCTCTGAAACAATTGTGTTGCAACGATCTAGGAGTGTCCTGATCACACCTAACTTGTGGTAAAGAGGGTGGTGGGATTCAAAGTTCAAATATTGGTCAGTATGTGTGGTTTTCGATACACTAGTAGCTTGATGCTGCCATCATCTTTTCTCACTATCAATGTGTCAAGGAACGGTATTGTATTATCAGTTTCCTCCTCGTGTGTGAACTTGATACTGCCGGTCTCATCAATTGTGTTCAAATGTTCTGTTAGTGAATCTTATTGGCCCTCCTTAATCTTTACTAAGACATCATCGACATATCGTTTCCATAGAATGGGCTTACAGTCCAATGGTGAAGTGGCTATGGCTCTCTGCTCAAGGAACTCCATATATATGTTGGCCACAATAGGTGGCACAGGGCTTCCCATGGCCATTCCGAAGTTTTGTCTATAAATAGTTAAACTTCTATAAATAGTGTCTCTGAACATGAAATATGTTGTGATTAAGATGAACTGACAAAGTTCCATTTTGTCAATTACCTCCAGGTTGGTTCTCTTTTTCAAGCTGGGATCATGTTGCAATCTATCGGCTATCACTGAGAGGGCTTTATCAATGGGATTATTGGTGAAGAGAGATATCACACCGTGTGAAGCAAAAAATTCATCTTTCTCAATAAGTACTGTGGACAATGAGTCCGCTAAGTCTTTGGAGTTTTCCACGTGGTGTGGTGCCCGTATAATCAACTATAGGACGTAGGGGTTGCCTGCCTTATGTATTTTAGGTGTGCAATATATCCTAGGTACTTGTTCAGAGGTGGGGTACAGATAATCATATTGAAATTTCACTATCTTTTCCTCTTTCTTCAACCGTGATAATGTGCCGATTAATTTCCTTTTGTAGTTCCCAGTTGGATCGTTGTTGAGTTTCTCATATATCTTGTCATCTGCCAACATGTCCTTCACTTTCTTTTCATACTCTTCAGTATCCATTACAACTGTTGCTTTTCCTTTATCAGCAGGTAACACCATGATCGACTTATCCTTTGCCAATTCCTGTAACGCCATTCTTTCATCTTTACTTACATTCTGTTTAGGGGGCTTAGCTTTTTTCAATAGTCCAACAACTTCTGAACGCAACTGATCAGCCTCTTCCAAGTGCGCTGACGGAAATAACCGATGATCCACGGAATCAGTTGGATTTTTGAGAAAGGTGACAGTAGTCAGCGAAACTGTCAAGTAAGAAATTATTTTCTAGTAGTGTAATACGAACTCAATATACAAACAGAGTAACTGTAGAAAAGTTATAAAGGGTACGACAAAAACGAAATAGTACGAATATCTGACGTCCTCCTTCCGTTTCTGGATTTAAGAGGTCGCCTTCATAGAGTACTAAACCTTTCTTGTCGGCGTACATGCAAAGAGGCCAGCGTGATTGTCAACTGTAAAAGGGTTGACAACCAAACATGCAGTATGTTGTAGTACTATAGGATCATATCCCTTTTTAATGATCCTTTTAACATATTTGATGAACAAAGGCATTAAAGCCCCGTTAATGCGACCACGTTGTGTAATTACACAGGAGTCTGTAAAGGCATGCGATTGTTTAATCATTTTAGCATGACCTTACTGTAAATGGGACATATATTATTCATTTACAAGTGTTAATGTTAACAATTGACAAATTGCTCGTTTGTGGTAAGGTAGAGATAAAAGCAGAAGCTGGGTCTTTGTATAAATTCAATCAACAAACGAAGGAATCACATGGGAGCCATCGATTTCAACAATTATTTAGTTTGACTTGCCTCATTTCATCATCTTAATTTTTTCCTGACAATTTACCACATAAGATAATTGGATTTCACAGATGCTCTGGCAGTTGCGTGTAGAAGGCTACTTGGAGTCAGTTGCATGAAGAGAGAAATATAATTTGTTTAGCACTTATCTCGCTATGAAAAATATAACGTCTCTTCAAAGTTGAATCTGATGCGATTTGACCACTGGCCAAACGATCAAGCTTTCGAGTAGCAATCAAGTTTCACGACATAAGCCTTTTAGAAAATATCGGCCTAGTACAAACAGCTTGAATCCTGAGTAAATCCCAAGTAAATCAGCGTATCATCTAGATACAAGCTGTTTGCAAATTCGTGGTTAGTGGTTAAACCAGGGAATTTGCTGCAGTAACGATTCTCATATAAAACGGTTTGGCGAATTTGTAATTCTCTATGAAAACTGTTTGAATCCATGTGGAATAACTCGGCGTCTTTTCAGGACCTAAACTGTTTGATACTAGGAGTTTATGATACAGTAAAACCCCGTTGATGCGACCACTTAATAAACAGCCACTGGCGTCGTTTGAAGCAGGTGGTTGCTTAATGCAGGACGAGAGTTATGCAGAAAGCTCCTATAGGAGCTTTCTGCATAACTTTCGTCCTGCATAAAGCTACCACCTGCCTCTGCCATCCAGAATTATGCCCATTTTAGGTGGTCGCATTAGAGAGGTCTATGATAATATATATCATATATCTGATTACAATGCAGACCAAGCTTGGATCAGGAGCACACCTACTACACATGCTGTTATCACACAGGAAACTATACAAGCTGCCACCGAACATGTGTTTTCATTTTTAAATAAATCATTTATTCAAATGCATGACTAAACAGTAAGTTGTTTCTAGCATTTTTCAATTACATGTACTACAAATTAATTATTAAATGAAGATAGTTTAAGGATAATAGCTGAGCAATTGCTATTTTGCTAGCCATGCATTTCATATTGCCCAATGCAGATCACCTAGAACTCTGTGTAAACTCCGTTTCATTTTTCGCACATCAACTCTTTCATTTTTCTTTAAAATGCGGGTTCAATTTATCATGCAACAAACTTCTTATTTTTTGAAGATGATTTATTATTATGTTGATTCAATGAAAGACATTATTATTTGGTCATTCATTTCACTCTCAATGGGTGACGAATGGCTTAAGAAATTGAAAAGCAACTTCAAGCCTAATTTAAAGAACTTCATGGATACAATGTACTTTTCTTGAGATTGTTTCACATTTCAAACTGTCCGTTTGTTATAAATCGTTGTTCAGACTTGTGTACCAAAAATGACAAATGGGCTATTTAACGGAACATGTTTATTGAAATTGATATTGAGCCAAATGATCCAACAATGAAGGTTAGCGTAGTATAGTGATCAGGCTTTTCATGAAATAATACCGCATTTCAAAACATACATATCTACATTGTTCTGCTTTGAATTTGCTTTGTTTCATTGACGAATCATTAACGTATTTAAGTTGCATGGTTGGAAAAGTAATTGATTTGTTCAATTAAAACAGGCTTGCACATTAAGGAACTTTATAAATCGTCGTTAAGAAACATGTGAGCCTTACAAATATTACCATCAATTATTTACATTGCGAAAACAAATATTGTCAGTTTGCTTAGCTCAGAAGGGGGTTGATTTATCTTTATGTTGTTTGTTAATAGAGCAATTGACTACAGAACAAGATATTACTTCATAATGCATTTCATTATTCTAACTAGGCCAATAAAGTTTGGTTAATGTCAGAAATACGAGCATAGAGCAGACCCTAATGAGATATCCTGAAGCTAAATAGATAGATAGGGCATATAGGTCATATATAGGTCATATACCGGTTGTAATTTATATCAACTCTTTTATCTGATAGAGACGCAATAACGCATACGTAAACATAATAGACCCAGATCATGCAGCTCCTACAAATGGTATTACGCACTAAAGTAATTAAATATTTAGTGCAGATCGGAGTTTAGTTTAAGCACAATATGTATGCAAATAGATGTACTTTATATAAGACCTTTAAGATCTCGATCGGGCTGTACTCAGTGTAATATCACAATATGTCCTTCTACTCTGCTGATATGTCTATGCCTCAAGACATGATACACTACTTCCCCGTTGCCAACAACATTTTAATATAGGATGTAGAAATGAGTTTCCATTGACCCCCTCCCTGGTGGTCAGAAAATAACATCATGGTTTGAGGAATAATCAAATATTGCCTGCCTATCCACATACATTTAAGTTTTCGGCAACTCCAGGCTAAGAAAATCTACAATAAATACAAAGAAGATATAATTAATATATGTTATTATTACCAGTTAGAGTAAATCCTTGGAATTCGATTGGTCAGTTTGCCAAAAACTGCCGGGGTGTACAGAACCGTATTCGGCGGCTTCCACGGAGAATACAAAATTCAAATTTGACGCGTGACGTTATTCGTTTTGTTTCTGTTTTTAGCGTCGATTCGAAATTTCTGGACGGATTACGGCCAAATAATCGATAATAAACGTAAAAACTGTTCCTCATATGTTCCTTAATTTGACACTATCAACTTCTCAGTACAACGTGTAATCGTTTAAACTAAAATGTTTACAAGTGAATTATTTCTTTCGGAATTGCTCTGAGACGACGTCTTATTTGCTCAGTGATGACGCCACGTTTTCCTTGTCATCGTCATATAATTAGAGATCTAATGTCAGCAAAAATAAGAGTTGTTCGTTTCTAAATTAGGTAAATCGGATCTCTGACTGGTAATAACTTCGTTACACGGTAATTTGGCAGGGTGTACGGGCTGGTATGACCGGGTTAGATCACGTATTTCCTGAGGCGTTACGGCTAACGCCTCAGGAAATACGGGATCGAACCCGGTCATACCAGCCCGTACACCCAGCCAAATTTCCGTCTAACTAATATTATCGTTATATCAAATATAAATATCCTAATATATATGTCGTACGTATTAGAGCAAAACTGGACTTTAATGTCGGGACTTTTTTCTCCGTGGAATCATGCATAAATAGGATAATGATCAATGGAGGAGGCAGATATGAAAAGAATAACTGTTATATTGGATAATTGTGGAGCAGGGTCCCGTTTTATAAAAACAATCTGTACATGTATGACCAAACTGATCGCAGGTCCTAATTTATGGCATTCGCTACTACTAGTATATTCGAAAGTAACGCGCATTCTAGCATGCAACGATTAAGACCCATTTCGTACGACAGCAAGCATCGAAAGTTAAAACCTAAGACAATCGCAGGTGCCACTTACGACAAGTTTTGTTGTACGATATTTTATAAAACGGGCCTCCGAATCAGATATTTTCCATAATTCGACCGGCGCTTTAACGTTGGTCTGGATAGATGGTCATCTGTTGATAGCACGTTATAATAAGCTAATCAGTATTAAAAGTTTGCTTAGCTTACATACGTATATTTAACTGTTAAGTTATATTTATTAGTTAATTAGAAGTAATTTTGTGTTAGATATGAACGACTCCTTTATGTCTGACAAGTTCATACTGTTTTCACTCTTCTCAACTATTAAGAATTAAACAGGGTTTAGTAACACTATTGTACAACATAGTTGGCTTAAACTATGTAAAGCGAAAGACTTGTCTTGTCTCTTCGAAACATTAAGCGTTCGATTTCTTTGATAGCGAAATAATAAATGTCAAATTATATCAGCTGTTTATGTTAAAGTCGTTTCTGTGTTTCACCAGTAAATAACGATTAACGACATTATGTAAAACGAAAACATTGAACTCATTACAGCATGTCACCTAAATGCCACATGCAGTTAGCTAACCTCTTTGCAGTTTATGCCGCCTAGTGCAATAAAACGTGAGTTGTTAGGCACAGGGGTTTGTATATCAGTTAAGCAATAAAACATTGCTAAATATAGATGTTATGATGTAACAGCATGTGCGTCGTATTTAAAAGGAATCAAATGAAACAACATCAGTTATAAGGCTAGAACAGAAGAATGATGCGTTCATTCATCTCATATAGACCAGAATGACTTGCGACGTTCTGTAAAGCTTATATGCCTGGATGTTAATGGTAGACGCATCTTAAAATACAATGATAGTCTAATTGTGTGTATTGTGTATTTACGAGAAAATATATCATGTCTGAAAACGAGACCGCTAAATTGAATTCAGTTGTTAAGATGTCTCTAGGGAATCATGCATTATAAACTTAACCATATATGTTCCGTGTAAAACTTATAACCATCAATTCATTACCCGGTGCAATAGTAGTAATTATCTTCAACAATATGAATTGTTCGTAAAAAGCAAAGTGATGTATTATTTTGTTTAATGTACCTGTCTGGACAAAATATCAACAAAAGCGCCACCAAGTATGAAAGTAGATATCAGTTGATGTCGATAAAGTAAAGAGTCCCCTGGAATTAATAAAATATGCCATATCCATTACAGAGCAACTCCGTATGATGTTATTGGTATAACCCAAAGTATAGCGGGCGGCGGTCTCTCTGAGCAGCAGGGCATGGTCCTATGCTGTTGTGGGGAAATTGTGTCAGTGCAAAGATGCCTGTATTACACGGATATGACTGTAGTTGTTAATAGTTAAGACGGAACAACATAAGACGTTATATTAACAATGCATAAGAAAATGTTGATAAAACTTGTTTTCTACTGGTGAACTTGTGAAATCGCTGTAATTGCATGTAAGATTTATATAGCCACTAGTTGCTCTTAACATATCATGCATGTGTGTGAGACAAGTAATCATACAATACTGTAAAACGTAATGCTGAAATGTGTATATATGTGTTTAACATGCGATTACAGCATGTTGGTATTGTCTGTATGTTTTTGAGTCATTACTGTAGTTATATAATGTTACGAATTGCAATTGCAGTTCAACGAGAAACGATAAAATACGTTTCAATTTTGTTAACTATTGCGATTAGCAATATGTGTGTCGGGATTCAACACTTGCAAAAAACACTGTTTTTAAATGGGAAAGATACATATCTAGCAAATGTATCATTCAGGACAGGCCCAGTGAGATATGACAGCAATACGTTTCAGACAAGCCCAAATCGAGGGCTTGGTGGAAAACTATTCTAACTCCTTCACTTTAGTGAAGGAGTTAGAATAGTTTTGCACCAAGCCCTCGAAATTCACTGGGTAATAAAGGCACTGTAGAATTCGATCTTTATTTTTATGAAAAAAAAGACCCTTATCAGACGACTCCTGTGTGAACCATCTGCTCTGGGTCTACTCTGTTTGTTTATCGGAATAATGGAAAGTATGCTCAACTCCAATGTATTAAACGATACTGGGAAAATAAAAACAAGTAAGTGAGAATAAAACATTTTCTTGAAAACGCAGAACAAATTCTGATAAGGTGGTAACTAGAATTACACAAAACATATTTTATATCTCAATTGCAGGGTTAGTTACGATGAACAAAAAAAATCGTATCATAAATACAAGGCCCCAATTGCCATTCATGAACCCTTCGCTTGCTATTCATATATCTACCTGTAAATAGTGAAGACCCAGATGAGACAGCTCCTGCAGGAGCTGTCTCATCAGGGTCTGCACTATTTACAAGTTGATTGTGCATCCAGTGCACTCCACAGCAGTGATTGCACAGCGAAATACTTGTACACAGTGAAGATATATGTAATTATAAAACAGGGCATGGGTAAAGAAGTAAAGAAGGAGAAATGTATTTTAAAATTCAGCAAGAGAAGGGTTATGTGAGTTATCTTACCAGCTACCTTGGTGGGGGAAATGCTCCTTGTTATAATATGTCAAAGCATTCAGAAATAAAATTGAATTATGTTTGTCCAATGGTTGACAAATGCGAAAACATCAATGTACTTTTTTCATCTTTTTAGCCCTTTCCTTCATATAAACACCCTTTCATGCATTTGCGAACAAAGTATAGGAGCTCTCTGACCATGAGCCAAAACACCCCTATGTACATATGCCATCATAAAAGTTCAACTAATGAATATCCATGTTATCATTATTGCTTACATGAATATTAAACATGAAAAAGCTTAATGGAATCCAATTTACTCATCGATACAATTGAAGTGTTAAATATAATATCACACTAAGAATTTGAAAAGTCATCATTTGATATCACCATACCGTACTTTAGTAATTAGATACTGAACCCTTGGTATTGATACTGTTTTCTTCTTGGTTGGAGCTGGCTATTGTAAAGAAAATTGTGGACTATAAATGCGTTAATATGATAAATGCAAATGCATGTCTTTGCATTACGATTTCAAAACATTGGATACAATTTTATTCCAGCACGTTCGTTATAATTGGAATGCCTTAGTAGTACTTTACGATACATTGAATAGACTGGATATACTTTGGTGAAGTTAGGCATTTGAATAATTCAACAATAACTAGCAGCACTGAACCGCTGCAATTCAGTTTTAAGAACACCCTTTATCTAGCACTTAGTGAAACATATAATGCTAATAGAACCGATGCTAGATTGTGTGCTGTTACTCTAATAAGTCATACAACTGTCGGATCGTGGTATTTATTAACCATAGCCCCGCTGTGAACTATGTTAAAATTTGGATCGGATGCATTTTAACTACGCCTGATTCGACCAATGTTTTGAGATACAGTAAAACCCCGCTAATGCGACCACCAAAAATGGGCATAATTCTGGGCGGCAGAGGCAGGTGGTTGCTTAATACAGGACGAAAGTTATGTAGAAAGCTCCTACAGGAGCTTTCTGCATAACTTTCGTCCTGTATTAAGCAACCACCTGCTTTAAACGACGCCAGTGGCTGTTTATTAAGTGGTCGCATTAGCGGGGGTTTACTGTATATTGAGCGAGTGTCAAACAGTCTGGACCCTGATGAGACATCGAGTTACTGGATCCAGGCTGTTTGCAAATGCGAGTCAGTCCGCGATTAGCGGGTGAACGGTTAAATAACCAAGCTGATTTAATAGTGGTTAGATATTTGAATAATTGTCTAACCAGTTTGCTAGATAGTGCTAAGTCATTTAAATAACTAAATTATTGCTAGTAATTTAGATAGCTAAATCTTGCCATATAGGGTTGAGTTATTGAAAATAGATTAAATTATTGCTAGTAAGTGTTGAGTCTTTAAAACAAAGCTATACTGCATTAATTTGAACACCTATTTTCAGTAACACAACAAAAGCCTGACGGATCTTGTCAGGTTCTACTCTGCTTGAAAGGTATGTACTTTACCATGTCAGAAATTGTGGAATCATATATACATTATTCGAATAAACAAATAAAGTAGTCCCTGATCAGACGGTCCTGTTTGCAAAGGCATGTAAAAAGGAGCTTTAATAGTCAGGCAAAGGGCTAACCATTCATCGGGAACACATTTACACAGGAACGTGCATTATAAATGCTAATGTCTCCGCTGTTAAAATATAGATCAGGGTCCATGCTTATAAAACTTTTAGTAGAGTCTGAGTTCGTTCTCAAGTTTTTGATTGGTCAAATTTGAGCCTCTGGCTCAAATCTGACCAATCAAAAGCTTGAGAACTCAAATCTGACCAATCAAAAGCTTGAGAACGAACTCAGACTCAACTAGAAGCTTTATAAGCATGGACCCTGATGCATTTCTATTACCATCGATTCGATCAAGCTTTTCTGAAACTATTGCTAGGGTGCCAAACAGCTCGGGACCTGACGAGATGATTGGTTACTCGGCGTCTGATCTGAAACCAAGCTATTTGCAAATGCAAGTTTACAAACAGTTCGTCACCTGACGAGATGATTGGTTACTCGGCGTCTGACCTGAAACCAAGCTATTTGCAAATGCAAGTTTACAAACAGTTCGTCACCTGACGAGATGATTGGTTACTCGGCGTCTGATCTGAAACCAAGCTATTTGCAAATGCAAGTTTACAAACAGTTCGTCACCTGACGAGATGATTGGTTACTCGGCGTCTGATCTGAAACCAAGCTATTTGCAAATGCCAGTTTGCAAACAGTTTGGATACAGATGAGATGTCGATCATTCGATATTACATCAGGACCTATACTTTTTGACACTTACTCTTTTGGCGCCAAATTTAAAAGTGTCGTCTTCAAAAATAATTTCATATCAAATATAATTTGAAACTAAATAATAAAGGTATATTAGTAAAACATTTGTTTTTAAAAACCTGTATGCTTGGGCTAAAATAATACAGAAAACAGTGAAGTCCCAGGTCAGATGCCGTCTTGAAAAGGCGGCATCTGACCTGAGACTGCGCTGTTTTAAATGGTGTCAACAGGCGACATTGGCGCCGAAAGAGTTAAGGATGAAGTAGTAAGGAAATTAAGGAACGCTCCTCATTTAAACCTCCTTTAAACCAGAAACAGACTATAACCTTTAACAGATCGCTCGAAGTATTAGTGCATGTCTATACGTTTCCATGGATATTTGGTTGTCGTTGTGATATATGCAAATGATATCTTGTAAATTGAAGGTTTATTAATTCGCTCATTTGTTTTCGTTAGTCTATTCCAGTCTGTATGCAGAAAATACTATGTTGATGTGTTATCCACATATAAAAAAGACAAATCGTGCCAGAAACTTACTGCAGCTATACCATTTGGTCCATGTAACCCTTTCCTTGCTAATTGCGAATCTTTGATGTAAACAGTTTTGGCCCAGATGAGACACCGAGTTGCTCGCAGTCTCGCCAGGACCGAAAGTGTTCGCTGCTGTGAAAATGTTTCTTGAAAACAAATGGAGGAAACATAAAGTATAAATGTGCAGGAGACAGTATGTTGCAGTAAAAGGGTTAACGGGGATTAGATCTCCGAGTGGTCATCGCCTTTTTACTGTTTGTAGACATATGCCGGTATCGAATTGGAGTGAACAATGAAAATGGCATTCATTCGATAAATGTGATGCATCAAATTAAGTTGTGGTTTAAGTTGCACATAAAACACACCAAGTTAGTGAAGAAATATGAGAAAACACTTTATTCAGCAGGTATGTAAAACTACAAGTATGAGTCATGCAGAAAACATCACATACAAAACACACAGTCGCCCGAACAACACCATGACAAAAAAGAACAGAAAATGTACATGCCTATCAAAAGAGAACAAAGAGACGCACAGACACGACATAAACAATAGGGGGATATGGAAGTACCACCTTGGAACGGCAAGTGACAATTGTCACTGGGGGTTTATACCGGTTTACGGGCACCCAACCTCACACTTATTTCATCCCCACCCTAAAAGACAAACATTGCTAATAATCTCCAACAACCGCGATGGCAAATACAGTGGTAAGTTGCATTTAAAACGAATACGTAATTGTGTGAAACAAACTGGACCCCCCTCTCACTAGTGTACTCAATGGTTGAGCTGCCAACAGAGTAACTGTAGAAAAGTAATAAAGGGTGCGACAAAAACGGGATAGCTCAAGGATGCGACGTCAAACTTCCGATTCCGGATTTTGGAGGGCGTCTTCATAGAGCACTAAGCCTTTCCTGTCGGCGTACATGAACAGCGGGCAGCGTAAGATTTACCTACAATCATTTTCGTTACTCTACCACAGGCGGAAAGCCATACTTAGAGCTAAGCCATACTTAGACCAGCTAAACGTCATTATAAAGTGATTTTGTGATATGTGTACATGAGGAAAATGTGAATGTACGTTGAACTGATCAAGATGGAGATAACAATCTTTACAATCTAGTGGTAGCTACAAATGCATATAAATTGGTACAGGGCATGTATATTCTTAATGCTTTCGTAAAAATAATTCTGATTATTCAAAATCGCCCATTGCAATTATTTCATTTCAGCCGGTTGTAGTATGATGTTTGTGAAGTGTATACATATCAAAGTCAGTTTGATATCGCTTCTTATGTTTTATATATGATAACAAACACACCCATGCAATCACCAACTGTCACGCACATTGACTTAAAACCATTCAACTCACAACGTACACGTGTAAACAACTTTGATCCAAATGGGACGCCAAAGAATTCGGTTTCTTATCAGGATCAAAGCTGTTTGACACTCGGTTAATATTTGTTTCGAAAGCTTGAACGAATCGGAAGTAGTCAAACTGACTCGGATCCATTTTTGAGCATACTATATTTTTCACATAGGGGTTAGAGCTAATAATTTTTTAAGCAAATGTTATCAGTAAGACAACAAACAACCAATGCTGGTGTGACGTGTCTATGGTGAATTGCGCAGATATAAATACATGTACTACGTTACTAGATAAGTTCATATCTTGAAATACTAGTTTAGAATTGCAAACAAAACCCGATTCTATGATGTATGGTTTTCTTTATCTACATGATAACAATGGGTACTATATTAACGAATGATCAAAGGAAGTGTGTTCTCTGTTGACTACGCTAGGATATTCATATTTATGGAATAATGACGAGATTACAACTTTACAATGCAGGCAGTTATACAAAGAGTCTATGATAATTATTTTCAACAGTGGCACGCAGATGTAAATAATTCTAACAAATTAGAAACGTATAGACAATTTAAACATACTTTTGAAACTTAAATGTACTTGAGTGTAGTCTTAAACAGAAAACATAGAACTGCATTGTCTAGATTCAGATGTTCTGCTTATACACTTGTGATTGAAGAAGTACGATTGCGTAACATAGATGTGAATGAAAATGTAATGTTTGTAACACGGGTGTTCTTGAGAATGAATTGCCCTTTTTACTTGTATGTCCGCACTATCGGAAGACACAATGTTTTGCCAAAAACATATTCTACGTGGCCAACTTTAAATAAATTCAAAACAATTTTGCAGTAAAACATACGGGTTCGATTAGGAGTGTAGCATATTTCCTAGACTTAGCCACAAAACGAGAGAGATGAAACTATCGCACAGGAATTACGAGTTTAGATTATGTCATAAAAACTGTTTATCATTGTACGAATTTATTTGTTTACGATACTTAACTGTTTTTCTGCAGTAGGATTCAGGCGTTTCTAATTTTCTAATTAAAAACGGCAAATCAAATATACCTACCACGTGACGTCCACCAACTATGTACATAATAATCTACCTGACTGTATATACTTACATGTGTATGAAACCTACGCATGTACGAAACATAATATCCACTCTAAACAATACTATATATACAGTAAAATCTCGATTATTCGAATGTTCTTTATTGGAGAATTTTAGACCCTTTTAGGCAGGTGGTTGCTTGGTGCGGGATGGAAGTCATACAAAAACCTCCTAGAGGAGCTTTCTATATTGCTTTCACCATCCATTACACCACCACGTATCTTAACCCTTCGCTTGCTATTCACGTCAATATACCTACATGTAAATAGTGAAGACAGAGATGAGACAGCTCCTGTAGGAGCTGTCTCATCAGGGTCTGCACTATTTACAAGTTGAATGTGCAACCAGTGCACTCCACAGCAGTGATTAAACAGCGAAATACTTGTACACAGTGAAGATATATGTAATTATACAACAGGGCATGGGTAAAGAAGGAGAAATGTATTTTAAAATTCAGCAAGCGAAGGGTTAAAGATCGTTAATAATACGTATTTTAGTGTTCGAATAATCGAGATTTTACTGTTTATCACGTGTTTTACTGTATCTCATGTAATTCAGTCCACCAGTGTCTGTTTGTTGAATTTTGCTTGCATGTTTATAAAATGTATATTACCGTTATATGCATGCTTCTACTAGTTGACGGCTCTGTCACAATTTAAAGTTGTATACTGCTCAGTGAATAAGTCAGATCAGCTACACAAACCGGTCTAAACTAACAAGGTTTTCATATCTCTCAAACAAATGAAAAGTATAGTATACACAAGGCAACTTTTGTATGTTTATGCAGAATAAACTAACCGTCCTGTTCTAGTACAAGGGCCTTAATCATTTCCTCCATGAATATTTATGTACGAAAGAATGATGTCATGAATATAACGGAACATGAACACAGGAAAGTTTTGCCATGGCATGAACTGTAGAGCCACATCTATATAATGCAATAAGCAATCAGAGAAGAGCCCGATCAGACATCGTTTATAGGAGCCTTCTGATATTGGTCTGCTATGTTTCCAAAGGCACAGAAAGGCGTATATATGGAGGAAAGGGTTGATAGCCACATTCGCTCAGGTCAACTACTTCTTTTGAAGTAAAACATCTTCAGTCAAAGTTTTCATAAGTGTATATCCTTTACTTTCAAGAAATTTTATCGTGGGGTTCCTTCCGCCTACTGCGTGAGATACCTCGGCTAGTAGATTGGTGATGTGTACTTTATCCCAAGGAATAGTCTTTAATATCTCTAGTTCTACGCCTTCAATATCCAGGCCAAAGAAGTCCACGTCAGGTTGATTGAGTGCCAGCAACATTGAATACAGCGGAAAACATTGCAGCTCAACCAGATTGCGCTGCAGTTTGAAGTTATGGTATCGGTAAGCCTGTTCAAAAGTCCCCTCTACAAGTCGCCCTATGGCATCGAGCTCATTGAATATCAACTGTGAAAAAAGTAACCATTTCCTTCATATAAATGAATACAAATACAAGGTAAACGCATTTACAGTAAAACCTCTCTATAACGGCCACTAAACTCCATCAATTATTTTGTGTTAAAGGCAGGTGTCTGCTTAAAGCAAGGTGAAAGTAAAACAGAACGCTCCTATAGGAGCGTTTTGTTTTACTTTCACCTTGCTTTAAGCAGTCACCTGTCCTAATTAACACAATTTAGTGGCCGTTATAGAGAGGTTTTACTGTACACTCAGCTGCGAACATATTTGACCCCGATCAGGATCTGCTCCGTTTGCTTGTGAAACTATAATATATCTTACTCTACAGTTTCTACCAATATCAAAACATCCTGTTTAAATATGCCATAATAAAAATTCAGCTTATAAATATTCATGATGTCATTTTTCCTATATGAATACATGTATTGAACAGGGAAATAGAGAATAATAGATTAGTGCCGTAGATGGGACGCCTTTATTCGACGAGGGGAGAAAACGTTGAGGCGAGGCTTGCCCCTCTACGGCACTAACCTATTATTCGATTTATTCAGTCAATTTAGTTGAAAAATATCTTTTTTCATAGACTCATAAAACATAACACTCTTGAAATAAATTACACTGAAAATGCGGTTTTTCGAGCAACGGATCCCTCTCTTTTCATTTCCATTTAGACGTAAATAGATCTAATGAGCTACCGCAGAGGAAAATAGTTTCGATACTTGCATTACAAGAGGGGGTGGTTGAATTTGAATAATAAGATGATTTGAATCGAGGGTCGATAAGTTATTTCAAACAGACATGGTTATATTCTCTGGTCAAATTCGAGTTCCGTAGTCTCGGTTTCTATTTTTAGATAGACCTAACGTCACTCATAAATCGATAGAACTGAACAGGCTATAATTAGGTCTATGACTATCACTGCCCCTGTAAGAGTTTATCAATCAAATTATCATGAGAGTGAAAAGAAAACATTTACTATTTATCTGTCAACATTCTGTTGTTATTGTTTTTTAAAACCGCGTCAATATAGTAACTTTATATACATCTTCAATTTCGCTTATAGTATGTCTGGCCCGATAGCGTAGTGGTTTCGATGGTCGCTTATCGTGCAGTCAACCCCGGTTCGATTCTCGCCGCAGACGATTTTTTTCTCTTTTTCCTTTCTATTTTTTTTTAAAATGACGGTTTGGGTTTCTACTGGGATACTTAATGATAATTATCCATATTAAGTGTTTTTTCTTTCAATTTAATACGTTATTTTTGGTAAAATAATTTTGAAGAAAAATTAGAAATAGTTCCTGTTGTAAGAAGAAATTCCTACACCTACTATACAAATAAACCTCAACTGTACATATAAACTTATGTTTATTATGCTACCCCTTTATTACGTCACTAGCGGCTGTAGTGACGGGATAAAAAGGGTTAAATGACGTAAAGTGAAAAGGGATACACTTTAATATATGCAAATAGAGTAGATCAAGATCAGACAAAGAGTTCGCACACGACGTTTGATAAACACGACCATCTGTTGGCATAGTATACGAAAACATTTGTGTCCGTCACCATTGCAAACAAGGCATAACCTGATCACACTAAATGTCACAACGTTGTGGTGGATAAAGATCTACAGTGTTTGTAACAAATAAAGCTCAAAAATCACTTCTTTTCATTTGCCGTCAATCGATTGGTTTCAGGTTATAGTATGCTCTGCTAAATCCCATGGGAAAGGAACACATCAACAAGTATGTTTAACCCTTTCACCGCCAATGTCGCATAAATGCGCCAATACAAATAGAGCAGTCCCAGATCAGACGCCGCCTTGTCAAGGCGGCGTCTGATCAGGGACTTCATCTTTTGTCTCAATCTCTTTATATATAATTATATATATACGCTTTATTCCTTTGAAATTTTCATTTATATATCTCATTTCCTTATTGTACGGAATGATTTAACAAAATTCGGATTGCAGACGACAGTTAGAAATTTGGCGCCGAAAGGGTTAATCTATTTGTGCATAAAAGGTTAAATTGCACATCAACCATTCACGCGAAGGAAATGACATCATGATTATTATATTTTATATGCCACTTGAACACAAGAAACGTTGTAGAATCAGGTGGATACTATTCCATAAGCAAACATATTAGTTATATTAAACGATTTGCAATTGCGGCAAAATGCGTATTTTTATATAAGTACCCACAACGTTTTAATTTCATGGAGGTGACGGAGACAAACTGGAATCATACATGACAATCAGTTACATGTATTCTTATGATCAGTTATTAATATATCTGCATAACGGAATAACGAAGTCATCATGCTTTTCAAATCAATTCAGTTACACATTCAACTGCACTATAATCCAAGCAAGCATATTCCTCTATGGGAAAAGCAAAATGTGACTGTTTAATTTTCTTTAGTGATTTCATATACTCAGTGAAATGCAACGTCGATCTTGAAAATGGTAGTCGTATTCATAGCCACAGATTGGAAGAATGACAGAAAAGTAAAGAGTTGTTCTTTCAAACATGCCTAATGTGCACTTTATGTCACAAGTACCATGAAAAAGTAGTAAAGTCAAGCAGTCAAAGCCACATACAAGACGCAATCACCACATCGATAGATAGCATCTCTCACACACAAATACACACCCACACACATGCACATACACGAGATGAACACATAACACATAAACAAAATTAATACACAAGTACTAGAGATAAACATTTCAAACATGAACAAAAGCACAAGTACAAATACACAAGACAAAAAAGTACTGGTGCCAAAGAGTGCACCGCCTTGGAACGGTCAGTGGCGAAATTACCATCGGGGGTTTAAACCGGTTTACGGACGTCCTAATTTCACACGTATATCTCAAAGTCACCTTAGCTTAACAAATAGCATAAATAAAGGTATCCCCGCCGGACTTTCTCAGAACAAAGGAGACAGTTAACACATGACAATATGTAAAACATAGCATAACAGCTGTGAAAAGTCCGTCAAATATGTACGCATTGACTTTGCTGAAGTCAGAGCAACTGCAGTATAGCCGTTAAGGGCACGATAGAGAAAAGGTTATACATGGGTCTGATAAAAGTACAAAAATGAGTCATGCAGGAAACACCACATACAGATCAAACAGTCGCCCGAACAGCAACACAAGGAAACAGCAAATGTACATAACTATAAAAACATCAAGAGACGCACACAGACAAAACAAACATACAATAGCGGAAGATGGAAGTACCGCCTTGGAACGGTCAGTGACAAAAGTCACTGGGGGTTAAACCGGTTTATGGGCGCCCAACCTCACACTTATTCCACCCCCACCCTGAAAGACAAACAGTGTAAATAAACGTATCCCCTCTACGACTAATCTAAACCAACCGCGATGGCAAATACAGTGGTAAAGTGCATGTATAACGAAAACATTTAAGTGAACAAACTGTATCCACCTATCGCTAGTGTACTCAATGATTGAGCTGCAAACAGAGTAACTGTAGAAAAGTAATAAAGGGCACGACAAAAACGAAATAGTACAGATATCCGGCATTCTCCTTCCGTTTCTGGATTTAAGAGGTCGCCTTCATAGAGTACTAAACCTTTCTTGTCGGCGTACATGCAAAGAGGCCAGCGTGATTGCCAACTGTAAAAGGGCTGACAATCAAACATGCAGTATGTTGTAGTACTACAGGATCATATCCCTTTTAATGAATATTTTTAACATATTTGATGAACAAAGTGAGAAAATGGGTATGTCCAACAATTTTACGAAGTTTGTAAATCACATCATCATAAATTCAGGATGTGAAATACCGTGTCGCAGAAGCGCCTTGAGATTACATTGGTACTTGCCAATAAGCGACCGATTTCGATAGTAAAATTTAGAGAAAGATTCTCTTAGTTTATGGTATCGTTTGTCCCTGGTTCTTGTGTGTCTTTTGGTGTTTTCTGTGTTCATTTCGTGTGGGTGTGTGGTTGTGTGTGTGTGTGTGTGTGTGTGTGATGCTGTCTATCGGTGTTTTGGTGGTGGTTGCGTCTTGCATGTGGCTTTGCCTGCTTGACTTTACTACTTTTCCATCTATATCCTTGCTTAAGCAGTTTTTCAGTTAAAGTGAGATTTCGACTGTTAAAATCGTCAATAGATGAACAAGCTCTAGCAAAACGAATAAGTTTAGATATATAAACCCCGTAAGATTGAGCATGGGGAACATCCCCGCCAAGATGAGGAAAATTTACAATATTAAAATCAAAATCATCTATATTGTCATATATTTTAGAAGAAATCATTCCATTATCAATTTTAAGGTCTAGATCAAGAAACGCTGCATAATTGTCGGACGGGTTAGCTTTATTCAATTTGAGTTCTTTAGGATAAATTGTAGGAATCAGAGCATCAAAGAAAGGGTTATCTAAGTTAAAAATATCATCCAAATATCGACAAGTTTCATCGAAGGCTTTTATAACATCTTCTTGTGATTGAGGATTCAAACGCAACATGAAATCCCTCTCATAGCAGTACAAAAACAAATCTGCGTCATGTGGTGCACAATTCGTACCCATAGGAATACCAATTACCTGACGGTATATAGCATTCCCATAACGTACAAATACGTTATCCAAAATAAAGGTTAGTGATTCGCAAACTTCTGTGCACGTCCAATTAGTGTAATATTTCATTTGCTCGTCAGTAAAGAAAGCTTTTTCAGCATTACATGACAGGAATGATGTTTTTTCCCGGGCAAATACTTTCTGGATTAAGTTAGTAAGCTTATCCTTAATTAAAATATGAGGAAGAGTTGTGTACAGAGTAGAAAAATCGTACTTGCTTACAGTGGATGCAAGATACCTTTTGTTCTTAAGTTTGTTTAAGACTTCTGAAGAGTTCTTAATAGACCAGAATATATATATTCCAGAATTTTCATAAGTCTTATCACAGTAGAATTTTACATGTTCCTTTACCTTCGTTAAACAAGAAGTCAAAAGTATAGACAATTTAGTAGTTGTACATGAACTAGAATTTGCAATGAAACGCGCTTTATATGGTTTTATGTAGTTTTGAGAATATATGTATATGTACTTCACAACAGCAGGTGTTAAGTGCTTGTGTGGCTGCCGTAAAAAGTCGCCCCGTACTTCATTCTCAGTGTTGTTATATTTTCTGGTCCTTCGGGATCATTAGTTTTCATGTTATTAGTTTTGAAAATTGAATACTGCTTAAGCCGGTGCTAGGGGGCGTGAGTAGTGTTGTACTTTTAATTACTACTCATGAACAGACTCAATAAAACCGAGTCTGCAATTTTCTCTTTTTGCATTTCTACTTTTGCTTTCGAAGGATCAACCATTTTGAGAATTGGTAACCAATACATTGTAGGAAGTTTATGTTGTGTAATTTTAATATCGGTTCCAAGTTGTTCACACTTTTTGAAATGGTCTGAAACGATGGTCTTTTCGTCAGTAGTAACTGAAATGTATGACTTGGTATTAATAATTTCCTGCTTCAAGACATCGATATAATGTAATCGTCAAAAAATAATCACATTATTCGATGTCTTATCAGCAGGAACAAAAACGTATTTTGAATGGAACTCCTGTAAACCCTTTTTAAGATGTCTAAAAGAAATTCTAGGTTTAGGTGGAAGAAGGTGTTTATTAGAGCTATAAAAGGAAATGCGTTTATCAATTATATCAAAAATTAGTTTTTTCCCAACTAGAAAGAGCATTAGACTCAACATGTTCTCTTCGACACCATTTAATACTAAAATTTTGTAATGCCTCCGCAATCTGAACTCGACAAGAGTTCAAATCTATCAAGGATGGTATTCTATATTTGGGACCTTAATTCAAAAGAGATCGTAGACGTTTATCTTTAATTATCTCAAAATGACCAGTAATCACATGACCAGCCGGAGAAAATTTTGAGACGGCGCAATCTCAATTATCAAGAATATTATCATTAATATTAAGGTTGGCCACAATTTTATTATAGTTGAAAATTGTATTTCTGATGGGTTTGTTATATTTGAAGCAGATGATAGGTGGTTCTGTATTTTTAAAGTATTTAGGAATAGTGTCAATTACATTTTTGTCTCTAAAAATACTTTGAAGGTCAATAAAATCAATACCTTTATTAACAAGATGTGTTTGTGAAACACTATGCCCCCTCGATATGATATTTGACCCTAAAGGATGACCTTGATCTTGACATGTCACCCCTCAAACTGTGCAGCTTCATGGGGCGCACATGCATACCACATATCAAGTCTGTATCTCTACTGGTTCAAAAGTTATGGCCAATGTTAAAGTTTGTGACCTTTGACCATGAAGGATATGACCTTGACATGGTACCCCTCAAACTGTGCAGCAAAATGAGAAACACACGTATACCAACTATCAAGTCTGTATCTCTACTGGTTCAAAAGTTAAGGCCAATGTTAAAGTCGGTGACCTTTGACCCTGAAATATGACCTTGACCTTGAAATGTCACCCCTAAAATGTGCAGCTTCATGAGATACACATGCATACCAAATATTAAGACTTTATCTCTATTGGTTCAAAAGTTAGGGCCAATTTGAAGTTGGTGACATTTGAACCTGAAGAATGACCTTGACATTTCACCCCTCACACTGTGCAGCTTCATGAGATACACAATCATGCCATATATCAAGTCTCTATCTGTACTGGTTCAAAAGTTATGACCAATGTTGAAGTCGGTGATTTGACCCATGTGTTTGACCTCTGACCTTTAAAGATGACCTTGACCTTGACATGTCACCCCTCAAAATGTGCGGCTTAATGAGATACATATGCGTGCCAAATATCAAGTCACTAGCTTTACTGGCTCAAAAGTTATGACCAATGTTAAAGTTACAGACAATTTGACCTTTGACCCTGACGTATGACATTGACCTTGACATTTCACCCCTAAAAATGTGCAGGTTCATGAGATACACACGCATGCCAAATATCAAGTCTCTATCTCTACTGGTCAAAAAGTTATGGCCAATGTTAAAGTCAGTGATTTGACCCATATATTTGACCTCTGACCTTGAAGGATGACATTGACCTTGACATGTCACCCCTCAAAATGCGCGGCTTCATGAGATACATATGCATGCCAAATATCTAGTCTCTATCTGTACTGACTCAAAAGTTATGACCAATGTTATAGTTGCGTTAAAGTTACAGACAAAAACAGACAATTTGACCTTTGACCCTAAAGATGACATTGACCTTGACATGTCACCCCTCACAATGTGCAGCTTCATGAGATACACAAACATGCCAAATATCAAGTCTCTACCTCTACTGGTCCAAAAGTTATGGCCAATGTTAAAGTCGGTAATTTGACCCATATATTTGACCTCTGACCTTGAAGGATGACCTTGACCTTGACATGTCACCCCTCAAAATGTGCGGATTCATGAGATACATATGCATACCAAATATCAAGTCTCTATCTGTACTGGCTGTACTGTTATGACCAATGTTAAAGTTGCTGACAAACAAACAGACAAACAGACAGACAGGGCAAAAACAATATGCCCCCCAGATCTTATCTGGGGGGCATAATAAAAGGAATTTTCAAGAAGAATCTTTGGTGTTCAGATAATTTGTCAATGTGCGGTCTGAGAACATGTAGAGTAAAGCTTTGTATCAATCTAGCCGTTCCTATGAGAGGATCTGATCTAAAAATAATTTTATCGTTTCTGAGTTTAAGAATATACCATCATAGAGTACTACCCTCGGCCTGCGCAAGCAAAGAGGGAATCGTAGCTACCAAACATGCAGTGAGTTGCACTATAATAGGAGCATAACCTTTCTTCCTTAAGGTTTTAATGCGTTTTAAAAACAAATTATGAAAATGGGTATGATCCCGAATTGTCCTTGCGAGGTTTTAGATAACATCACCATAAAATTCTGGGTGAGAAATACTTTGTTGCAGTAACGTCCATAACTTGCAATTATATTTACTACTGAGAGGTAAATTTCGATGATAAAATTTAGAAAAGGTTTTCCGAAATCTGTGATATATGTAACCTTGCTTAAGAAGTGTATCAGCTAAATTACGGTGGTTAAAATCTTCTAGTAAAGAACAGGCTCGAGCAAACGGAATAAGTTGAGAAATATATCCCCTAGCATGTGTAGAACGGGGCACATCTCCATTTAGAAAAGGATAATAAACAATTTTAAAATTAAAATCTTCCCTTCTATTGTATATATTGGACGAAACTTTATCATTTGTGATGGAAATATTCAAATATAAAAAGAAGCCATAATGTCAGATTGGTTCGCTGTATTTAAAGACAATTATTTTGGGTAAATTGAAGAAATCATATTTTGAAAATAAGGATTATCCAAATACAAAATATCGCTTAAATACCTTGAAGTAGTTTTAAAAGCATTAACAATATCGGCCTATGTAATAGGTTTAAGCTTAGCATAAAATCGCTCTTATAGCAATACAAAATCAAATCTGCAACAAGAGGGGCATAATTCGTACCCATGTCGGAGAATAAATCTTTAACGGAGTATCTCACCCCTAACTGATCAATTTTGACTTAAAGCATCAGCATTTTACACTTTACGGGTACTGGTATATATGCAACTTGCCTTGAGTAGATTCGTTTATGACATACAGTTCTAGCAGTTTGTTCGTCCTCTTAAGTTATCAATCATAATTATTAATAATTAATAATAATTATTATTATCACTTCGGCTTGTAGGTATTGAACTAATTATGGAAAAATAGCCAAATAGGGAGAGCCACACACGAAATGACACCGCACCAAACACCATCAAACAAGAAACGGTATAGCCACAAGACAAAACACTAGAGGTTTGTTTTTGTCACAAAAACAGATGTCTCCCCCTCCCATCCTCTTTTCAATACACATGTGTAATGTCTGTAACTCCAAACTTATCAGGATCTAATTTTTAAGTCATTATGGTCGCTTGAACGCAACAGTGAGGAATCTCCACAAATACAAAGATTTGCGTTTATAGAGAAGTTGAACTCACTGCGCTGCTATATGCCAGTTAAACACGGACATGTACCAGAGACACGCCAGGAAGCTGAACCACTTACACATTGTCTGCCTACGGAAAATCATAGATATCAAATGGCAGGACAAAATGCAAGGTACTGAAAATCTGGAGCGCAGCAACATGTGCAGCATCCACACATTATTGCGCCTGCGCCAGATTCGCTGGGCAGGCCATGTCCAGAGAATGACAGCCCAATGTATCCCTTCTTCGGGATCTGCAAACAGGTGTCAGGGCGGACAAAAAGGATCGCTTCAATGACTCTCTCAAAGCTTCCATCAAGCTGTTTGACATCAACCTAGAGGAATTTGGAAGAGCTGGCATTGAATTGCAATACTTGGTGCTCCGCCATCCATCAAGGGGCTAAGGCACATGAGAAGGGACGCACTGATCACGCTGTACAGACACGGGCAGACAAGACATCGCGATCCTCCCTCACAGAGTCACCACCCCAGTAATCACCGTTGTTCAGTATGTAGTCGTGTAAAAGAATAGAACTGGTCAGCAATCTTCGTACGCACTACAACCCAACCACAAGCCATACCACAACTAGGGGATGAGGATGGTTTTCTTCGAGAGCGACGGACGAACAACCCAAAATATTACAATGAGAGTAGGGCATTATGCCCGGGTTTCTCTGTATCCGCCATCACCGGGGCATCCAATTAGCCCATAATTGGCAGAAATGGACATTAATCAACACAGACAACACATTTATTTCTATGCCTACAGTAACTACAATCTATTAGGCGACCCCGTGATGACGTTTAGATCGCGATACAAACTGTGCTACACTCTTATCGCATATTTCAATGAATGGAATTCAAATTTGATCATTTAACCTTTAGCCTACTGCGATCGGACGTGTGGTATTACATTATTTTAGCGTGAATATTCAACAGAGATAGGAAAGGGTTAATATCAGACAACTGAATCAATAAAAGGGAGAGAACTCTGTTGTCCTCCCTTAATGCAAAAGACTATAAAACAAATTATCGATCGATGTTTATATGATTTAACAATTTTATTTTAAAAATTCAACAATATTCTATATTCTCTCTGTCAAATTATTTTAAACGTCTGATTACGACTGAATTCATTTGATGTGGTTGATCTTAATTGGCAGCTAGAATACGACAAAGGCCAGGGTCGAACGTAGCGAGGTTGGGACAACGCACCAAGCATCAAACATCAAGCATCAAACACCAATCACCAATCCAACCACACAAATAATATACTTTATGGAAGTTCAAACAATGAAACAAAAGTAATGAAACAAATAAATCATTTAACGTTTATAATAAGCAATGAATAAGTTTAGAGAAGGTGAATGTCGGGCCTTCAAAGAAAGAAGGAAACACCTTGTGGCATGGAATAATCGTTTAGCATGGTGCATTTAACATGAAGCAAACTGAAATGTCACAAAAACATATTGCATTTTTGGCGTTAATCGTCCTCCATACTCTTTGATTATGAAATTGTATAAATATGATTCTAAAGTTTCTGTTAAAGCCTAACAACCTGTGTTCGTATACCATTGTAACAATAAAGCTACTAAATATTCAAGCTATTATTATTGTGGAATGAATATTCAACAAATGAATGGTTAAGCACTCGATATGTCCATTACTTACAGTTGTAGCATATGGCTTTGTGCTCAAGCATGCATTCACTGCGTAGGCTTTTCTGCGTTTTCGAAGCAATCTTTTGAATAGGTTTGTGTTGGCTTCTATTAGCAGACCGCTGAAGTGTCTTGTCTTCTCAAAAAAGAGAGTTGAGGAAAATACTTCGCCATCATATGCCCCACATTCAATAAAAAATCCATTGTCCTGCAAGTAAACATATGCGAGGTATTAGTTGAAACCATTTTGGTTGATACTATAATCTGTGTCACAGTTTTAGATGAGATCAAATTACTTAAACAAAGAGGCAGCGACGAAGACATTAACCCTTTCAACTATTCAAATTTCAATTAGACCAAGCTAGTCGTGAATGTTCAAAAGAATAGTGTAACATGACAAACATTGCAGACGCCAGTGAAAAGGCTACTCTAAAATCCCTCTTATATGGGTCTACTTTGTTTGCAAATGACGTTTGTGACTCGGTTGCCTCTTTGCAATGGTTTAAAACAAAATATCGACATTGCCTTGAAGAATGCAATCTTCATGACATTACCAACTGCAATGAGTTCAACGAGCAGCTACTTGTAACTTTATGATGTTTTTATAACATTTAAGCAGCAATGTCTGTTGGTAAAACACAATGCCCCACATATACCTTTAACCCTTCTCTTTCTGAATTTTAAAATACATTTCTCCTTCTTTACCCGTGCCCTCTTGTATAATTACATATATCTTCACTGTGTACAAGTAATTCGCTGTGCAATCACTGCTGTGGAGTGCACTGGTTGCGCAATCAACTTGTAAATAGTGCAGACCCTGATGAGACAGCTCCTGTGGGAGTTGTCTCATCTGGGTCTTCACTATTTACAGGTAGGTATATTGACGTCAATAGCAAGCGAAGGGTTAAACTTTGACATTGACATTACATACATGTATTCATAAGATGAGTATACACGTCAAATATGGTCTGCCCCAGTTTTACTTTCAGACAAATAAACCGGCATACATACAACTAGACAGACAAACAATATGCTCTCCAATTAAGATATTTGGCCATAATATAAAATCTGACTTGACTGTTTTGATCATGTTTGTATATATTTGTAGGAATGTAATGGAACTGTTAGTTGAACTGATTTATTCCTGGTTTCATAACCAGGATATACGCCAACAGCGTTGACCAAGATATAATAATTCCGGACGCGCATCCCTTTTATCAGGGTCTGCACTGTTTTCTCGGCAAATAATTTCTGAAGGTAACATTAGCAAACATATTCTCATAGAATGTGTATATGTAATCTCGGAGAATATGTTTCGACAAGTCAGTTTAGAAAATGAAGTTTAAATATTTTCTGTACGTCTAACCATTTTTCTCATAAATACCTCGTTACGCATTTACAAGCAGTATCAGACGGCTCGTATAGGAGCCGTCTGATCAGGGTCTGCTTTGATTGCTTATGAAACAATATAAATCTGATTATACAGTTTCTGTCATTGTACAATTAAATAGTTCATATGGCACTTTAGTTACATGTAAGTAAACTATCCATGGTGTCATTATTTATAAGATAACTATTTATTACATAAATACTTGAATAGCTCCGATCTAATATTTCGACCACTAGGCAATTTTTCCAAACAACACCATGTAAAATACATGTCACATTTTTATTATATACATTCAGCCATAAAATCAGAGATATTCTTTTTGATTTTATGGCTGAATGCATGTAACAATAATGTAACGTGCACTAGGCCCCTAATGGTCGAACTATCATAGCTATTCAAGTATGTATGTATTATATTAATACCCTTTTGGAATATTATCTTCATTGTGATTATTTATTAGATAAATGTGTTAAGTCACCAATATACAAGTTGTTTGGGTCTACATACACATTTTTCAATGGCGAGTGCACTTAGGAACTGAGGCTACGTTGGGTTAACCGGGCCTCTATAACTTACAGGCGAGTCCTTCATAAAGGTCGGAATGACATTGTCTTTCCCTTGGCCCGCGTAATCAGTCCTGTCCGGCTGCGATAAGTTATACGGTTCTTTAGACGGTGGATGGATGAAGTGGTCCCGGATAAGTTTGATAAGCCTTGGGTCATCTTGGGCGGCCTGTCACAAAATACAATAGTATATCTCTACAGAAACCCCTTAATGTATACAAAAAGCTGTCCTTAAAATTAGATGGCTACCTGATGCATAATGAAAGTAATGCAGCGAAAGTTTTCATCAGGCCATATGCATGACGTGTATTACAGTAAGCTACCTCTGACAGTGCAGACTCTCAATGAGACCTAATTTGGGTAGCTGTTGTAGGCATGTTTAACCGTATACTGTAAAACCTCACTATAACGGCCACTAAATTGCATCAAGTATTTTGAATTAAAGGCAGGTGACTGCTTAAAGCAAGGTGAAAGTAAAACAGAACGCTCCTATATGAGCGTTCTGTTTCACTTTTACCTAGCTTTAAGCAGCCACCTGCCCTAAATACCAACTAATTAACACAATTTAGTTGCCATTATGAAGAGGTTTTACTGTATTATTTTATCCAAATTGTGTCGAACATTTCGACCCCGAAGTCATTTGATATATCATTATTCCGGCATATACTTATGTCATGCGGTAATAAAAACTCACGCAAGCATCGAGACATTGACTGTATTGTTCCAATAATGTATGTTTCTCCCATTATGTTACAACTATTGTCTAAGTCTATATTTCAGACAGGTACTAGCTTTACACAGAAGCACGTTAGTGCAAAAATGTCCCTTACTTTCGTCCTGCATTAAGAAGCATCATGTTGTTAAATATAGTCATGTTTATCCATTAAGTCTTTACTCCATATATTCGCATTGTAACGTCTTTGAAAACAGCGTAGACCAAAATCAGACGGCTCATACAGGAGCATCTGATCTGGGCCTGTTATGTTAACCTATGGAATAATATAGACATGATTCTACAGTTTCTGCTTTCGCCAAAATGTCATGTGTTCATGAGTTTTTATAAAAACAATAGCCATTATTTATTACAATTTAGTTTAACACCCTTAGGGTCTGAGCACATACATATTGAAACATCAGAATAGAGCGTGTTAATTATGTGCGTGAAGTTGGCAGGCAGTTGGTTATTGGCAGTTGTTTATTGAATTTTCAGCTGTCAATTGGTTATTCGTAAAATATAAGAATTGAATGAATAAACTGCAAGGTTTTCTACTGAATTTTCAGCTGTCAGTTGGTTATTGAATTTTCAGCTGTCAGTTGTTTATTGAATTTTCAGCTATCAATTGGTAATTGAATTTTCAGCTGTCAGTTGGTTATTGAATTTTCAGCTGTCAGTTGTTTATTGAATTTTCAGCTATCAATTGATAATTGAATTTTCAGCTGTCAGTTGGTTATTGAACTTTCAGCTGTCAGATGTTTATTGAATTTTCAGCTATCAATTGGTAATTGAATTTTCAGCTGTCAGTTGGTTATTGACTTTTCAGGTGTCTATTGGTTATTCGCAAAATATAAGAATTGGGGGAATAAACTGCCAGCAGGAAATTGGTTATTCAGCCGTAAATTCAAAAAGGTAACAGAGGCGAATTTTCAGCTGGTTCTGGCTGTCAGTTGGTTATTCAACTGGTTATTCGTCAAATATCTAAATCTGGCGAATAAACTGCCAGCAGGAAATTGGTTATTCAGTCGTAAATTCAAAAATGTAACAGAGGCGAATTTTCAGCTGGTTCTGGCTGTCAGTTGGCTATTCAACTGGTTATTCGTCAAATATCTAAATCTGGAGAATATACTGCCAGCAGGAAATTGGTTATTCAGTCGTAAATTCAAAAATGTAACAGATGCGAATTTTCAGCTGGTTCTGGCTGTCAGTTGGTTATTCAACTGGTTATTCGTCAAATATCCGAATCTGGCGAATCTACTGCCAGCATGAAATTGGTTATTCAGCCGTAAATTCAAAAATTTAACACAGCCGAATTTATAGCTGGTTCTGGCTGTCAATTGGTTATTCAACTGGTTATTCGTCAAATATCCGAATCTAACTAATATACTGCCAGCAGGAAATTGGTTATTCAGTCGTAAATTCAAAAATGTAACAGATGCGAATTTTCAGCTGGTTATGGCTGTCAGTTGGTTATTCAACTGGCTATTCGTCAAATATCTGAATCTGGCGAATATACAGCCAGCATGAAACTGGTTATTCAGCCGTAAATTCAAAAATGTAACAGATGCGAATTTTCAGCTGGTTCTGGCTGTCAGTTGGTTATTCAACTGGTTATTCGTCAAATATCCGAATCTGGCGAATAAACTGCCAGCAGGAAATTGGTTATTCAGCCGTAAATTCAAAAATGTAACAGAGGCGAATTTTCAGCTGGTTCTGGCTGTCAGTTGGTTATTCAACTGGTTATTCGTCAAATATCTAAATCTGGCGAATATACTGCCAGCAGGAAATTGGTTATTCAGTCGTAAATTCAAAAATGTAACAGATGCGAATTTTCAGCTGGTTCTGGCTGTCAGTTGGTTATTCAACTGGTTATTCGTCAAATATCCGAATCTGGCGAATCTACTGCCAGCATGAAATTGGTTATTCAGCCGTAAATTCAAAAATTTAACACAGCCGAATTTATAGCTGGTTCTGGCTGTCAATTGGTTATTCAACTGGTTATTCGTCAAATATCCGAATCTAACTAATATACTGCCAGCAGGAAATTGGTTATTCAGCCGTAAATTCAAAAATGTAACAGATGCGAATTTTCAGCTGGTTCTGGCTGTCAGTTGGTTATTCAACTGGCTATTCGTCAAATATCTGAATCTGGCGAATATACAGCCAGCATGAAACTGGTTATTCAGCCGTAAATTCAAAAATGTAACAGATGCGAATTTTCAGCTGGTTCTGGCTGGCAGTTGGTTATTCAACTGGTTATTCGTCAAATATCCGAATCTAACTAATATACTGCCAGCAGGAAATTGGTTATTCAGCCGTAAATTCAAAAATGTAACAGATGCGAATTTTCAGCTGGTTCTGGCTGTCAGTTGGTTATTCAACTGGTAATTCGTCAAATATCTGAATCTGGCGAATATACTGCCAGCATGAAATTGGTTATTCAGCCGTAAATTCAGAAATGTAACAGATGCGAATTTTCAGCTGGTTCTGGCTGGCAGTTGGTTATTCAACTGGTTATTCGTCAAATATCTGAATCTTGCGAATATACTGCCAGCATGAAATTGGTTATTCAGCCGTGAATTCAAAAATGTAATAGAGGCGAATTTTCAGCTGGTTCTGGCTGTCAGTTGGTTATTCAACTGGTTATTCGTCAAATATCTGAATCTTGCGAATATACTGCCAGCAGGAAATTGGTTATTCAGCCGTAAATTCAAAAATGTAACAGATGCGAATTTTCAGCTGGTTCTGGCTGGCAGTTGGTTATTCAACTGGTTATTCGTCAAATATCTGAATCTGGCGAATCTACTGCCAGCAGGAAATTGGTTATTCAGCCGTACATTCAAAAATGTAACAGATGCGAATTTTCAGCTGGTTCTGGCTGTCAGTTGGTTATTCAACTGGTTATTCGTCAAATATCTGAATCTAGCGAATATACTGCCAGCAGGAAATTGGTTATTCAGCCGTAAATTCAAAAATGTAACAGTGGCGAATTTTCAGCTGGTTCTGGCTGTCAGTTGGTTATTCAGCCGTAAATTCAAAAATGTAACAGATGCGAACTTTCAGCTGGTTCTGGCTGTCAGTTGGTTATTCAACTGGCTATTCGTCAAATATCCGAATCTGGCGAATCTACTGCCAGCAGGAAATTGGTTATTCAGCCGTAAATTCAAAAATGTAACAGATGCGAATTTTCAGCTGGTTCTGGCTGTCAGTTGGTTATTCAACTGGTTATTCGTCAAATATCCGAATCTAACTAATATACTGCCAGCAGGAAATTGGTTATTCAGCCGTAAATTCAAATTTGAAGCTGAGGCGAATTTCAGCTGGTTCTGGCTGTCAGTTGGTTATTCAACTGGTTATTGATCAAATATCCGAATCTGACGAATATACTGCGAGCATGAAATTGGTTATTCAGCCATAAATTCAAAAAATTAACACAGCCGAATTTTCAGCTGGTTCTGGCTGTCAGTTGGTTATTCAACTGGTTATTCGTCAAATATCTGAATCTGGCGAATATACTGCCAGCAGGAAATTGGTTATTCAGCCGTAAATTCAGAAATGTAACAGATGCGAATTTTCAGCTGGTTCTGGCTGGCAGTTGGTTATTCAACTGGTTATTCGTCAAATATCTGAATCTGGCGAATATACTGCCAGCATGAAATTGGTTATTCAGCCGTAAATTCAAAAATGTAATAGAGGCGAATTTTCAGCTGGTTCTGGCGGTCAGTTGGTTATTCAACTGGTTATTCGTCAAATATCTGAATCTTGCGAATATACTGCCAGCAGGAAATTGGTTATTCAGCCGTAAATTAAAAAATGTAACAGATGCGAATTTTCAGCTGGTTCTGGCTGGCAGTTGGTTATTCAACTGGTTATTCGTCAAATATCTGAATCTGGCGAATATACTGCCAGCATGAAATTGGTTATTCAGCCGTAAATTCAAAAATGTAATAGAGGCGAATTTTCAGCTGGTTCTGGCTGTCAGTTGGTTATTCAACTGGTTATTCGTCAAATATCTGAATCTTGCGAATATACTGCCAGCATGAAATTGGTTATTCAGCCGTAAATTAAAAAATGTAACAGATGCGAATTTTCAGCTGGTTCTGGCTGGCAGTTGGTTATTCAACTGGTTATTCGTCAAATATCTGAATCTGGCGAATCTTCTGCCAGCAGGAAATTGGTTATTCAGCCGTACATTCAAAAATGTAACAGAGGCGAATTTTCAGCTGGTTCTGGCTGTCAGTTGGTTATTCAACTGGTTATTCGTCAAATATCTGAATCTGGCGAATATACTGCCAGCATGAAATTGGTTATTCAGCCGTAAATTCAGAAATGTAACAGATGCGAATTTTCAGCTGGTTCTGGCTGGCAGTTGGTTATTCAACTGGTTATTCGTCAAATATCTGAATCTGGCGAATATACTGCCAGCATGAAATTGGTTATTCAGCCGTAAATTCAAAAATGTAATAGAGGCGAATTTTCAGCTGGTTCTGGCTGTCAGTTGGTTATTCAACTGGTTATTCGTCAAATATCTGAATCTTGCGAATATACTGCCAGCATGAAATTGGTTATTCAGCCGTAAATTCAAAAATGTAACAGATGCGAATTTTCAGCTGGTTCTGGCTGGCAGTTGGTTATTCAACTGGTTATTCGTCAAATATCTGAATCTGGCGAATCTTCTGCCAGCAGGAAATTGGTTATTCAGCCGTACATTCAAAAATGTAACAGAGGCGAATTTTCAGCTGGTTCTGGCTGTCAGTTGGTTATTCAACTGGTTATTCGTCAAATATCTGAATCTAGCGAATATACTGCCAGCAGGAAATTGGTTATTCAGCCGTAAATTCAAAAATGTAACAGTGGCGAATTTTCAGCTGGTTCTGGCTGTCAGTTGGTTATTCAGCCGTAAATTCAAAAATGTAACAGATGCGAACTTTCAGCTGGTTCTGGCTGTCAGTTGGTTATTCAACTGGTTATTCGTCAAATATCCGAATCTGGCGAATCTACTGCCAGCAGGAAATTGGTTATTCAGCCGTAAATTCAAAACATGTAACAGATGCGAATTTTCAGCTGGTTCTGGCTGTCAGTTGGTTATTCAACTGGTTATTCGGTAAATATCCGAATCTGGCGAATCTACTGCCAGCATGAAATTGGTTATTCAGCCGTAAATTCAAAAAATTAACACAGCCGAATTTACAGCTGGTTCTGGCTGGCAGTTGGTTATTCAACTGGTTATTCGTCAAATATCCGAATCTAACTAATATACTGCCAGCAGGAAATTGGTTATTCAGCCGTAAATTCAAAAGTGTAACAGATGCGAATTTTCAGCTGGTTCTGGCTGTCAGTTGGTTATTCAACTGGTTATTCGTCAAATATCTGAATCTGGCGAATATACTGCCAGCATGAAATTGGTTATTCAGCCGTAAATTCAAAAATGTAACAGTGGCGAATTTTCAGCTGGTTCTGGCTGTCAGTTGGTTATTCAACTGGTTATTCGTCAAATATCCGAATCTGGCGAATCTACTGCCAGCAGGAAATTGGTTATTCAGCCGTAAATTCAAAAATGTAACAGAGGCGAATTTTCAGCTGGTTCTGGCTGTCAGTTGGCTATTCAACTGGTTATTCGTCAAATATCTAAATCTGGCGAATATACTGCCAGCAGGAAATTGGTTATTCAGTCGTAAATTCAAAAATGTAACAGATGCGAATTTTCAGCTGGTTCTGGCTGTCAGTTGGTTATTCAACTGGTTATTCGTCAAATATCCGAATCTGGCGAATCTACTGCCAGCATGAAATTGGTTATTCAGCCGTAAATTCAAAAATTTAACACAGCCGAATTTATAGCTGGTTCTGGCTGTCAATTGGTTATTCAACTGGTTATTCGTCAAATATCCGAATCTAACTAATATACTGCCAGCAGGAAATTGGTTATTCAGCCGTAAATTCAAAAATGTAACAGATGCGAATTTTCAGCTGGTTCTGGCTGTCAGTTGGTTATTCAACTGGCTATTCGTCAAATATCTGAATCTAACTAATATACTGCCAGCAGGAAATTGGTTATTCAGCCGTAAATTCAAAAATGTAACAGATGCGAATTTTCAGCTGGTTCTGGCTATAAGTTGGTTATTCAACTGGTTATTCGTCAAATATCTGAATCTGGCGAATATACTGCCAGCATGAAATTGGTTATTCAGCCGTAAATTCAGAAATGTAACAGATGCGAATTTTCAGCTGGTTCTGGCTGTCAGTTGGTTATTCAACTGGTTATTCGTCAAATATCCGAATCTGGCGAATCTACTGCCAGCAGGAAATTGGTTATTCAGCCGTAAATTCAAAAATGTAACAGAGGCGAATTTTCAGCTGGTTCTGGCTGTCAGTTGGCTATTCAACTGGTTATTCGTCAAATATCTAAATCTGGCGAATATACTGCCAGCAGGAAATTGGTTATTCAGTCGTAAATTCAAAAATGTAACAGATGCGAATTTTCAGCTGGTTCTGGCTGTCAGTTGGTTATTCAACTGGTTATTCGTCAAATATCCGAATCTGGCGAATCTACTGCCAGCATGAAATTGGTTATTCAGCCGTAAATTCAAAAATTTAACACAGCCGAATTTATAGCTGGTTCTGGCTGTCAATTGGTTATTCAACTGGTTATTCGTCAAATATCCGAATCTAACTAATATACTGCCAGCAGGAAATTGGTTATTCAGCCGTAAATTCAAAAATGTAACAGATGCGAATTTTCAGCTGGTTCTGGCTGTCAGTTGGTTATTCAACTGGCTATTCGTCAAATATCTGAATCTAACTAATATACTGCCAGCAGGAAATTGGTTATTCAGCCGTAAATTCAAAAATGTAACAGATGCGAATTTTCAGCTGGTTCTGGCTATAAGTTGGTTATTCAACTGGTTATTCGTCAAATATCTGAATCTGGCGAATATACTGCCAGCATGAAATTGGTTATTCAGCCGTAAATTCAGAAATGTAACAGATGCGAATTTTCAGCTGGTTCTGGCTGGCAGTTGGTTATTCAACTGGTTATTCGTCAAATATCTGAATCTGGCGAATATACTGCCAGCATTAAATTGGTTATTCAGCCGTAAATTCAAAAATGTAATAGAGGCGATTTTTCAGCTGGTTCTGGCTGTCAGTTGGTTATTCAACTGGTTATTCGTCAAATATCTGAATCTTGCGAATATACTGCCAGCATGAAATTGGTTATTCAGCCGTAAATTCAAAAATGTAACAGATGCGAATTTTCAGCTGGTTCTGGCTGGCGGTTGGTTATTGAACTGGTTTTTCGTCAAATATCTGAATCTGGCGAATCTACTGCCAGCAGGAAATTGGTTATTCAGCCGTACATTCAAAAATGTAACAGAGGCGAATTTTCAGCTGGTTCTGGCTGTCAGTTGGTTATTCAACTGGTTATTCGTCAAATATCTGAATCTAGCGAATATACTGCCAGCAGGAAATTGGTTATTCAGCCGTAAATTCAAAAATGTAACAGTGGCGAATTTTCAGTTGGTTCTGGCTGTCAGTTGGTTATTCAGCCGTAAATTCAAAAATGTAACAGATGCGAACTTTCAGCTGGTTCTGGCTGTCAGTTGGTTATTCAACTGGTTATTCGTCAAATATCCGAATCTGGCGAATCTACTGCCAGCAGGAAATTGGTTATTCAGCCGTAAATTCAAAACATGTAACAGATGCGAATTTTCAGCTGGTTCTGGCTGTCAGTTGGTTATTCAACTGGTTATTCGGTAAATATCCGAATCTGGCGAATCTACTGCCAGCATGAAATTGGTTATTCAGCCGTAAATTCAAAAAATTAACACAGCCGAATTTACAGCTGGTTCTGGCTGGCAGTTGGTTATTCAACTGGTTATTCGTCAAATATCCGAATCTAACTAATATACTGCCAGCAGGAAATTTGTTATTCAGCCGTAAATTCAAAAGTGTAACAGATGCGAATTTTCAGCTGGTTCTGGCTGTCAGTTGGTTATTCAACTGGTTATTCGTCAAATATCTGAATCTGGCGAATATACTGCCAGCATGAAATTGGTTATTCAGCCGTAAATTCAAAAATGTAACAGATGCGAATTTTCAGCTGGTTCTGGCTGTCAGTTGGTTATTCAACTGGTTATTCGTCAAATATCCGAATCTGGCGAATCTACTGCCAGCAGGAAATTGGTTATTCAGCCGTAAATTCAAAAATGTAACAGAGGCGAATTTTCAGCTGGTTCTGGCTGTCAGTTGGCTATTCAACTGGTTATTCGTCAAATATCTAAATCTGGCGAATATACTGCCAGCATGAAATTGGTTATTCAGTCGTAAATTCAAAAATGTAACAGATGCGAATTTTCAGCTGGTTCTGGCTGTCAGTTGGTTATTCAACTGGTTATTCGTCAAATATCCGAATCTGGCGAATAAACTGCCAGCAGGAAATTGGTTATTCAGCCGTAAATTCAAAAATGTAACAGAGGCGAATTTTCAGCTGGTTCTGGCTGTCAGTTGGTTATTCAACTGGTTATTCGTAAAATATCTAAATCTGGCGAATATACTGCCAGCAGGAAATTGGTTATTCAGTCGTAAATTCAAAAATGTAACAGATGCGAATTTTCAGCTGGTTCTGGCTGTCAGTTGGTTATTCAACTGGTTATTCGTCAAATATCCGAATCTGGCGAATCTACTGCCAGCATGAAATTGGTTATTCAGCCGTAAATTCAAAAATTTAACACAGCCGAATTTATAGCTGGTTCTGGCTGTCAATTGGTTATTCAACTGGTTATTCGTCAAATATCCGAATCTAACTAATATACTGCCAGCAGGAAATTGGTTATTCAGCCGTAAATTCAAAAATGTAACAGATGCGAATTTTCAGCTGGTTCTGGCTGTCAGTTGGTTATTCAACTGGCTATTCGTCAAATATCTGAATCTGGCGAATATACAGCCAGCATGAAACTGGTTATTCAGCCGTAAATTCAAAAATGTAACAGATGCGAATTTTCAGCTGGTTCTGGCTGGCAGTTGGTTATTCAACTGGTTATTCGTCAAATATCCGAATCTAACTAATATACTGCCAGCAGGAAATTGGTTATTCAGCCGTAAATTCAAAAATGTAACAGATGCGAATTTTCAGCTGGTTCTGGCTGTCAGTTGGTTATTCAACTGGTAATTCGTCAAATATCTGAATCTGGCGAATATACTGCCAGCATGAAATTGGTTATTCAGCCGTAAATTCAGAAATGTAACAGATGCGAATTTTCAGCTGGTTCTGGCTGGCAGTTGGTTATTCAACTGGTTATTCGTCAAATATCTGAATCTTGCGAATATACTGCCAGCATGAAATTGGTTATTCAGCCGTGAATTCAAAAATGTAATAGAGGCGAATTTTCAGCTGGTTCTGGCTGTCAGTTGGTTATTCAACTGGTTATTCGTCAAATATCTGAATCTTGCGAATATACTGCCAGCAGGAAATTGGTTATTCAGCCGTAAATTCAAAAATGTAACAGATGCGAATTTTCAGCTGGTTCTGGCTGGCAGTTGGTTATTCAACTGGTTATTCGTCAAATATCTGAATCTGGCGAATCTACTGCCAGCAGGAAATTGGTTATTCAGCCGTACATTCAAAAATGTAACAGATGCGAATTTTCAGCTGGTTCTGGCTGTCAGTTGGTTATTCAACTGGTTATTCGTCAAATATCTGAATCTAGCGAATATACTGCCAGCAGGAAATTGGTTATTCAGCCGTAAATTCAAAAATGTAACAGTGGCGAATTTTCAGCTGGTTCTGGCTGTCAGTTGGTTATTCAGCCGTAAATTCAAAAATGTAACAGATGCGAACTTTCAGCTGGTTCTGGCTGTCAGTTGGTTATTCAACTGGCTATTCGTCAAATATCCGAATCTGGCGAATCTACTGCCAGCAGGAAATTGGTTATTCAGCCGTAAATTCAAAAATGTAACAGATGCGAATTTTCAGCTGGTTCTGGCTGTCAGTTGGTTATTCAACTGGTTATTCGTCAAATATCCGAATCTAACTAATATACTGCCAGCAGGAAATTGGTTATTCAGCCGTCAATTCAAATTTGAAGCAGAGGCGAATTTCAGCTGGTTCTGGCTGTCAGTTGGTTATTCAACTGGTTATTGATCAAATATCCGAATCTGACGAATATACTGCGAGCATGAAATTGGTTATTCAGCCATAAATTCAAAAAATTAACACAGCCGAATTTTCAGCTGGTTCTGGCTGTCAGTTGGTTATTCAACTGGTTATTCGTCAAATATCTGAATCTGGCGAATATACTGCCAGCAGGAAATTGGTTATTCAGCCGTAAATTCAGAAATGTAACAGATGCGAATTTTCAGCTGGTTCTGGCTGGCAGTTGGTTATTCAACTGGTTATTCGTCAAATATCTGAATCTGGCGAATATACTGCCAGCATGAAATTGGTTATTCAGCCGTAAATTCAAAAATGTAATAGAGGCGAATTTTCAGCTGGTTCTGGCGGTCAGTTGGTTATTCAACTGGTTATTCGTCAAATATCTGAATCTTGCGAATATACTGCCAGCAGGAAATTGGTTATTCAGCCGTAAATTAAAAAATGTAACAGATGCGAATTTTCAGCTGGTTCTGGCTGGCAGTTGGTTATTCAACTGGTTATTCGTCAAATATCTGAATCTGGCGAATATACTGCCAGCATGAAATTGGTTATTCAGCCGTAAATTCAAAAATGTAATAGAGGCGAATTTTCAGCTGGTTCTGGCTGTCAGTTGGTTATTCAACTGGTTATTCGTCAAATATCTGAATCTTGCGAATATACTGCCAGCATGAAATTGGTTATTCAGCCGTAAATTAAAAAATGTAACAGATGCGAATTTTCAGCTGGTTCTGGCTGGCAGTTGGTTATTCAACTGGTTATTCGTCAAATATCTGAATCTGGCGAATCTTCTGCCAGCAGGAAATTGGTTATTCAGCCGTACATTCAAAAATGTAACAGAGGCGAATTTTCAGCTGGTTCTGGCTGTCAGTTGGTTATTCAACTGGTTATTCGTCAAATATCTGAATCTGGCGAATATACTGCCAGCATGAAATTGGTTATTCAGCCGTAAATTCAGAAATGTAACAGATGCGAATTTTCAGCTGGTTCTGGCTGGCAGTTGGTTATTCAACTGGTTATTCGTCAAATATCTGAATCTGGCGAATATACTGCCAGCATGAAATTGGTTATTCAGCCGTAAATTCAAAAATGTAATAGAGGCGAATTTTCAGCTGGTTCTGGCTGTCAGTTGGTTATTCAACTGGTTATTCGTCAAATATCTGAATCTTGCGAATATACTGCCAGCATGAAATTGGTTATTCAGCCGTAAATTCAAAAATGTAACAGATGCGAATTTTCAGCTGGTTCTGGCTGGCAGTTTGGTTATTCAACTGGTTATTCGTCAAATATCTGAATCTGGCGAATCTTCTGCCAGCAGGAAATTGGTTATTCAGCCGTACATTCAAAAATGTAACAGAGGCGAATTTTCAGCTGGTTCTGGCTGTCAGTTGGTTATTCAACTGGTTATTCGTCAAATATCTGAATCTAGCGAATATACTGCCAGCAGGAAATTGGTTATTCAGCCGTAAATTCAAAAATGTAACAGTGGCGAATTTTCAGTTGGTTCTGGCTGTCAGTTGGTTATTCAGCCGTAAATTCAAAAATGTAACAGATGCGAACTTTCAGATGGTTCTGGCTGTCAGTTGGTTATTCAACTAGTTATTCGTCAAATATCCGAATCTGGCGAATCTACTGCCAGCAGGAAATTGGTTATTCAGCCGTAAATTCAAAACATGTAACAGATGCGAATTTTCAGCTGGTTCTGGCTGTCAGTTGGTTATTCAACTGGTTATTCGGTAAATATCCGAATCTGGCGAATCTACTGCCAGCATGAAATTGGTTATTCAGCCGTAAATTCAAAAAATTAACACAGCCGAATTTACAGCTGGTTCTGGCTGGCAGTTGGTTATTCAACTGGTTATTCGTCAAATATCCGAATCTAACTAATATACTGCCAGCAGGAAATTTGTTATTCAGCCGTAAATTCAAAAGTGTAACAGATGCGAATTTTCAGCTGGTTCTGGCTGTCAGTTGGTTATTCAACTGGTTATTCGTCAAATATCTGAATCTGGCGAATATACTGCCAGCATGAAATTGGTTATTCAGCCGTAAATTCAAAAATGTAACAGATGCGAATTTTCAGCTGGTTCTGGCTGTCAGTTGGTTATTCAACTGGTTATTCGTCAAATATCCGAATCTGGCGAATCTACTGCCAGCAGGAAATTGGTTATTCAGCCGTAAATTCAAAAATGTAACAGAGGCGAATTTTCAGCTGGTTCTGGCTGTCAGTTGGCTATTCAACTGGTTATTCGTCAAATATCTAAATCTGGCGAATATACTGCCAGCATGAAATTGGTTATTCAGTCGTAAATTCAAAAATGTAACAGATGCGAATTTTCAGCTGGTTCTGGCTGTCAGTTGGTTATTCAACTGGTTATTCGTCAAATATCCGAATCTGGCGAATTTACTGCCAGCATGAAATTGGTTATTCAGCCGTAAATTCAAAAATTTAACACAGCCGAATTTATAGCTGGTTCTGGCTGTCAATTGGTTATTCAACTGGTTATTCGTCAAATATCCGAATCTAACTAATATACTGCCAGCAGGAAATTGGTTATTCAGCCGTAAATTCAAAAATGTAACAGATGCGAATTTTCAGCTGGTTCTGGCTGTCAGTTGGTTATTCAACTGGCTATTCGTCAAATATCTGAATCTAACTAATATACTGCCAGCAGGAAATTGGTTATTCAGCCGTAAATTCAAAAATGTAACAGATGCGAATTTTCAGCTGGTTCTGGCTGTCAGTTGGTTATTCAACTGGTTATTCGTCAAATATCTGAATCTGGCGAATATACTGCCAGCATGAAATTGGTTATTCAGCCGTAAATTCAGAAATGTAACAGATGCGAATTTTCAACTGGTTCTGGCTGGCAGTTGGTTATTCAACTGGTTATTCGTCAAATATCTGAATCTGGCGAATATACTGCCAGCATGAAATTGGTTATTCAGCCGTAAATTCAAAAATGTAATAGAGGCGATTTTTCAGCTGGTTCTGGCTGTCAGTTGGTTATTCAACTGGTTATTCGTCAAATATCTGAATCTTGCGAATATACTGCCAGCATGAAATTGGTTATTCAGCCGTAAATTCAAAAATGTAACAGATGCGAATTTTCAGCTGGTTCTGGCTGGCGGTTGGTTATTGAACTGGTTTTTCGTCAAATATCTGAATCTGGCGAATCTACTGCCAGCAGGAAATTGGTTATTCAGCCGTACATTCAAAAATGTAACAGAGGCGAATTTTCAGCTGGTTCTGGCTGTCAGTTGGCTATTCAACTGGTTATTCGTCAAATATCTAAATCTGGCGAATATACTGCCAGCAGGAAATTGGTTATTCAGTCGTAAATTCAAAAATGTAACAGATGCGAATTTTCAGCTGGTTCTGGCTGTCAGTTGGTTATTCAACTGGTTATTCGTCAAATATCCGAATCTGGCGAATCTACTGCCAGCATGAAATTGGTTATTCAGCCGTAAATTCAAAAATTTAACACAGCCGAATTTATAGCTGGTTCTGGCTGTCAATTGGTTATTCAACTGGTTATTCGTCAAATATCCGAATCTAACTAATATACTGCCAGCAGGAAATTGGTTATTCAGCCGTAAATTCAAAAATGTAACAGGTGCGAATTTTCAGCTGGTTCTGGCTGGCAGTTGGTTATTCAACTGGCTATTCGTCAAATATCTGAATCTAACTAATATACTGCCAGCAGGAAATTGGTTATTCAGCCGTAAATTCAAAAATGTAACAGATGCGAATTTTCAGCTGGTTCTGGCTGTCAGTTGGTTATTCAACTGGTTATTCGTCAAATATCTGAATCTGGCGAATATACTGCCAGCATGAAATTGGTTATTCAGCCGTAAATTCAGAAATGTAACAGATGCGAATTTTCAGCTGGTTCTGGCTGGCAGTTGGTTATTCAACTGGTTATTCGTCAAATATCTGAATCTGGCGAATATACTGCCAGCAGGAAATTGGTTATTCAGCCGTAAATTCAAAAATGTAATAGAGGCGATTTTTCAGCTGGTTCTGGCTGTCAGTTGGTTATTCAACTGGTTATTCGTCAAATATCTGAATCTTTCGAATATACTGCCAGCATGAAATTGGTTATTCAGCCGTAAATTCAAAAATGTAACAGATGCGAATTTTCAGCTGGTTCTGGCTGGCGGTTGGTTATTGAACTGGTTTTTCGTCAAATATCTGAATCTGGCGAATCTACTGCCAGCAGGAAATTGGTTATTCAGCCGTACATTCAAAAATGTAACAGAGGCGAATTTTCAGCTGGTTCTGGCTGTCAGTTGGTTATTCAACTGGTTATTCGTCAAATATCTGAATCTAGCGAATATACTGCCAGCAGGAAATTGGTTATTCAGCCGTAAATTCAAAAATGTAACAGTGGCGAATTTTCAGCTGGTTCTGGCTGTCAGTTGGTTATTCAGCCGTAAATTCAAAAATGTAACAGATGCGAACTTTCAGCTGGTTCTGGCTGTCAGTTGGTTATTCAACTGGTTATTCGTCAAATATCCGAATCTGGCGAATCTACTGCCAGCAGGAAATTGGTTATTCAGCCGTAAATTCAAAACATGTAACAGATGCGAATTTTCAGCTGGTTCTGGCTGTCAGTTGGTTATTCAGCTGGTTATTCGGTAAATATCCGAATCTGGCGAATCTACTGCCAGCATGAAATTGGTTATTCAGCCGTAAATTCAAAAAATTAACACAGCCGAATTTACAGCTGGTTCTGGCTGGCAGTTGGTTATTCAACTGGTTATTCGTCAAATATCCGAATCTAACTAATATACTGCCAGCAGGAAATTGGTTATTCAGCCGTAAATTCAAAAGTGTAACAGATGCGAATTTTCAGCTGGTTCTGGCTGTCAGTTGGTTATTCAACTGGTTATTCGTCAAATATCTGAATCTGGCGAATATACTGCCAGCATGAAATTGGTTATTCAGCCGTAAATTCAAAAATGTAACAGATGCGAATTTTCAGCTGGTTCTGGCTGTCAGTTGGTTATTCAACTGGTTATTCGTCAAATATCCGAATCTGGCGAATCTACTGCCAGCATGAAATTGGTTATTCAGCCGTAAATTCAAAAATGTAACAGAGGCGAATTTTCAGCTGGTTCTGGCTGTCAGTTGGCTATTCAACTGGTTATTCGTCAAATATCTAAATCTGGCGAATATATTGCCAGCAGGAAATTGGTTATTCAGTCGTAAATTCAAAAATGTAACAGATGCGAATTTTCAGCTGGTTCTGGCTGTCAGTTGGTTATTCAACTGGTTATTCGTCAAATATCCGAATCTGGCGAATCTACTGCCAGCATGAAATTGGTTATTCAGCCGTAAATTCAAAAATTTAACACAGCCGAATTTATAGCTGGTTCTGGCTGTCAATTGGTTATTCAACTGGTTATTCGTCAAATATCCGAATCTAACTAATATACTGCCAGCAGGAAATTGGTTATTCAGCCGTAAATTCAAAAATGTAACAGATGCGAATTTTCAGCTGGTTCTGGCTGTCAGTTGGTTATTCAACTGGCTATTCGTCAAATATCTGAATCTAACTAATATACTGCCAGCAGGAAATTGGTTATTCAGCCGTAAATTCAAAAATGTAACAGATGCGAATTTTCAGCTGGTTCTGGCTGTCAGTTGGTTATTCAACTGGTTATTCGTCAAATATCTGAATCTGGCGAATATACTGCCAGCATGAAATTGGTTATTCAGCCGTAAATTCAGAAATGTAACAGATGCGAATTTTCAGCTGGTTCTGGCTGGCAGTTGGTTATTCAACTGGTTATTCGTCAAATATCTGAATCTGGCGAATATACTGCCAGCATGAAATTGGTTATTCAGCCGTAAATTCAAAAATGTAATAGAGGCGATTTTTCAGCTGGTTCTGGCTGTCAGTTGGTTATTCAACTGGTTATTCGTCAAATATCTGAATCTTGCGAATATACTGCCAGCATGAAATTGGTTATTCAGCCGTAAATTCAAAAATGTAACAGATGCGAATTTTCAGCTGGTTCTGGCTGGCGGTTGGTTATTGAACTGGTTTTTCGTCAAATATCTGAATCTGGCGAATCTACTGCCAGCAGGAAATTGGTTATTCAGCCGTACATTCAAAAATGTAACAGAGGCGAATTTTCAGCTGGTTCTGGCTGTCAGTTGGCTATTCAACTGGTTATTCGTCAAATATCTAAATCTGGCGAATATACTGCCAGCAGGAAATTGGTTATTCAATCGTAAATTCAAAAATGTAACAGATGCGAATTTTCAGCTGGTTCTGGCTGTCAGTTGGTTATTCAACTGGTTATTCGTCAAATATCCGAATCTGGCGAATCTACTGCCAGCATGAAATTGGTTATTCAGCCGTAAATTCAAAAATTTAACACAGCCGAATTTATAGCTGGTTCTGGCTGTCAATTGGTTATTCAACTGGTTATTCGTCAAATATCCGAATCTAACTAATATACTGCCAGCAGGAAATTGGTTATTCAGCCGTAAATTCAAAAATGTAACAGATGCGAATTTTCAGCTGGTTCTGGCTGTCAGTTGGTTATTCAACTGGCTATTCGTCAAATATCTGAATCTAACTAATATACTGCCAGCAGGAAATTGGTTATTCAGCCGTAAATTCAAAAATGTAACAGATGCGAATTTTCAGCTGGTTCTGGCTGTCAGTTGGTTATTCAACTGGTTATTCGTCAAATATCTGAATCTGGCGAATATACTGCCAGCATGAAATTGGTTATTCAGCCGTAAATTCAGAAATGTAACAGATGCGAATTTTCAGCTGGTTCTGCCTGGCAGTTGTTTATTCAACTGGTTATTCGTCAAATATCTGAATCTGGCGAATATACTGCCAGCATGAAATTGGTTATTCAGCCGTAAATTCAAAAATGTAATAGAGGCGATTTTTCAGCTGGTTCTGGCTGTCAGTTGGTTATTCAACTGGTTATTCGTCAAATATCTGAATCTTGCGAATATACTGCCAGCATGAAATTGGTTATTCAGCCGTAAATTCAAAAATGTAACAGATGCGAATTTTCAGCTGGTTCTGGCTGGCGGTTGGTTATTGAACTGGTTTTTCGTCAAATATCTGAATCTGGCGAATCTACTGCCAGCAGGAAATTGGTTATTCAGCCGTACATTCAAAAATGTAACAGAGGCGAATTTTCAGCTGGTTCTGGCTGTCAGTTGGTTATTCACCTGGTTATTCGTCAAATATCTGAATCTAGCGAATATACTGCCAGCAGGAAATTGGTTATTCAGCCGTAAATTCAAAAATGTAACAGTGGCGAATTTTCAGCTGGTTCTGGCTGTCAGTTGGTTATTCAGCCGTAAATTAAAAAATGTAACAGATGCGAACTTTCAGCTGGTTCTGGCTGTCAGTTGGTTATTCAACTGGTTATTCGGTAAATATCCGAATCTGGCGAATCTACTGCCAGCATGAAATTGGTTATTCAGCCGTAAATTCAAAAAATTAACACAGCCGAATTTACAGCTGGTTCTGGCTGGCAGTTGGTTATTCAACTGGTTATTCGTCAAATATCCGAATCTAACTAATATACTGCCAGCAGGAAATTGGTTATTCAGCCGTAAATTCAAAAGTGTAACAGATGCGAATTTTCAGCTGGTTCTGGCTGTCAGTTGGTTATTCAACTGGTTATTCGTCAAATATCTGAATCTGGCGAATGTACTGCCAGCATGAAATTGGTTATTCAGCCGTAAATTCAAAAATGTAACAGATGCGAATTTTCAGCTGGTTCTGGCTGTCAGTTGGTTATTCAACTGGTTATTCGTCAAATATCTGAATCTGGCGAATCTACTGCCAGCAGGAAATTGGTTATTCAGCCGTACATTCAAAAATGTAACAGAGGCGAATTTTCAGCTGGTTCTGGCTGTCATTTGGTTATTCAACTGGTTATTCGTCAAATATCTGAATCTAGCGAATATACTGCCAGCAGGAAATTGGTTATTCAGCCGTAAATTCAAAAATGTAACAGTGGCGAATTTTCAGCTGGTTCTGGCTGTCAATTTGTTATTCAGCCGTAAATTCAAAAATGTAACAGATGCGAACTTTCAGCTGGTTCTGGCTGTCAGTTGGTTATTCAACTGGTTATTCGTCAAATATCCGAATCTTGCGAATCTACTGCCAGCAGGAAATTGGTTATTCAGCCGTAAATTCAAAAATGTAACAGATGCGAATTTTCAGCTGGTTCTGGCTGTCAGTTGGTTATTCAACTGGTTATTCGGTAAATATCCGAATCTGGCGAATCTACTGCCAGCATGAAATTGGTTATTCAGCCGTAAATTCAAAAAATTAACACAGCCGAATTTACAGCTGGTTCTGGCTGGCAGTTGGTTATTCAACTGGTTATTCGTCAAATATCTGAATCTAACTAATATACTGCCAGCAGGAAATTGGTTATTCAGCCGTAAATTCAAAAGTGTAACAGATGCGAATTTTCAGTTGGTTCTGGCTGTCAGTTGGTTATTCAACTGGTTAATCGTCAAATATCTGAATCTGGCGAATCTACTGCCAGCATGAAATTGGTTATTCAGCCGTAAATTCAAAAAATTAACACAGCCGAATTTACAGCTGGTTCTGGCTGGCAGTTGGTTATTCAACTGGTTATTCGTCAAATATCCGAATCTAACTAATATACTGCCAGCAGGAAATTGGTTATTCAGCCGTAAATTCAAAAGTGTAACAGATGCGAATTTTCAGCTGGTTCTGGCTGTCAGTTGGTTATTCAACTGGTTATTCGTCAAATATCTGAATCTAACTAATATACTGCCAGCAGGAAATTGGTTATTCAGCCGTAAATTCAAAAATGTAACAGATGCGAATTTTCAGCTGGTTCTGGCTGTCAGTTGGTTATTCAACTGGTTATTCGTCAAATATCTGAATCTGGCGAATATACTGCCAGCATGAAATTGGTTATTCAGCCGTAAATTCAGAAATGTAACAGATGCGAATTTTCAGCTGGTTCTGGCTGGCAGTTGGTTATTCAACTGGTTATTCGTCAAATATCTGAATCTGGCGAATATACTGCCAGCATGAAATTGGTTATTCAGCCGTAAATTCAAAAATGTAATAGAGGCGATTTTTCAGCTGGTTCTGGCTGTCAGTTGGTTATTCAACTGGTTATTCGTCAAATATCTGAATCTTGCGAATATACTGCCAGCATGAAATTGGTTATTCAGCCGTAAATTCAAAAATGTAACAGATGCGAATTTTCAGCTGGTTCTGGCTGGCGGTTGGTTATTGAACTGGTTTTTCGTCAAATATCTGAATCTGGCGAATCTACTGCCAGCAGGAAATTGGTTATTCAGCCGTACATTCAAAAATGTAACAGAGGCGAATTTTCAGCTGGTTCTGGCTGTCAGTTGGCTATTCAACTGGTTATTCGTCAAATATCTAAATCTGGCGAATATACTGCCAGCAGGAAATTGGTTATTCAATCGTAAATTCAAAAATGTAACAGATGCGAATTTTCAGCTGGTTCTGGCTGTCAGTTGGTTATTCAACTGGTTATTCGTCAAATATCCGAATCTGGAGAATCTACTGCCAGCATGAAATTGGTTATTCAGCCGTAAATTCAAAAATTTAACACAGCCGAATTTATAGCTGGTTCTGGCTGTCAATTGGTTATTCAACTGGTTATTCGTCAAATATCCGAATCTAACTAATATACTGCCAGCAGGAAATTGGTTATTCAGCCGTAAATTCAAAAATGTAACAGATGCGAATTTTCAGCTGGTTCTGGCTGTCAGTTGGTTATTCAACTGGCTATTCGTCAAATATCTGAATCTAACTAATATACTGCCAGCAGGAAATTGGTTATTCAGCCGTAAATTCAAAAATGTAACAGATGCGAATTTTCAGCTGGTTCTGGCTGTCAGTTGGTTATTCAACTGGTTATTCGTCAAATATCTGAATCTGGCGAATATACTGCCAGCAGGAAATTGGTTATTCAGCCGTAAATTCAGAAATGTAACAGATGCGAATTTTCAGCTGGTTCTGCCTGGCAGTTGTTTATTCAACTGGTTATTCGTCAAATATCTGAATCTGGCGAATATACTGCCAGCATGAAATTGGTTATTCAGCCGTAAATTCAAAAATGTAATAGAGGCGATTTTTCAGCTGGTTCTGGCTGTCAGTTGGTTATTCAACTGGTTATTCGTCAAATATCTGAATCTTGCGAATATACTGCCAGCATGAAATTGGTTATTCAGCCGTAAATTCAAAAATGTAACAGATGCGAATTTTCAGCTGGTTCTGGCTGGCGGTTGGTTATTGAACTGGTTTTTCGTCAAATATCTGAATCTGGCGAATCTACTGCCAGCAGGAAATTGGTTATTCAGCCGTACATTCAAAAATGTAACAGAGGCGAATTTTCAGCTGGTTCTGGCTGTCAGTTGGTTATTCACCTGGTTATTCGTCAAATATCTGAATCTAGCGAATATACTGCCAGCAGGAAATTGGTTATTCAGCCGTAAATTCAAAAATGTAACAGTGGCGAATTTTCAGCTGGTTCTGGCTGTCAGTTGGTTATTCAGCCGTAAATTCAAAAATGTAACAGATGCGAACTTTCAGCTGGTTCTGGCTGTCAGTTGGTTATTCAACTGGTTATTCGGTAAATATCCGAATCTGGCGAATCTACTGCCAGCATGAAATTGGTTATTCAGCCGTAAATTCAAAAAATTAACACAGCCGAATTTACAGCTGGTTCTGGCTGGCAGTTGGTTATTCAACTGGTTATTCGTCAAATATCCGAATCTAACTAATATACTGCCAGCAGGAAATTGGTTATTCAGCCGTAAATTCAAAAGTGTAACAGATGCGAATTTTCAGCTGGTTCTGGCTGTCAGTTGGTTATTCAACTGGTTATTCGTCAAATATCTGAATCTGGCGAATGTACTGCCAGCATGAAATTGGTTATTCAGCCGTAAATTCAAAAATGTAACAGATGCGAATTTTCAGCTGGTTCTGGCTGTCAGTTGGTTATTCAACTGGTTATTCGTCAAATATCTGAATCTGGCGAATCTACTGCCAGCAGGAAATTGGTTATTCAGCCGTACATTCAAAAATGTAACAGAGGCGAATTTTCAGCTGGTTCTGGCTGTCATTTGGTTATTCAACTGGTTATTCGTCAAATATCTGAATCTAGCGAATATACTGCCAGCAGGAAATTGGTTATTCAGCCGTAAATTCAAAAATGTAACAGTGGCGAATTTTCAGCTGGTTCTGGCTGTCAATTTGTTATTCAGCCGTAAATTCAAAAATGTAACAGATGCGAACTTTCAGCTGGTTCTGGCTGTCAGTTGGTTATTCAACTGGTTATTCGTCAAATATCCGAATCTTGCGAATCTACTGCCAGCAGGAAATTGGTTATTCAGCCGTAAATTCAAAAATGTAACAGATGCGAATTTTCAGCTGGTTCTGGCTGTCAGTTGGTTATTCAACTGGTTATTCGGTAAATATCCGAATCTGGCGAATCTACTGCCAGCATGAAATTGGTTGTTCAGCCGTAAATTCAAAAAATTAACACAGCCGAATTTACAGCTGGTTCTGGCTGGCAGTTGGTTATTCAACTGGTTATTCGTCAAATATCCGAATCTAACTAATATACTGCCAGCAGGAAATTGGTTATTCAGCCGTAAATTCAAAAGTGTAACAGATGCGAATTTTCAGCTGGTTCTGGCTGTCAGTTGGTTATTCAACTGGTTATTCGTCAAATATCTGAATCTGGCGAATATACTGCCAGCAGGAAATTGGTTATTCAGCCGTAAATTCAAAAATGTAACAGATGCGAATTTTCAGCTGGTTCTGGCTGTCAGTTGGTTATTCAACTGGTTATTCGTCAAATATCTGAATCTGGCGAATCTACTGCCAGCAGGAAATTGGTTATTCAGCCGTACATTCAAAAATGTAACAGAGGCGAATTTTCAGCTGGTTCTGGCTGTCATTTGGTTATTCAACTGGTTATTCGTCAAATATCTGAATCTAGCGAATATACTGCCAGCAGGAAATTGGTTATTCAGCCGTAAATTCAAAAATGTAACAGTGGCGAATTTTCAGCTGGTTCTGGCTGTCAGTTGGTTATTCAGCCGTAAATTCAAAAATGTAACAGATGCGAACTTTCAGCTGGTTCTGGCTGTCAGTTGGTTATTCAACTGGTTATTCGTCAAATATCCGAATCTTGCGAATCTACTGCCAGCAGGAAATTGGTTATTCAGCCGTAAATTCAAAAATGTAACAGATGCGAATTTTCAGCTGGTTCTGGCTGTCAGTTGGTTATTCAACTGGTTATTCGGTAAATATCCGAATCTGGCGAATCTACTGCCAGCATGAAATTGGTTATTCAGCCGTAAATTCAAAAAATTAACACAGCCGAATTTACAGCTGGTTCTGGCTGGCAGTTGGTTATTCAACTGGTTATTCGTCAAATATCTGAATCTAACTAATATACTGCCAGCAGGAAATTGGTTATTCAGCCGTCAATTCAAAAGTGTAACAGATGCGAATTTTCAGTTGGTTCTGGCTGTCAGTTGGTTATTCAACTGGTTAATCGTCAAATATCTGAATCTGGCGAATATACTGCCAGCATGAAATTGGTTATTCAGCCGTAAATTCAAAAATTAACACAGCCGAATTTTCAGCTGGTTCTGGCTGTCAATTGGTTATTCAACTGGTTATTCATCAAATATCCGAATCTAACTAATGTACTGCGAGCAGGAAATTGGTTATTCAGCCGTAAATTCAAAAAATTAACACAGCCGAATTTACAGCTGGTTCTGGCTGTCAATTGGTTATTCAACTGGTTATTCGTCAAATATCCGAATCTAACTAATATACTGCCAGCATGAAATTGGTTATTCAGCCGTAAATTCAAAAATGTAACAGATGCGAATTTTCAGCTGGTTCTGGCTGTCAGTTGGTTATTCAACTGGTTATTCGTCAAATATCTGAATCTGGCGAATATACTGCCAGCAGGAAATTGGTTATTCAGCCGTAAATTCAAAAATGTAACAGAGGCGAATTTTCAGCTGGTTCTGGCTGTCAGTTGGTTATTCAACTGGTTATTCGTCAAATATCCGAATCTGGCGAATCTACTGCCAGCAGGAAATTGGTTATTCAGCCGTAAATTCAAATTTATAGCAGAGGCGAATTTTCAGCTGGTTCTGGCTGTCAGTTGGTTATTCAACTGGTTATTCATCAAATGTCCGAATCTGATGAATATATTGCGAGCAGGAAATTGGTTATTCAGCCGTAAATTCAAAAATTTAACACAGCCGAATTTACAGTTGGTTCTGGCTGTCAGTTGGTTATTCAACTGGTTATTCGTCAAATATCCGAAACTAACTAATATACTGCCAGCAGGAAATTGGTTATTCAGCCGTAAATTAAAAAATGTAACAGATGCGAATTTTCAGCTGGTTCTGGCTGTCAGTTGGTTATTCAACTGGTTATTCGTCAAATATCTGAATCTGGCGAATCTACTGCCAGCAGGAAATTGGTTATTCAGCCGTAAATTCAAATTAATAGCAGAGGCGAATTTTCAGCTGGTTCTGGCTGTCAGTTGGCTATTCAACTGGTTATTCATCAAATGTCCGAATCTGATGAATATATTGCGAGCAGGAAATTGGTTATTCAGCCGTAAATTCAAAAATTTAACAAAGCCGAATTTACGGCTGGTTCTGGCTGTCAATTGGTTAGTCAACTGGTTATTCGTCAAATATCCGAATCTAACTAATATACTGCCAGCAGGAAATTGGTTATTCAGCCGTAATTTCAAAAATGTAACAGATGCGAATTTTGAGCTGGTTCTGGCTGTCAGGTGGTTATTCAACTGGTTATTCGTCAAATATCTAAATCTGGCGAATATACTGCCAGCATGACATTTGTTATTCAGCCGTAAATTCAAAAATGTAACAGATGCGAATTTTCAGCTGGTTCTGGTTGTCAGTTGGTTATTCAACTGGTTATTCGTCAAATATCTGAATCTGGCGAATATACTGCCAGCAGGAAATTGGTTATTCACCCGTAAATTCAAAAATGTAACAGATGCGAATTTTCAGCTGGTTCTGGCTGTCAGTTGGTTATTCAACTGGTTATTCGTCAAATATCTGAATCTGGCGAATCTACTGCCAGCAGGAAATTGGTTATTCAGCCGTAAATTCAAATTTATAGCAGAGGCGAATTTTCAGCTGGTTCTGGCTGTCAGTTGGTTATTTAACTGGTTATTCATCAAATGTCCGAATCTGACGAATATATTGCGAGCAGGAAATTGGTTATTCAGCCGTAAATTCAAAAATTTAACACATCCGAATTTACAGCTGGTTCTGGCTGTCAATTGGTTATTCAACTGGTTATTCGTCAAATATCCGAATCTAACTAATATACTGCCAGCAGGAAATTGGTTATTCTGCCGTAAATTCAAAAATGTAACAGATGCGAATTTTCGGCTGGTTCTGGCTGTCAGTTGGTTATTCAACTGGCTATTCGTCAAATATCTGAATCTGGCGAATATACTGCCAGCAGGAAACTGGTTATTCAGCCGTAAATTCAAAAATGTAACAGATGCGAATTTTCAGCTGGTTCTGGCTGTCAGTTGGTTATTCAACTGGTTATTCGTCAAATATCTGAATCTGGCGAATATACTGCCAGCAGGAAATTGGTTATTCAGCCGTAAATTCGAATTTGTAGCAGAGGCGAATTTTCAGCTGGTTCTGGCTGTCAGTTGGTTATTCAACTGGTTATTCATCAAATATCCGAATCTGACGAATATACTGCGAGCAGGAAATTGGTTATTCAGCCGTAAATTCAAAAATTTAACACAGCCGAATTTACAGTTGGTTCTGGCTGTCAGTTGGTTATTCAACTGGTTATTCGTCAAATATCCGAATCTAACTAATATACTGCCAGCAGGAAATTGGTTATTCAGCCGTAAATTCAAAAAATTAACACAGCCGAATTTTCAGCTAGTTCTGGGTGTCAGTTGGTTATTCAACTGGTTATTCGTCAAATATCCGAATATGACGAATACACTGCCAACAGGAAATTGGATATTCAGCCGTAAATTCAAAAATTTAACACAGCCGAATTTACAGCTGGTTCTGGCTGTCAGTTGGTTATTCAACTGGTTTTTCGTCCAGCTCATGTCCATCTACATTTATGTCAGATCTGGTCAGATCAGATCAAGATTCAGGATAGATCAGATGAGATCTAGATATAGGTCAGGTCCATATCAGATCAGATCATAGCAGATTAAATTAGATAATATCAATTTAGGTAAGATCAGTATTATATTAAGATCCGATCAATATCCAGATTTGATTGGAATAGATGAACATGATCAGGATCTGATCAGGGTCTGATCTGATCTGGATATGGGTTGAATTAAATTTTGACATGGATTGACCTGATCAGATAAAGCAGAATATATCCAGATGCAGTTTAAGTTAGGCCAGTTCAGATCAATATGCAGATCAGATCAAATAAGAAGTGTTTCCACTCCAAAATCTTACCAGATGCAAATAAGATCAAGATCAGAATCAAGATCAGGATCAGGACCAGGATCAAGATCAATAACCAGAACTAGGAGCTTTTCGCTTTGCAGTTACATAGACTATACATTAGACTACTTATTGGCAAAAAGCTTTACCCGATATACCGTTTGAATGAATGTCAACAGAGGCATGACTTGGGAGGTGGGTAAAATTCGTAAATAGGAAGTTCGACCCCTTGTCTATATATCTAGTGTTCATACATTTTTTTCTGTCGAGGTTCATAATTCATTGTGACGGTGCCCTGTGTTACATACCATAAACTACGTACGATCTCCGACAACATCACATTTTAAGAGCATACATTTATTTTTTTGTAGATTTTCATTATTTCAAGACTTTGTAGATCCATATCTGGTTACATATTTTAGTGTCAAACTGTATTTTCTTTCTGCTTTGTTTGTCAGCGTGTGCCCCGATTTCACCCAGATTTTAAATTATTGATTGTAGATCCAAAGTCAATAACAATTTGGACACATATCAGAAGATGAATGAGGACTCGTTTAATCTAAGCTAATAATGTTCATTTACTAACGGTTTATACAGCCTGTCTACAAAAAGCATGTGACTGCCAGTAGCGTTTTTTTTACTCACATGACATAGAGCTGGGTCGCCGGTCTGTCAATAATAAATTGCGCTCATTTACTCTCATTACGTGAACAAGCCGATTTTTTCCAAATCTAGATCTAACCTGATCTGATCAGGATCTTGATCTGGATCCAGATATGGATCTGATCTGGATCATGCTCTAATCTTATCTGATACGGATCCAGATATTGATATCTGGATCTGATCTGGATCTGATCTGAATTGGAGCTGATCGGATCTAATATAGATTTTGAACTGGATCTGGATTTGGATCTAATCTGATCTGATCTGGAAACTCTGATAAGGACCGGGATCCGAATCACTTCTAATCTGATCTGGCCAGAAATATTCTGCATCTGTATATAGATCTGATCTGATCTAATCTGGACCGGATTTGGATCTGGATCTGATCTTGGGTCTATATCTGATCTGACCTGATCTCGGATCTGGATCTGGATCTTTCCTGACCTGGATCTGATCTGGATAAGGGTCTGGATCTGATCTGAATCTAGATCTTATCTTTGAACACAGATCTGGATCTGATCTGGATCTGATCTGCATTCGATCTGCATACGATTTGATCTGATCAGCATCTGGATCTAATTTGCGTCTGACATGGATCTGGATCTAGTCTGAAAAATTGTCTAACATGTGTCTAATTTAGACGTTAGACAATTTGCCAGGCCGCGAACACATGGATCTACCACGGGACGAAGCCGCATGAGCCGGAGCAGTCGGCTTCCGTACTTCAACGGGAATCTTCCAGCAGCGTTGGTCGGGGAAGACTGATGCCCTGGTCCTGCTAACGCGGTGATCTTTCATGAGACCGAGACGCGCAGATTGCGGCAGCCGGATCCCGTACGAACACGGGCATCTACCACGGGGACGGAGCCGCGAGCGCCAGGGCAGTCGGGACCTTCAACGGGACAGAACCGCGCAGGGCGGGGTAATTCGCGGCCATGAGAACACGGTGGGGGGGTCTAAATATTGCCCAATTTAGACACTAGTTATTTCTATCAAGTCTGAGAAAATGTCTAAAAAATGTTTAATTTCGACGGTAGACAATTTGACAGGTCGGGGAAAATGTCTAAATATTGTCCAATTTAGACATTAGACATTTTTATCAAGTCGGAAAATTGAATAACCAGTGTCTAATTTCGACGTTGGACAGCTTGTCAGTAATCAGGACATTCTACAAAACACTGGAATCTACCACGGGACGAAGCCGCACGGGCCGGATCAGTCGACTCCGGTGCTTCAACGGGAATCTTCCAGACGCGCTGGCCGGGGAATCCCGATGCCCTGCTAACACGGTGTTCTTTCACGGGACCGAGACGCGCAGCCTGTGGCAGTCGTATCCCGTGCGAAAACGGGGATCTAGCACGGAGACGGAGCCGCGGGTGCCAAGGCAGTCGGTTCTCATGCTTCAACGAGGATCTTTCACGGGACAGAGCCACGCAGGGCAGGGTAGCTCGCTGCCATGAGAACTACCGGGGGGGGGGGGTTGTCTAAATATTGTCCAATTTAGACACTATACATTTCTATCAAGTCTGCAAAAATGTTTAAAAACTGTTTAATTTCGACGGTGGTCAATTTGTTAGTTTGGGGAAAATGTCTAAATATTGTCCAATTTAGACATTAGACATTTCTATCAAGTCGGAAAATTGAATAACAAGTGTCTAATTTTGACGTTGGACAGCTTGCCCGGCATCAGGGCCTGCCACGGAACACTGGAGTCTACCACGGGACGAAGCCGCATGGGCCGGGGCAGTCGACTCCCGTGCTTCAACGGGAATCTTCCAGACGCGCTGGCCGGGGAATCCCGATGCCCTGCTAACACGGTGTTCTTTCACGGGACCGAGACGCGCAGTCTGTGGCAGTCGTATCCCGTGCGAAGACGGGGATCTAGCACGGGGATGGAGCCGCGCATGCCAGGGCAGTCGGCCCACATGCTTCAACAAGGATCTTTCACGGGACAGAACCACGCAGGCTTGGACAGCCTGCTGTCGCGAGAACACGGGGAATCTACCACGGGGACGAAGCCGCGCTCGTCAAGGCTGTCGGCTACCGTGCTGCAACAGGACCTTCCACGGAACCAAGCCACGCTGGCCTGGGACGCCCGCCGCCATGCTAATACGGTAATCTTACACGGCTCCGAGCAGCTCAGCTCGCGGCAGCAGGTTCCCGTCCAAACACAGGGCTCTGACATGCACGCCGGGGAAGTCGGCTGTCGTGCTTCAACTGGGACATTCCACGGGAAAGAACCGCCCAGGCTTGGGCATCCCGCTGCCGTGAGAACACAGGAGAGGAGGGTCGTGTCCAATATTGTCCATTTTAGAAACTAGACACTTCTATCAAGACTGAAAAATTGCCGACCCGGCAAATTGTCTAACGTCTAAATTAGACACTTCTGAATTAATAGAAATGTCTAATGTCTAAATTCGACAATATTTAGACATTTTCCAGGCCCAGCAAATTGTCAAGAGTCGATATAAGATACTTGTTGAAATTTTTTCGACCAGATAGAAATGTCTTATGTCTAAATTGACAGTATTTAAACATTTTCCCGGTCCGGCTAATTGTCTAATGTCTAAATTAAACCTTGTTAGACATTTTTTTCCGACTTGATAGAACTGTCTAACGTCTAAATTGGACAATATTTAGACATTTTCCCCAGATATTTGACGAATAACCAGTTCAATAACCAACTGACAGCCAGAGACAACAGAAAATTCGCGTCTGTTACATTTTTGAATTTACGGCCGAATAACCAATTTCCTGCTGGCAGTAGATTGGCATCATTCGGATATTTGACGAATAACCAGTTGAATAACCAACTGACAGCCAGAACCAGCTGAAAATTCGCCTCTGTTACATTTTTGAATTTACGGCTGAATAACCAATTTCCTGCTGGCAGTATATTCGCCAGATTCGGATATTTAATGAATAACCAGTTGAATAACCAACTGACAGCCAGAACCAGCTGAAAATTCGCATATGTTACATTTCTGAATTTACGGCTGAATAACCAATTTCCTGCTGGCAGTATATTCGCCAGATTCAGATATTTGACGAATAACCAGTTGAATAACCAACTGCCAGCCAGAACCAGCTGAAAATTCGCATCTGTTACATTTCTGAATTACGGCTGAATAACCAATTTCCTGCTGGCAGTATATTCGCCAGATTCAGATATTTGACAAATAACCAGTTGAATAACCAACTGACAGCCAGAACCAGCTGAAAATTCGCCTCTGTTACATTTTTGAATTTACGGCTGAATAACCAATTTCATGCTGGCAGTATATTCGCCAGATTCAGATATTTGACGAATAACCAGTTGAATAACCAACTGCCAGCCAGAACCAGCTGAAAATTCGCATCTGTTACATTTTTGAATTTACGGCTGAATAACCAATTTCCTGCTGGCAGTATATTCGCAAGATTCGGATATTTAATGAATAACCAGTTGAATAACCAACTGACAGCCAGAACCAGCTGAAAATTCGCATCTGTTACATTTCTGAATTTACGGCTGAATAACCAATTTCCTGCTGGCAGTATATTCGCCAGATTCAGATATTTGACGAATAACCAGTTGAATAACCAACTGCCAGCCAGAACCAGCTGAAAATTCGCATCTGTTACATTTCTGAATTACGGCTGAATAACCAATTTCCTGCTGGCAGTATATTCGCCAGATTCAGATATTTGACGAATAACCAGTTGAATAACCAACTGACAGCCAGAACCAGCTGAAAATTCGCCTCTGTTACATTTTTGAATTTACGGCTGAATAACCAATTTCATGCTGGCAGTATATTCGCCAGATTCAGATATTTGACGAATAACCAGTTGAATAACCAACTGACAGCCAGAACCAGCTGAAAATTCGCATCTGTTACATTTTTGAATTTACGGCTGAATAACCAATTTCCTGCTGGCAGTATATTCGCAAGATTCGGATATTTGACGAATAACTAGTTGAATAACCAACTGACAGCCAGAACCAGCTGAAAATTCGCATGTGTTACATTTTTGAATTTACGGCTGAATAACCAATTTCCTGCTTGCAGTATATTCGCCAGATTCAGATATTTGACGAATAACCAGTTGAATAACCAACTGACAGCCAGAACCAGCTGAAAATTCGCCTCTGTTACATTTTTGAATTTACGGCTGAATAACCAATTTCCTGCTGGCAGTATATTCGCAAGATTCGGATATTTAATGAATAACCAGTTGAATAACCAACTGACAGCCAGAACCAGCTGAAAATTCGCATCTGTTACATTTCTGAATTTACGGCTGAATAACCAATTTCCTGCTGGCAGTATATTCGCCAGATTCAGATATTTGACGAATAACCAGTTGAATAACCAACTGCCAGCCAGAACCAGCTGAAAATTCGCATCTGTTACATTTCTGAATTACGGCTGAATAACCAATTTCCTGCTGGCAGTATATTCGCCAGATTCAGATATTTGACGAATAACCAGTTGAATAACCAACTGACAGCCAGAACCAGCTGAAAATTCGCCTCTGTTACATTTTTGAATTTACGGCTGAATAACCAATTTCATGCTGGCAGTATATTCGCCAGATTCAGATATTTGACGAATAACCAGTTGAATAACCAACTGACAGCCAGAACCAGCTGAAAATTCGCATCTGTTACATTTTTGAATTTACGGCTGAATAACCAATTTCCTGCTGGCAGTATATTCGCAAGATTCGGATATTTGACGAATAACTAGTTGAATAACCAACTGACAGCCAGAACCAGCTGAAAATTCGCATGTGTTACATTTTTGAATTTACGGCTGAATAACCAATTTCCTGCTTGCAGTATATAAGTTTGATTCGGATATTTGACGAATAACCAGTTGAATAGCCAACTGACAGCCAGAACCAGCTGTAAATTCGGCTGTGTTAATTTTTGAATTTACGGCTGAATAACCAAGTCCCTGCTGGCAGTATATTCGCCAGATTCGGATATTCGACGAATAACCAGTTGAATAACCAACTGACAGCCAGTACCAGCTGAAAATTCGCCTCTGTTACAGTTTTGAATTTACGACTGAATAACCAATTTCCTGCTGGCAGTAGATTCGCAACAATCGGATATTTGACGAATAACCAGTTGAATAACCAACTGACAGCCAGAACCAGCTGTAAATTCGGCTGTGTTAATTTTTTGAATTTACGGCTGAATAACCAATTTCCTGCTGGCAGTATATTCGCCAGATTCGGATATTTGACGAATAACCAGTTGAATAACCAACTGACAGCCAGAACCAGCTGAAAATTCGCCTCTGATACATTTTTGAATTTACGGCTGAATAACCAATTTCCTGCTGGCAGTATATTAGTTAGATTCAGATATTTGACGAATAACCAGTTGAATAACCAACTGACAGTCAGAACCAGCTGAACATTCGTAACTGTCAAATTTTGAATTTACGGCTAAATAACCAATTTCCTGCTGGCCTTAGATTCGCCAGATTTTGATATTTCACGAATAACCAGTTGAATAACCAACTGACAGCCAGTATCAGCTGAAAATTCGCACCTGTCACATTTTTGAATTGACGGCTGAATAACCAATTTCCTGCTGGCAGTAGATTCGCCAGATTCGGATATTTGATGAATGACATGTTGAATAACCAACTGACAGCCAGAACCAGCTGAAAATTCGCATCTGTTACATTTTTGAATTTACGGCTGAATAACCAATTTCCTGCTGGCAGTATATTCGCAAGATTCGGATATTTGACGAATAACCAGTTGAATAACCAACTGACAGCCAGAACCAGCTGAAAATTCGACTCTGTTACATTTTTGAATTTCCAGCTGAATAACCAATTTCCTGCTGGCAGTATATTAGTTTGATTCGGATATTTGACGAATAAACAGTTGAATAACCAACTGACAGCCAGAACCAGCTGTAAATTCGGCTGTGTTAATTTTTTGAATTTACGGCTGAATAACCAATTTCCTGCTGGCAGTATATTCACCAGATTCGGATATTTGACGAATAACCAGTTGAATAACCAACTGACAGCCAGAACCAGCTGAAAATTCGCAACTGTCAAATTTTGAATTTACGGCTGATAACCAATTTCCTGCTGGCATTAGATTCGCCAGATTCGGATATTTGACGAATAACCAGTTGAATAACCAACTGACAGTCAGAACCAGCTGAAAATACGCATCTGTTACATTTTTGAATTTCCGGCTGAATAGCCAATTTCCTGCTTGCAGTATATAAGTTTGATTCGGATATTTGACGAATAACCAGTTGAATAGCCAACTGACAGCCAGAACCAGCTGTAAATTCGGCTGTGTTAATTTTTGAATTTACGGCCGAATAACCAATTCCCTGCTGGCAGTATATTCGCCAGATTCGGATATTCGACGAATAACCAGTTGAATAACCAACTGACAGCCAGTACCAGCTGAAAATTCGCCTCTGTTACAGTTTTGAATTTACGACTGAATAACCAATTTCCTGCTGGCAGTAGATTCGCAACAATCGGATATTTCACGAATAACCAGTTGAATAACCAACTGACAGCCAGAACCAGCTGAAAATTCGAATCTGTCAAATTTTTGAATTTCTAGTTGAATAACTAATTTCCTGCTGGCAGTATATTAGTTTGATTCGGATATTTGACGAATAAATAGTTGAATAACCAACTGACAGCCAGAACCAGCTGTAAATTCGCCTCTGTTACATTTTTGAATTTCCAGCTGAATAACCAATTTCCTGCTGGCAGTATATTAGTTTGATTCGGATATTTGACGAATAAACAGTTGAATAACCAACTGACAGCCAGAACCAGCTGAAAATTCGCATGTGTTACATTTTTGAATTTACGGCTAAATAACCAATTTCCTGCTGGCAGTATATTCGCCAGATTCGGATATTTGACGAATAACCAGTTGAATAACCAACTGACAGCCAGAACCAGCTGAAAATTCGCCTCTGTTACATTTTTGAATTTACGGCTGAATAACCAATTTCCTGCTGGCAGTATATTAGTTAGATTCAGATATTTGACGAATAACCAGTTGAATAACCAACTGACAGTCAGAACCAGCTGAAAATTCGCAACTGTCAAATTTTGAATTTACGGCTAAATAACCAATTTCCTGCTGGCCTTAGATTCGCCAGATTTTGATATTTCACGAATAACCAGTTGAATAACCAACTGACAGCCAGTATCAGCTGAAAATTCGCATCTGTCACATTTTTGAATTGACGGCTGAATAACCAATTTCCTGCTGGCAGTAGATTCGCCAGATTCGGATATTTGATGAATGACATGTTGAATAACCAACTGACAGCCAGAACCAGCTGAAAATTCGCCTCTGTTACATTTTTGAATTTCCAGCTGAATAACCAATTTCCTGCTGGCAGTATATTAGTTTGATTCGGATATTTGACGAATAAACAGTTGAATAACCAACTGACAGCCAGAACCAGCTGTAAATTCGGCTGTGTTAATTTTTTAAATTTACGGCTGAATAACCAATTTCCTGCTGGCAGTATATTCGCCAGATTCGGATATTTGACGAATAACCAGTTGAATAACCAACTGACAGCCAGAACCAGCTGAAAATTCGCATCTGTTACATTTTTGAATTTACGGCTGAATAACCAATTTCCTGCTGGCAGTATATTCGCAAGATTCGGATATTTGACGAATAACCAGTTGAATAACCAACTGACAGCCAGAACCAGCTGAAAATTCGCATGTGTTACATTTTTGAATTTCCGGCTGAATAACCAATTTCCTGCTGGCAGTATATAAGTTTGATTCGGATATTTGACGAATAACCAGTTGAATAGCCAACTGACAGCCAGAACCAGCTGTAAATTCGGCTGTGTTAATTTTTGAATTTACGACTGAATAACCAATTCCCTGCTGGCAGTATATTCGCCAGATTCGGATATTCGACGAATAACCAGTTGAATAACCAACTGACAGCCAGTACCAGCTGAAAATTCGCCTCTGTTACAGTTTTGAATTTACGACTGAATAACCAATTTCCTGCTGGCAGTAGATTCGCAACAATCGGATATTTCACGAATAACCAGTTGAATAACCAACTGACAGCCAGAACCAGCTGAAAATTCGCCTCTATTACATTTTTGAATTTCCAGCTGAATAACCAATTTCCTGCTGGCAGTATATTAGTTTGATTCGGATATTTGACGAATAAACAGTTGAATAACCAACTGACAGCCAGAACCAGCTGTAAATTCGACTGTGTTAATTTTTTGAATTTACGGCTAAATAACCAATTTCCTGCTGGCAGTATATTAGCCAGATTCGGATATTTGACGAATAACCAGTTGAATAACCAACTGACAGCCAGAACCAGCTGAAAATTCGCAACTGTCAAATTTTGAATTTACGGCTGAATAACCAATTTCCTGCTGGCATTAGATTCGCCAGATTTAGATGTTTGGCGAATAACCAGTTGAATAACCAACTGACAGCCAGTACCAGCTGAAAATTCGCATCTGTCACATTTTTGAATTTATGGCTGAATAACCAATTTCCTGCTGGCAGTAGATTCGCCAGATTCGGATATTTGACGAATAACCAGTTGAATAACCAACTGACAGCCAGAACCAGCTGAAAATTCGCATCTGTTACATTTTTGAATTTACGACTGAATAACCAATTTCCTGCTGGCAGTATATTCGCAAGATTCGGATAGTTGACGAATAACTAGTTGAATAACCAACTGACAGCCAGAACCAGCCGAAAATTCGCCTCTGTTACATTTTTGAATTTCCGGCTGAATAACCAATTTCCTGCTGGCAGTATATAAGTTTGATTCGGATATTTGACGAATAACCAGTTGAATAACCAACTGACAGCCAGAACCAGCTGTAAATTCGGCTGTGTTAATTTTTGAATTTACGGCTGAATAACCAATTCCCTGCTGGCAGTATATTCGCCAGATTCGGATATTCGACGAATAACCAGTTGAATAACCAACTGACAGCCAGTACCAGCTGAAAATTCGCCTCTGTTACAGTTTTGAATTTACGACTGAATAACCAATTTCCTGCTGGCAGTAGATTCGCAACAATCGGATATTTCACGAATAACCAGTTGAATAACCAACTGACAGCCAGAACCAGCTGAAAATTCGAATCTGTTACATTTTTTAATTTACGGCTGAATATCCAATTTCCTGCTGGAAGTAGATTCGCAAGATTCGGATATTTGACGAATAACCAGTTGAATAACCAACTTATAGCCAGAACCAGCTGAAAATTCGACTGTGATAATTTTTTGAATTTACGGCTGAATAACCAATTTCCAGCTGGCAGTATATTACTTAGATTCGGATATTTGACGAATAACCAGTTGAATAACCAACTGACAGCCAGAACCAGCTGAAAATTCGCAACTGTCAAATTTTGAATTTACGGCTGAATAACCAATTTCCTGCTGGCATTAGATTCGCCAAATTTAGATATTTCACGAATAACCAGTTGAATAACCAACTGACAGCCAGTACCAGCTGAAAATTCGCAACTGTCAAATTTTGAATTTACGGCTGAATAACCAATTTCCAGCTGGCAGTATATTACTTAGATTCGGATATTTGACGAATAACCAGTTGAATAACCAACTGACAGCCAGAACCAGCTGAAAATTCGCAACTGTCAAATTTTGAATTTACGGCTGAATAACCAATTTCCTGCTGGCATTAGATTCGCCAAATTTAGATATTTCACGAATAACCAGTTGAATAACCAACTGACAGCCAGTACCAGCTGAAAATTCGCAACTGTCAAATTTTTAATTTACGGCTGAATAACCAATTTCCTGCTGGCAAGAGATTCGCAAGATTCGGATATTTCACGAATAACCAGTTGAATAACCAACTGACAGCCAGAACCAGCTGAAAATTCGCATGTGTTACATTTTTGAATTTACGGCTGAATAACCAATTTCATGCTGGCAGTATATTCGCCAGATTCAGATACTTGACGAATAACCAGTTGAATAACCAACTGATAGCAAGAATCAGCTGTAAATTCGGCTGTGTTTAATTTTTGAATTTACGGCTGAATAACCAATTTCCTGCTTACAGTTTATTCCCCCAATTCGTATGTTTTACGAATAACTAATTGTTAGCTGAAAAGTCAATAACCAACTGACAGCTGAAAATTCAATGGCCAATTGATAGCTGAAAATTCAATAACCAACTGACAGCTGAAAATTCAATAACCAATTGATAGCTGAAAATTCAATAAACAACTGACATTTGAAAATTCAATAACCAATTGATAGCTGAAAATTCAATAACCAACTGACAGCTGAAAATTCAATAGACAACCGCCAATATCCAACTGCCTGCCAACTTCACACACATGTGTTAATTTAAATGTTTGGAATTCATGCGAATAATGTGTTGATTACAACTGATTGTGACATTGTACCTGATGCGTCTTAAAGAGGAAGTCCCTACAATGAACGCATATTTTCAATAATATAATAAAACTCAGCATCTGTTATGCTCAATCCTTATTATGAAGATTGCCTGTTTGAACTTTTACCGAAAAATGCCCCTCTTATACAAACAACCCGATTTCATCAATACTCATAATTTTTGTTCTACAAAAAAATATTATCGGCCTTTTCCGTTCAAATTTTCCGCGTTTTGCCGATGATCACCCGATCCCTCAATTGTTTACATAACAGCCAGTTTCGGAAGTGGTCGGAGAGACGCGAACAGAGCGAACATATACGAAAATAAATACCAATCCTAATAAAAATGCAACATACTACTTTTCAGCATATAAACAAATGCGTTTTGTATATTTTAGGCATTTTTGAAACGCGTCGATTATAGGGATTTCCCCTTTAATACAAGATTTCATGACTTCGTGAATATTCATTAGAATATATTTTATTCTGGCATATAATCTCAGGAAGTTTTGGGCATAGCAGAAACTATAGAATCAGATCTATATTGTTGCATAAGCAAACAGAATCGACTCAGATCAGATTGCTCCTTCTGGAGCCGCCTGATATGGGTCTACGTAGCAAAGGCGTGATAAGGCGTCTGTCTGAGGTAAAGGGTTAACCCTTCTCTTGCTAAATTTTAAAATACATATATCCTTCTTTACCCATGACGTGTTGTATAATTACATATATTTTCACTGTGTACACGTATTCCGCTGTGCAATCACTGCTGTGGAGTGCACTGGTTGCACAATCAACTTGTAAATAGTACAGACCCTGATGAGACAGCTCCCATCTGGGTCTTCACTATTTACAGGTAGGTATATTGACGTGAATAGCAAGCGAAGGGTTACAGATATAATTAGTGTTTCGCACAACATTCCTTTGCTGAATATAAATATAAGGTAACAACAACCAATCACCAGTGGAGTAACTGAGCAATAAGTAGCGAGAAACCAGCAAAATGTTCGAACGTCATCTACCTGTTCGTCGTTGAGCATCATCATTTCATCCATGATTTCGACTGGAACATTGGCAATGTTCTTTCTTTCTTTCTTTTCGTCGTTGAACATCATCATTTCACCCTTGATTTCGACAGGAACGTTGGCAATGTTCTTTCTGTCTTTTTCTTTATTGGTCATGTTTGTGTCTGTGCCTAGATTTTGTCGGTGTGGTATTTGTCCATACTCCTTATTAGAATGTCTCTCTTGTAGTATACCAGTACCATAATTGTAGAAAATAACAAAAAGGGCAACGCACATAATCATAGTCAGAACAATTCGAACCGAGTTTCTAGTCATGGTGGAGTCTTCACAAACACTGCAAAATAAAACAAATAGATACTAGATATACATGTACGTTATATGTATAATCTGCTAACAAATAGATAATAGATATATCCGTACAACTTACTATAGTCATTCATAAAAAGGTGAATAGCCATTGTACATAAATTATGAAAGTAGGAGATCCTCCGAAAGCAAAAGTAGCAACGTTAGAAGAGAAAATTGCAGACTCTATTTTATTGGCTATTGGCATGAGTAGTTATTAAAATGCAACATCATAAGTCTATTTGTCTGCCTTTTGACAACAAGGAACCATAATTAATTATGTACAATACTTCAATGCTTGATTTATTTTCCTTGACGATCATAGGTATATCCAATCTTTTCGCTAGTGGATGTTTGAAACAAACCCGATCAATTGTGTAAGGTTGTTGGGTATACACCGTAGCAGATCACAACAAGAGTGCCAACATGTCACAATATACGCCCGTCAAATGTCTGGAAGGGGGATAATTGTGGAATGTCAAGGACATTTCTGCTATTTATCGAACCTGACTGAGACATTATGGTAATATACATGCTGACCAATTTCGAAAATGATTGGATTACAATTATTGAGTTAGAGAGCGGAGAAGCAAAAGTCAACCGAAATTCATAAAGTAAGGGGAGATAATTCCTGAGTGTCAGATACAATATTGCTGGTTATCGAACTTGGCTGAGACATTTTGGTAATATTCATGTTGACCAAATCTGAAAAGGATTGGATTACATTTGTTTGAGTTAGAGAAAGGACAAGCAAAATTCACAGGACAAGCAAAAATTCACGGAAATTCATAAAGGGGAGATAATTCTGGAGTGTCTTAGGCAATCTTGCTGGTTATCGAACATGACTGAGACATTATGTTAATATACATGCTGACATAATTTGAAAAGGATTGGACTACGTTTGTTAGAGTTACAGAGCGGACAAGCTAAAATTCAAGGAATTTCATAATGTATGGGGAAATAATTCTGGAAAGTGGGCAGGCAAAATGCACGGAAATTCATTAAATAAAGGGAGATAATTCTGGAGTTTCCGGGGCAATATTGCTGGTTATCAAACATGACTTAGATATTATGGTAATATACATGCTGACAAAATTTTAAGCGGATTGGATTACATTTGTTTGAGTTAGAGAGCGGACAAGCTAAAATTCAAGGAATTTCATAAAATATGGGGAAATAATTCTGGAGTGTCTTTGCCAATCTTGTTGGTTATAGAAATTGACCAAGATATTATAGTATGACAAAAACGGACGGACAGTTGGACATAATACGTCCCGTCTGAATACGGGCGTATAAAAATGACAAAAGCCCATTCTGGCAAATAAAGTGGCTAGAACGTGTTTATCTATGGAAGTTTGAAACAACTCTGATTAAATGTATCACAGGACTTGAGCAACCGGGGATGTTCTACTGCAAACGCTATTTACAACTAAACGTTTTTCCTTTATTTCCAAGTTTCACATGAAAGTTGTTCATCTGTGCAACTTTGAAATACATGTGAGATACATTGCACTTTTTCATTAACTGCTTTGTCAGTAAATCAACAAAAGCATGGCGGCGGTTGTTAATGACATGCCGTTCTTTCATTGCATTTTCTTATTTTTGCTGCAATAATCGAGCTACGCTTACCGCCCGCCATCATATATCCGACACTTCATACCAAGGGGTTGGAGGCAAGTCTATATTTTGGGACGGCAGAGGTGGTGGCCTATTTAGCTGCCAGCCGTTTGAAACCTATACCTCCTTTGAGTGGCCCCTTTACAGAGGGTTCAGTGTATTCAGGTGTCTTTTAACCCCCTGTCCTCCATGAATATTTGTGTAAGAAATAATGATGTCATGAACAATAATTAAATTATTTTGTTATACAGTAAAACCTCTCTATAACGGCCACTCATTTGTGTTGATTAGTTGGTATTTAGGGCAGGTGGCTGCTTAAAGCAATGTGAAAGTAAAACAGGGGCGTTCTGTTTTACTTTCACATTGCTTTAAGCAGTCACCTGCCTTTAACACAAACTACTTGATGTAATTTAGTGGCCGTTATAGAGAGGTTTTACTGTAATAACACAAGGTCACAAGAACGTTTGACCATGGAAGTAACTGTATAGAGTCAGTCAGGTCGCGTTCGATCAAGTCATGGGTATAAATCTGTCAATGTTTTGAGATTGTACATTTGAAAACTATACGATAGAGAGAAAGAGCGAGCTTGTATTCCAATCACATTTCTATATACGGAAAGAAATGAAAAACGTAAATTTTGTTTTTGTCTCTGTGGATGAAAGCCCTCGAAATATGAGAGCCGTTGAGTATTGGGAACTCTAATATATCGTGTAATACTATAAGTAAATAAGTTCCTTCTCTTTTTTTTTCTTTTTTTAAATGCTTTTATTCTCCCCGTCATAGGTATGTGAGTGTCGGGGAGTACCATCCCTCATCATACCGTACAAAATATTTGGTTAGGTTAGTAGCATTGTGTCATAAACGGTAAGTATAATAGTTACATAAATTAACAAAACAGAAATAAGACTATTCTAACAATGCCATTTGAGAAAACAGTATAATTGATATTTATACAACCACATTTTTGAAGGGGAGTTTTATGCATTTGATAATAAAAAAAAGGAAAAGGAAAATTCCTAAATCCTAAAAATGCTTGATGGGGTTTTCTCATTTCAATAACTTTTCGATTTCATGTTTTCTTTTTCATATAAAAATGTCTATATCTATACAGGAAATTATGAAAATTGCCAAAGCCATTTTACTTTTTAGCTATTGTAATTATGTGGAGGAATTTTATTCCATTAAAAGATAATAATATTTTGACCATGTTTGATCAAACCGTTCAAGATAATTATCCCTTGTTGCTATGTATTTCAGAGCTGTATATTTTGCTATTATTTTGTTTTTTTGTTAATGATAGTATTGAGAATTTTCCTTCCCTTTTTTTGGTCAAATATATATAGAACTTTGTTTCTAGTAGAACAGTCATGTCAGCCATTGAATAGGAATTGCTTAAATTGAATAGGTATTTCTTCTCATTTATACAATTGATATACTCTGCTAATTTCAACCACTGCTGGACTTTTGTTAACAATTATTCTGTTTCTGGACATGACCAAAGCATATGTTGAATTGTTTCTACTTCACCACAAACTCTGCAATTAGGATTGTCTGAGATTTTGATATTAAAAAGGTATTTCTGTGTTGGAAGAATTCTATGGTTTATTCAATACTGAAACCACCGTATTTCTGTACTGAAGTTGTATTTAAATATGGCATTGTAAATTTCTTTCCAATCATTATCTTCTATCTGAAACAATTGGTTCCATCTTGTCACTGCAGTAGGTGTTTCATTATTTTTATTCAGTATGTTATATAAATGAGTTGAACCTTTTGATTGTTTTAGTAGTATTAATACATTTAATGGGAATAATGGATTCTGCATTTTCTGCAGTGTTACTGTAAAGCTAAACTTATTTAAAAATATTTTTATAACATTTATAAGACCATAAAATTTTACAAAGTCAATATGAATATCATATATTTCACAAAACGATTGATAATTATAGAAGTTTCCTTCAGCGGTGATAAGATCATTTATTTGTGAAATCCCTTTTTTAAAAAATGGTTTGTAAAACACACACATTCCACCTATTTAAATATCTTTGTTATAGAATAATGGTGATGCCATTAATTCCGCTACGTTTACAGGAGTGTATGATGTTTGTATTTTATGGAATGCTTTTATGACATCTTGCCAAAACGGATTCCATATTTCTTTCTCACATTTCTTTAGATACTCAGATCCTAGAGATTTTTTTTACTATAGTCAATACTACTTTCTAAAATTTTGTTCCATTTACCATAACTTGTTATTAATCTTCTCATGATTTTAAACCTTCAATAAAACAAATTAAGTTTATCATTTTAAGACCCCCTTCAAAATATTGTTTGACTAACACTGCTTTTTTACCTTTGCACTCCCTTGCCAAAGAACATTAAATGTATTTCCTTTAAGACTTCTTCAGGAGGATTTGGTAGTGTCATAATGAGGTGATTAAGTAGGGGAAGAAGTAGTGTTTAATTACCGTGATTTTCCCCATAGGTGTCAAATACGTTACGATTCCAATTTAATATCAGAGCTTTTAGTTTTTGTATTTTTTCAGTATAGTTGAGCATAACCATGTTTGAAAGATCCACATAAAAATAATCCCTAACAATTTAAATCTATTTACTCCCCATGAAAGTTTCCACTTTGTTTTAATTGAGTCAGTACTGTACTTTTTGCATCCTATCCATATTACATGTGTTTTTTCAAAGTTGACTTTTAAACCAGAATATTTTGAAAATCTGTTCAATTCATTTAATGTTTCATTTAGAGATAAACTAGATCCATCTAATATAGCAGATAGATCATCTGCATATTGGGATAACTTGAATTCTGTTCCATTGATTGTAATACCTTTAATACTTGTGTTATTTCTTAATCTTATAGCTAATATTTCTGCACATAATAAAAATATATATGCTGATATTGGATCCCCTTGCCTACAGCCTCGACTTATTGTGAAGAAATTTGATAAATGACCACCCTGGTTAACTGATAGCCTAGCATTCTTATACAATAGAGTAAACCATTTAATGAAAGAGTCACCAAAGTTAAAAAACTTAATACATTCTGTATAAAATTCCAGGATATAGAATCGAAAGCCTTTTCAAAGTCAACTAGTAAAATTAATCCAGGTATATTATGTTCTTCTGTATATTGCATAATATTATAAATCTGCCTTGTATTTTGACCCAAGAATCTCCCTGCCATAAATCCTGTTTGATCTTCATGAATTAGTTTACCTAAAACTTGTTTAAGTCTGTTGGCAATTGCGCCTGACGCTATCTTGTATATACAGTTCAACAATGATATAGGTCTATAATTTTTTAAGAATTGTCGTGGTTTATTTTCTTTTGGTATGCAAGTAATAATTCCCTCTTTTTGTGTAACAGATAATTCGCCCATCTTGTACCCATAGTTTATAGATCTTAAAACAAATTGTCCTATATTTTTCCAAAATACTTTAAAAATTCAGGGGTGAATCCATCTGACCCAGGACTACGGTTATTTGACATACCTCTTAGCGACTTTGTGATTTCTTCCTATGAGAGAAATCCATCTAGGGAAAAAGATTCCTTGTTACTAAGTTTATGGAAAGTGCAGTTTTTAAGTTCTGTATCTAGGTCTAAATATGTATCCTTAGAGAAATCTTTACTGTAAAGTTTTTCATAATAGGACTTTGCTTCCTCTAATATTTCATGCTGATTTGATATCACAGTTCCATCTTCTTTTTCAACTCTAGGAATTATTTTACTGGCACAGTTATGAGATTCAAGTTTGCAGAAATATGAAGTCGGTTTTTCATCATCTTCAATTATTTTAACTCTTGATCTTATAATATGACCTTTCATTTTCTCCTTCCTAATTTCTAATAGTAGTTTTTTAAGTTCGTCTAATTCTCCTGTTTTGTCTGATGTAAGGTTATTTTCAATGTTTTCAATTTTTTTAACAGTTTCCTTTTCCAAAGCGTTCCTCTGTTTTATTTTGTAGCTAGAGTATGATATAATTTCCCCCCTTAATTCCATTAGTAATGTTTCTAGAAACAATTGATAATTTATTGTAAACTGGACTTGGTCATTTGGTATGTTTTTTAGGTTTTCCATGTTATAAACAGGAACTGCATATTGTTGTTTTATATACTCAATTTTATCATTTATGGCCTTTACATATTTTATATCTTTAAGAAGTGAATTGTTGTGCTTCCATAATGGTTTTCTTTTCTGAAATGGGTTAAAAATGAGATTTAAAGTGATCATGGAATGATCTGACCTACTTTCAATATTGCATTTATCAACAGAACTTAGTAAATTTTCAGAGATTAAAAAAAAGTCTAGGCGTGCTTGTTTTAAAGGGTGCTTTTTTTTCCATGTAAATCTCTCGAGTTGAGGGTACTTCTCTCTAAATGGGTCTATCAAATTAAACATTTCTTTGATTTCTAAAACTTTTAATCGAGCATTCTTATTATTGATATGTTTGTCATTACAATAATCTAGTTTAGGCTCTAGGACCAAGTTAAAATCACCGCACATTATGAGTCCTTCATTATTGTATTTCTCGACTTGATTCATTAACAACTCATAAAATTTTGGAATATCATTATTTGGTCCATAGAGATTCACTAGTGTAAATCTGTTATTATCTATAGATATGTCAGCAATAATATAGTTTCCCTGTGCATCTATTATATAGTCATGTATCTTAAAATCAGTTCCCTTTTGAAAAAGTATTGCTACACCTCTGGATTTAGAGTTACCAGAGCTAAAAATTCCTTCACAACCCCATTGCATTCTGATAAGATTTTCAGTATTTGTTGTAGAGTGTACGTCTTGTAAACAATAAATATGACATTTCTTTGCTCTAAGGTAGTCAAAAACATCTCTTCGTTTCTCTAATGAGCCCAGGCCCTGGCAATTTACTGAAAGAATTTTAGTCTCCATATAGCATCATCATTTGATACTTAAACATATAATTTAACAGTTTTGAGAGAACCCTATCAAGGCATAAAAAAGGATAACTAAACAACAACATTTACCACTTGAAATAGTGATATTCTGCCAAAGTCACTAAGTTTTTCATACCACATTTAAAAAAATCCAAATACGGATCAGCTGTAATTCTACATTAAACATTTACCCATACACCCGTAAAAACGTCCAGTTACGTTGAAATGCCAATATGCCGAAAAACACCAACAATTCGCTTTTCTAGTTCTCACTGAGATACCGTCTCCACATTCATTTCCCAAAAAGCCTCATCAAAGGCAATACACTATACTTACAGAAACTAGACCTCAATATTTAAACCAGTTAACCCAAACCCATAGATACTGTTCAGTCAACCTTTCCCTGTTGAACAGTTATGTAAGAAATAATGACATCATACAAACCGGTATTTTTTAGCTGACATGTGCACACATATTTCAATATCGGTAGAAATTAGAATCAAATTTATTATAAGCAATATAGAGTGGATCTAGAACAGATGACTATCTACTCTAGTTCCACTCCGTTTGTAAAAACCTGAAAAGGCTTGGTATCAGGGAAAGGGTTAGGGTACCCGGCATATATCATTTTACAGTATATATATTTAGCACGCAATATACATCAATCCTCTCATGTACACAGAGTATATCAGATATAAAATATTTAATATATACATGTAACTGTAACTTTTTACTGTTACATTACAAATCAACACTACAGCAATACCTCATCCGAAGTGTTTCAAGTATTTATACAATACACCATCATTAATTTAAGCGTTTCCAGACAGTTTTTGATCCAGCTGATACCGGGTAACCTACACCCAGCTACTTTAGAAATGGACAATTGCAAACTGATACCTGTATATAAGGCAATCCCAGATCAGAAGGATCCTAGAGGAGCCCTCCGACCAAGGTCCGCACTGTCTGTCATTCAAGATTCCCTTACAAAGTACACCTTTTTTATACCAAGTATCCTCAAATCATTAACAAGCAATTTTTTAATCCAAAGAAATTTTGAGATCAAAACTGTTTCACAATCAATGGCTATTTTGTTTCTAATGTTGCCGAAAAGTACTATGTGCTACATAGGTATCAGTCTTCATCATTTTTCTTCTGATTAATAGCCCATTCTCTTAACCCTTTAGTCCATGAATACTCATTTAACAATTTAATGAAATTTGCACACCGCAGCCATCTCAGACAGCAAAGGAACAAACATATCAAATTCCATTTGCAAACAGAGCAGACCCAGATCAGACGGCTCCTATCTGGGTCTACTATGTCTGCAGATGTTTGAAAACACATCTATAAAAAAACCACCGGCCGGGTCCAGGTCTACCCGGTTTGCCAAAGCATAGAAATTAGCATTCATGGGATTAAAGGTTTAGATAACCTTAGATACAAGTATAACTTCAAACAGCTGCAATTTACACCAAAAGTTCAATATCAGCACTTCAAATGCCTATTAAATAATAATTAGATACAACAATTGGATAAATACCACAAAAATATTAAAGAACCATGGATTGGATTCACTAGACCCTCTCAAACTGCTACCTATAACTCATAATTATATAGGCCTGTCAATAAATGAGCGAATTTAAACTATCAAACTGATCTGGGTCCAAACTGTTATTGCACACTGACACACGTGTATATTCAAAGTGTCAACATTTACATTTGAAAACAGCACAAATATCCACACTGTAAGATAAAACAAGTCACCCTCATATATCAACACAAGTTCAATACCATATATCAGCACTTCAAATGTCTATTAAAGCATAAACAGATATTGTCCAGTTTTATTAACCTGTCAAATTATACGCTTGCTGAACACGCCATATATAGCTTCGGTTGATATCGTTTGTTTCCGCTAATAAAAGCTTTCCTACTTGGCTTATTCAAGTACCTGTATATTTTTATTGTGAATCTCGTGAAAAACGTTTGAAACACAGGTTTACCCAAGCTAAATATATCCTTTCAGTGACGTAGGAATATTCAAATTTGACAGGTTAATAAAACAGGACAATACAACAATTGGATCTATACCACAAAAATATTAAAGAACCATGGATTGGATCCACTAGACCCTTTCAAACTGCTACCTATAACTCATAATTATATAGGCCTGTCAATAAATGAGCGAATTTAAACTATCAAACTGATCTGGGTGCAAACTGTTATTGCACACTGACACACGTGTATATTTAAAGTGTCAACATTTACATTTGAAAACAGCACAAATATCACACTGTAAGATAAAACAAGTCCCCCTATTTATTGCTTTCCCAATTTGACATGAGACTCGATTAATTTCCGGGATTGTCCGTAATACTTTGTGACAAAAAAAGCAAAAATAAAAAGCCGGTAATAAGCATGTTCCACGAGGACTGCATTCTTATAGCGCATTCCTATACCTCCGTAAATATATCCGGAGATTACCGACGATAAGTAATAGATACAGTACGAGTCTTACTACCAAAGTGTCTTCTTACAACCGTTATCAGGACAGTTTGTTCGCATGACCGAAGACACTTGTCTGAGGTCATGCGAACAAACTGTCCTGATAACGGTTGTAAGAAGACACTTTGGTAGTAAGACGAGTACATGTATCTTACTTGTACGACAGTACGTTGTAGACTTAATTTTGATTAAAAATGAATAAAAATGAATATTTCACAAATGAGTACAAAATGTTTTCCCCTTGGTTCACCCAATTCAAATTACAAAGAAGCCGGTCGTTGACCTCTAAATAGCCACCGGCCACATAGTGGCTCGAGCAGTACTCTGCACGAGTAAATCGTGACCCGTGTTTCCAACATACATGCAGTCGATATGCGTTAACTTTTGTCCCAACATTTATCAAAACTGTTCATTACACCTGCTTAACCCAGATCAGATGTTGAGCGATTCGGCTTCTGAGCTGACTCTAAGCAGTTAGATAGTTCATGTTTAGTCTGCATTTATACAACTGGAGGCGTTAAAGAAAGCTGCAGACGACATGCTTAGCAGACCCGTTTACACTCGTGATCGGGATTAGTGGAGCGACAATCGTGTTACGTTGTTACTACACAGCATGGAGCACGTGCCATTGGGCGATACTTCCAAATGCACGGGCTCGATCCTAGGTAGATAGGTTTTAACCACAAAAATCACGTGCGTACAAAAGTGTCCACTTACAACCGTTATCAGGACACTTTTTCAATAGCTTTGCTGGGGGTCTGTCGTACAATAAACGGAATATGCATGAGTCTTAGGTCAAATTGGGAGAGCAATACACTATATTAAAGTAACAATCTGCTGTGTCAGCACTTTACCGAATCAGGATCTGCACTGTTTAGTATTCCGCATTGAAAGGGCAAATGCCTAATTATCGGCATATATTTTATCAATGTCATTTGGTAGACCAGATCTATATCACAAAGAGGCATCACTATCATATACAGTAGAACCTCTCTAATGCAATCTTTCAATAAATAAACATAGCTGTCTCTATAAGCAGGTGGATGCTTAATGCAGGACAAACGCAATACAGAAAGCTCCTCTAGGAGCTTTCCGCATTACTTCTGTCCTGCACTAAGCTACCACCTGCATCTAGCACCCATAATTATACTTCTTTTAGGTGGTAGCATTAGCGGGGTCCCGCTGTATATGGGTCTATATGTTTTACACTGTCTGACGCCTCTACCTATGTTTAACTCCCTGCACGCTAGTTGTGGGTTTCTCATTATTGATCTATACAATCAGTCTGGATCCAGTTCAGACCCACCAATAAAATGGGACTTGACCCGAAGGTCAGACTGGTTGTCATTTAGGACCGACTTTTGTAAACAAAAATAAAGACACACAAAACCTTCTGCATGTGGCAACTGATACAGCAGAGGACCAGTGTAACATATGTCAAAAGGTGATTTAGCATGCAAAGAGCCAACCATAAATAGAGCAGTTAGCAATTTGTTCTACATAGTGTAAAGTAATTTTTCATTGAAAGGACTAACCCTATTCAGTATGTATACACCAACTGGAATTTGCGACAGAAAGCATTGCAGATCCAGATCCTTAGGGATCTTTTTGGGTCCCTCCGATCCGGATCCGCACTGATTTTGATCCTACTAAAAGCGTCAAAACACATATTTTCCTTGCAAACATTTCAATAGTGTCGTTCTGTATAAACAGAGCTATATCACAATGGGGCACAAATCTCCAACAAGCTTTAATATGTGGATCTATTCTGCTTGTAATTGTCTCTATATATTAGTATAATGTCTGACACATTTCTAACCCTTTACTCTATAGACAAGCCTTTCTACATCTTTGCAAGCAGAGCAGAACCAGATCAAATGGCTCCTATACGAGGGTTATGATCAAGGTCTGCTCTGTTTGCTTCCGGAACAACACATATACGACCATACCGTCTCTGCCATGGCTAAAACATCCATGTGTCCGACGGCGTCAGATGACAATATATACATACCCACGCACCCACATGTACATACACACACATGAAACACATAATATACACACATATACATGTACATGTGCACAGGAAAAAAGAGTACAATCTTATATATAGTTCAGTCTTGAAAGTTTTATCCTTTGGTACATTGGATATGCACTCAATTGCATGTGAACAAACAGTGCAGACCCAGACTTTAGGGCCCCTGGAGTGGCCCTTTGATCCAGATCTGCACTGATTGTCAATCGAGTCTAGCAATTTAAAAAAATAAATATCACAGATCTACTGAATATACTGACGGGCTTTTTCATTCTTAACACTTTCCCTGTTCTGTGTTTACTCCAAATTTCAATACCTACTGACTAATCCTGGACAAAAATAGTTACAATGAAAAATGGAAGATGGAACATTGCAGCCATTTTAGAAAGTAAAGGAACAGATCTATCAAAATTACATCAGCAAACAGAGCAGACCCTGATCGGATGGCTCCACTAGGAGCCATCTGATCTTGGTCTACTCTGTAGCAAAAAAATAAGTTCCTTCTCAATAAAAAAAAATACATACTTATTTTACAAAACATTTTATATGGCTCACACGTTACAACTTCTTTACTTGATAAAGACAAATATTTAGGCATTTGTATAAAGAAAGAAAAGACCAATACCCTGTAGGAGATACTTGAAAGGGGTCTGTACTGTTTGCTTATGGAATAATATAGTTTGTGATTCTACAGGTCCTGCTATGGCCCCAAACATCTGTATACGTATGCCTTTACAAAATTCGTGAACCTATATAAATAGTCATTAGGTGTGGGATTAACATTTTAATAGTTGTTTCTCTACACCAGGAGCGACTGCTCATGGAACACCGTGAGACCCCTCCAACAACGAAGCAAACAAAGTAAAACAGAAGAAATTAAATAAAAATAATACACAATTTATCTGTTTAAAAGTCACGAAAAAAACCCCAACAACTGCCTGAATATTCATTAGCTGAATTTTTATGATCTACAGCTTTGAAGGGAATGTTTAGTAGCATCTGGGTCCATGCTTATAAAACTTTTAGTTGAGTCTGAGTTCGTTCTCAAGTTTTTGATTGGTCATTTTTGAGCCTTTGACTCAAAAGCTTGAGAACTCAAATCTGAGCAATCAAAAGCTTGAGAACGAACTCAGACTCAACTAAAAGCTTAATAAGCATGGACCCAGATCTTTAGCATATCACTAGCTAACAGAACAAACAATCATCAGACTCCTACAGGAGTCATCTAATCTGGGTCTACTCTGTTTGCAAATGCGGAAAAAGGCGTTTAGTTGAGGGAAAGGTTTAACATGATAATTGGAGGTATTTTCTTGTCGTGTCGTTTTTAACAAACAGTGTGTTCTGTCCTGTATGCTGGTTTGTATTTTTCCTTCGTGGAGCGGTATCAAGTAACCTTCAATGTGAATATTGGATTACTGTGTACACCCTAGATAGACGCCTTAACCCTTCGCTTGCTATTCACGTCAATATACGTATCTGTAAATAGTGAAGACCCAGATGAGACAGCTCCTGCAGGAGCTGTCTCATCAGGGTCTGCACTATTTACAAGTTGATTGTGCAACCAGTGCACTCCACAGCAGTGATTGCACAGCGAAATTCTTGTACACAGTGAAGATATAACTTCCTTCATCCTTGTCCCGATGTGATAACATAATGTCCGCTGAAATTTTGATCTGGTAAAATTTTGAATACGCGTTTGAGGACACTATTGAGCATTTGAGAATGCATTACTTTTGTCCTGCATTAAGCTATCACCTGCATCTGGCATCCAGAATTATACCCCTTTTAGATGGTCGCATTAGCGGGGTTCATCAAATATCTGAACACAAAAGAACATGTAATTAGCTCAATAGTTGAACGTATGTCGACCACCATTTTTCAGTTCAATTGTCAGCACAGTGCTACTTTTGTAAACACTTTTGATTCAGACGCGACGCGTATATATAGTATACCCAAACTGGCAGACGCCCTGATTAAAGAGCAAGGAATCCACATTCGAACTCTGAAAACACTAAATTAACTAACATTCAAATATATTTTTATCGATAAAAACACTTACTGTTGACTTACGTATATGCTGAACGGTTAAACGGTTAAGATTTCTGTCTTAATTATGACGAGTTCACTCTTTCCCTGTTGAATATTCAAGTTAGAAATAATGATAGCATGCTAACGCATGACCTGATATTTTATAACAGCACAAGTATGCATAGAGAAGTTTGGTAAATTATAGAGACATTGGTAGAATTGTAGCGTTATATCTATTAACATGTCATAAGCAACTAGAGCAACTTTGACCAGACGACTACTGTCGTCTGATCTGTGTCGACTCTGTTTCCAAAGACATAAAATAAACGTTTATATTAAAGAAAGTGGTAAATGTCATCCTTTGTGGTCCATTCTTTCTTGTCGGATATGACAGAAATTGTATTATTATAACATTTAAAAAGAAAAATCATACTAAAAAACTGACTCATATATGATATTCTATTTTGAAAATAATTGTAAACAACCGACCTTACCTCTATGGTAATCCAGTGGGCAACTACTCTAAAAAGAAATCCTTTGTTCGTTTATCGTTTTACAGACATCAATCAACCGAAGCGAACATATAAAATTTGAATGGAAGCAGCGCCACTAAAATATCGTGTACCTTCAGGATAGTTTATCCTTTTCTCCATAAGCACAACTCAGTGCTCGTTCTTGACATCTATGAATCTTTGATTTTGCAGCTAAGTGGCAGCTAAGTGGCTGCCTAGAGTAGCACTGTAAACAAACTAGGCAAATATCAGTATCATGTAAATCGAATATCTTATGGGAGCATAAATTCATACACAGCCGTTTATAAATGAGGTAAATGGCACACTATCTTATTAATTGGTTTAAGTCCTTCCTTCATACAAACGCTTCACGCATTTGCAAACAGAATAGACCCAGATCAGACGGCTCCTAAAGGAACCGTCTGATCAGGATCTGCTCTGTTTGCTGATGAACTGTGAAAGATGTTTGTTTACTAATTAAAATTGCTATAATGTTCCGCCTACTATATTTCATTATAACTATTCAATCAATGATTCCGCATTGACAGGGGTGGGGTGACTTGCAATGTGCAGTATAGACATGTTCATCGAGTACGGCCATCTTCCAATACAGAATAGCCCGTACAGTTCACTCAGTATGAAAGGCTTAACCCATTCCCTCATATTGACGACCTTTGACGACTCTGTAAAAGTCACTTTGCTAAACCATTGTGATAAATAAAGCATTTGCTCCTATAGGAGCAAGAGCTCTATTTATCACAATGGTTTCAAACTACAAAATTCTAAAATTTTCTTTTTCTCTAGTTAATGCTCCTTTTCGGTAGATTTATTCAAAGAGGTTGGGTCTAAATATAGCCTATGAGGTAATGGTTTAAACTTACTAGAGGAATGACAAACGGTACACATGGAGAAGGAGAGAGGGAGAACGAGAGGTTAAGTTAGCGATACCCTGCAATATATAATACGCCTATCCCTATTTTATGTCGTCTGCTACATCATTAAGGTTCGTCTGCCCTTTAGACCATGATGTATCATCTATTAAAGATACATGTTTAAGCTCTTTTACCAGGAGACTATTATCTACATATGAAACCCTATGTGAAACCCTAAGTTTCTCTCAGAAATCAGTGTGCTCACCCGATAGTGAGGTTAACAAAATAAATAAACCCAAAAATACTGACCATTGTGTATCGTCTGCTTGAGATCGATTACTAGTTTGTCTGCTTTAAGGATACAACGTTTATGCTCCGTAATGGCGGAAAGGGCTGCAATATACAATTACGCTAGTATCATACGCTATATCAGTGATTTTATAAGACCCGGTCTAAACGTAATGTCGTCTGTTAATTATGATTGCATAAAGGCTAAATCAAGTTCAGCCCGCCATCTGCACCTCATTTTTACATGGTTGCTACACATAAATAGGGTTTATTGGTTAAGATCCAATTAAGCAAGTCCTTCTACTACTATTGTATATCGTCTGCTAGCCGTCCCATATGGCGGCGCCCATGAACTCGATAAACTTAATTTTTTATGTGCCCCGTTCTACATCTTATGGGGCTTATATTTCTCAACTTATTCGGTTTGCCCGAGCCTGTTCTTTGCTTGAATATTTTAACAGTCGTAATTTAGTTATGACTGATAAACTTCTTAAGCAAAGTTACAGCTATCACAAACTTCGGAAAACGTTTTCTAAAATTTATTATCGAAATTTACCACTCATTAGAAAATATAACTGCAATTTACGGACGTTACTGCAACAGGGTATTTCTCATCCAGATTTCTATGGTGATGTTATCTACAAACTTAGCAGAATTCGGGGTCATATCCATTTTCGCGATTTGTTCATTAAACGCATTAAAACTATTAGGAAGAAAGGTTTTATGACCCTATTATATTGCAACACACTGCATGTTTGGTTATCGATCTCTTTACAGTCGGTCGCTACGCTTTCCTCTCTTGCTTGCACGATGACAGGCCGAGGGTAGTACGCTATGATGGTATACTCTTAAACCCAGAAATGGGATGAGCTTACCAGACTCATGTATTACCTTTTCTCTGTCGTACCCTTAACGACTTCCCTGCAGTTGCTCTGTCTTCAGCAAAGTCATTGAGTACATATTTGACGGACTTTCACTATTGTTATGCTATGTTTTACATTTTGTACTGTGATTACTGTCTTGTATGTTGTGGCGAAGTCCGGCGGGAAACATTTATTTACAATGTTTGTTTAGCTAGGGTGCCTCTGATATAAATTTGAGGTTAGGACATTCGTAAACCGGGTTAAACCCCAGTGGTGATTTTGCTACTGACCGTGCCAAGGCGGTTCTCTCTTTGTCACCCTTACTGTTGTTTGTCTTGTGTCCTTGTGCTTGTGTTTTGTTCATGTTTTTCTCTGGGTCTTGTGCGTTTGTTGGTGTTTTCTGTGTTCTTGTGTGTTCTTGTGTGTTTGGTTGTGTGTGTGTGTGTGTGTGTGTGTGTGTGTGTGTGTGTGTGTGTGTGTGTGACAGGTTGTCTATCGATGTGTTGGTGGGGATTTCGTCTTGTGTGTGGCTTTCTCCTGTGTGTGTGTGTGTGTGTGTGTGTGTGTGTGCGTGTGTGTGTGTGTGCGTTCGTGCGTGCGTGCGTGCGTGCGTGTGTGTGTGTATGACATACCAACCAATACCTGAGACTCACTACATTGTGTATAACACCTGAAAGTCACTACACGTACTTCTAAAACAGATATAGTAAAAATGATTCGATAAAACAGTATAAAACAGCCTTAATAGCATACCGTGAGGTTCAAATGTTGAGAATTCTTAACGATAAAAATGTGTTTTTAACCGTGAGAGTCACTACATCTGTCACGTGACCATGTTAGCGCACCCCGGAGACCCACTACAGCTGTAACACACATGCAACCCGCTACATTTACAAACACACATGCAACCCACTACATTTACAAACACACATGCAACCCACTACATTTACAAACACACATGCAACCCGCTACATTTACAAACACACATGCAACCCACTACATTTACAAACACACATGCAACCCGCTACAGTTATAAACACATATGCTACCCGCTACAGTTACACACATGCAATCAGCTACAGTTATAAATACACATACATAACTTTACAGTTAGAAACACACATGCAACGCGCTACCGTTACAAACACACATACAGTCTGCTACAGTTACAAACACACATGCAACCCGCTACAGTTATAAACACACATGCATCCCGCTACAATTTTATATAAACACACATGCACAGTTGTGTTTATAACGCGTCCGCTACAGTTTTATATAAACACACATGCAACCCGGTACAGTTACAAGCACACATGCAACCCGCTACAGTTACAAACACATATGCAAATCGCTACAGTTATAAACACATAATTTTTATGCAAACCGCTACAGTTACAAACACACATGCAACCCGCTACAGTTATAACACACATGCAGACCGTTACAGTTAAAAACACACATGCAACCCGCTACAGTTATAGACACATATGCAACCCGCTACAGTTACAAACACACATACAACCCGCTACAGTTATAAACACACATGCATCCCGTTACAGTTACAAACACACATACAACCCGCTACAGCTATAAACACACGTGCATCCCGTTACAGTTACAAACACACATACAACCCGCTACAGCTATAAACACACATGCAACCCGCTACAGTTACAAACACACATGCAGCCCGCTACAGTTATATATAAACATACATGCAACCCACTACAGTTACAAACACATATGCAGCCTGCTACAGTTATATATATAAACACACATGCAACCCGCTACAGTTTTATATAAACAAACATGAAACCCGCTACATTTAAAAACACGTGAAACCCGCTACAGTTAACACACATGCAACCCGCTACATTTATAAACAAACATGCAACCCGCTACAGTTATAATCACACGTAGCTTATACATATTTTATTACTCATACTAGTTACAGTTGAACACAATACGTATGTACATTATACCACTATCAAAATCAAGTAATAGGGTTAGACCACAAGTTCTAACAACACCAGTAAAGGTCCTCCCCATTGTATAACCTTTGTCAATGCTGGTAGTGCTTTACAACTGCACCATTCAGTAAGATGTAAAGAATTACTATCATAATGGGTGAAGAGTCAAGTAACTGACGAGGAAGAGGAAAGGAGAAGAAGAAGACCATTATCAAAGTGTTCATGCACTAGAACTAGGTTACAGATTAATTTGTTTACCATCTGCAAATGTACATGTTCCACTATTTGAATCGTTTAGTATCCTTTATATGGTTTTGTAGTTCTGTGAAAAGATTTAGATCATCAGTGACAGACAGATCAGTAATACCAAAAACAGTAACTTGTTACAACTTATGCCTAGTTTACATTTGCCCAGCGACGAGTTAACGGGGCCCGTAGACTCGTCGTAAGGTCAAAACCGCACGGTCTCCATACGGTCGCCGTACGATTTTCTTACGGATTCCCGGGCGTCATAGCCTCTACAATTTGTCATAAAAACACGTCTTCAAAAATCGTAAGCCCGCGGCCCGTAAACACGTGGTTACATACATCGTACGGGCATTTTCGGTGTACATGTAGCCAAAATAATCGTTCGGCGACCGTACGGTTATCGCAAGATCACCGCAAGGCTGCCGCTCGTAGTCCGTGTGATACCCATGAAATCGTAAGGACATCGCACGGTCGTCCTGCGGCAACCTCACGGCGACCGCACGATGGCCGTGTGGCGCTTTGAGATTTCTGATGGGTACATATTTATTTTACACTTCCTGCATTAACAACCCCGCTGGTCTCCGTATGGGCTCCGCACGGGCTCCGTACGATTGCCTTATCCAAGCGGAGACCGCACGATGACTGCACGGAGACAGCACGATCTCCGTACGGTCGCTGCTCAGTCATCGTACGGATAAGCCGCGATCAGTATACACAAATAATCGTACGATGATCGAAGACAATGTAGACAAAAACATCAAACTCAAACAATCGCGACATATCGGTAACCTAACACACGTAGAATCGATATCAAACCCGACTCAAACAAACCTGAAAAGTATATCTATTGTAAGAACACGACAAGAAATGGGAAAATTCCAGGAATCAAGTACATGTAAATATAAACCGAAATACGGGGGGTTTGCTGCACTGCATAGCGATCGGATATTAACCCTTACCCTGCCAATATGCCATATGCAAAGAGCTTGGATCCTGATGACACACCGGGTGACTCGGCGTCTCGCCCGGCTCAAAGCTGTTTGACACCCAGTCTCTCTTTTGTTAGTTCTACAAAAAAAGTCATTTTGTGGAGCTTTATAATGAAGCATACGAGAGTTTGCCCATGCGCAGACTTTCATAGCTGGATAAGGGTTCACACTGCTCCTCTTTTGAAGATTAATTTGGTGACTTTACATGAGTTCGTTTAATACAAACACTCACGGTGTGCTGATGCAGGCATATTTTATACAGATGCCGAGTACTGAACTTAATCAAATTGACCACAGAACCGAAACAGGACCGAATCCAGTCAAAATTTCTTATGGCCGTTTTAGAACGCTGCAAGTAGTTTGGATGTAGTTTAGTGAGACAGCGAGTTATTCGACGTCTCACCATGATCCAAATTATTTGTGACGCCGAATGTATTGCGTAACAAAATGGATATACAGGTATAATACATACGAATCAACCGGCACTGCACAGAAGTGAACCGGAATCGGAAAATGAAGGTGTTTATATGAGGGAAAAGGTTAAAATAACGCAGGTAAACTAAAAGTGTGTATGGACTATAGACAAGGTACGCACCGTACCGATCTACTGAAAACTCTTATTTCTCGGTAAAATTATTTCTTGTTGCAACTCATTAGAATTGCTTCGGAGATGCGATTCTAATGAGTTGCAGCAAATTAGATTTTTGCGCTTTTTTTGTATACAGCTCAGATGTCGTTATGATTGCAAACCTTGTAAAACATTCTCTGCGATTGGCGAATTGGGAAGGATTAATTCATTCGGCTTACACATCAATAATAAATTTCAGAGCTACAGATAAAGGTACCCAAGTACTAAAATCGTCATTTCTTCACCGATCCCTATAGGCCTACTGTGGCCACTCTTTAGAATCGTCTCGAAGAGTGGCCACAGTATAGAGTTTGGTGGAGAGATAAAGGAGGTATTCCTGAAAATGTTTAAATTTACACAGTTTATCTGGACATTAAGTCATTTGCACCATTCATTTAGCAATGATTTAACACTTTACCTGATAAATATTCACGCTTGAATCCGCCCATTGCGGATTTTACTTAAGTTAATTCTTGAATAACAAATATAATAAAATAATGAAATGTATGAAATGTGGAACATTGTGGTCATTTTAGAAACTACAGGAACATATATATCTAATTATATTAGTAAACAGAGCAGACCCTGATCTGGGTCTACTCCTTTTGCTGATGCGTGAAAAGGCGTTTATAAATATGAAGGAAATGGTTAACTCAATTACGAATATAGAAGCGCGAATCCCGGAATAGACTACGCAACAGGCGATATTTGTCAGCATATAACTCGACAAGTTCAGGGATAGTTTTCTCCAGCCACTTTGTTTAGGTTACAGATTCCACGCAATTGTATGTTACTGAACTTATTCTTAGTACTTTGAGCGAACGGTCATCCTCCGCATTTCATAAATATGTATATGAATATTTTTTTCTCTTCCTACACAAAAGAACAATCGTAATGTCAAATCGGGCTGCCCTACGTATCATCCAGATCCAAACTGCTGCCAAAAGTATTCGCGAAGTCACTCGTGTCATTGTGCGGTAAAGGGATAACTTATATTCTAAATTATATTTGAATTTTTCTGCAGCTGCTGGACAACTTTGACAAGACTAGAAATACGCGCTTCCTTTAACTCGCTGGTTTTGTCATCAGGTTCGGCGGAAACCCGGCCATAGGAGCGGGTTTTGGTCCCTCCGCGCCATTCGACTCTAACGTTATTTCTCTTTCGTTTTCCTTAATTTATTTCAATTTAAACGAGAACAAGAGATAATTGTAAAACATGTATACCCCCAGATCCTATGATCTAGTGACATCACAAAACAATAGGAGTCATCATGTGGTCATGACTAATAATCACTGCAAGCTTAAAGATCCTAAGCCTAACCCTTGAGCAGTTATTGAACGGAAACCATTTCACAGTTAAGGTCATGGTGACCTTGACCTCTGACCTAGTGACCTAATAAACAATAGGAGTTATCTAGTGGTCATGACTAATAACCGCAGCAAGTTTGAAGATTCTAAGTCAAACCATTGAGCAAATATTGATCGGAAACCATTTCACCACTTACGGTCATGGTGGCTTTGACCTTTGATCTAGTGACCTAAAACCAATAGGGGTCATCTAGTGTTCATGACTAATCACCACAGCAAGTTTGAAGATCCTAAGCCAAACCCTTGAGCAGGTATTGATCCGAATTCATTTCACCAGTTAAGGTCATGGTGACCTTCACCTTTGATCTAGTGACCTCAAAAACAATAGGGGTCATCTAGTGGTCATGACTAATAATCACAGCAAGTTTAAAGATCCTAAGCCAAACTCTTGAGCAGTTATTGAAGTTACGGAACCCATTTCACAGTTAAGGTCATAATGAGCTTGATCTTTGACCTTAAAATACAATAGTGGACATCTAGTGGTCACGACTAATCACCACAGCAAGTTTGAAGATCCTAAGCCAAACCCTTCATCAGTTATTGATCTGAAACCATTTTACCCGTAAAGATTATGGCGACCTTGACCTTTGACCTAAAAAACAATAGGAGTTATCTAGTAGTCATGACTAATAACCGCAGCAAGTTTGAAGATCCTAAGCCGAACCATTGAGAAGTAATTCATCGGAAACTATTTCACCATTTAAGGTCAAGGTGACCCTGTCCTCGGATCTAGTGACCTCAAAACCAATAGGGGTCATTTAGTGGTCATGACTAATCACCACAGCAAGTTTGAAGATCCTAAGATCCTAAGCCAAACCCTTGAGCAGTTATTGATCGGAAACCATTTCACCAGTGAAATACGGAGGATACAGCTTGGCAAACAGCATATTCGGATTCAGCACACCCAAATTATGTAAAAACAATTGTTTGCCAACTTTTAACACGAAATGCCTACTGCTCTTTCATTTTTCACAATTTCTAGAAATCCGACTAGACTAGCTAGGCGGAATTCGGAAAATTCTGACACCACTAGGCACTTCGTGTTAAAAGTTAGCAAACAGTTGTTTTTACGTAATTTGAATGTGCAAAATCCGAATATGCCGTTTGCCAAGCTGTATATTCCGTATTTAAGGTACAAAATGGCTGAAAACAAAATGGTCGCCAACGAACACTATTTCCAGCCACACAAGGACACACTACATCAAAAATCTTGGCGTAACACTAAAATGTTCTGTTCAAATGTACAAACCACCAATGGAAGACACTTTATTAAAGCTGAATATCCTTTAGTGCATTCAAAGTTGTATCCCGAGGGTTAAGCTAAAAAGGCGGAAAACAAAATGGCCGCCCAAAACTCTTAATGCAGAAATGTGTTTTATAAACGAATAGTCATTTTCTTCTTATATGTGTTTGATTCAACACTAATTGCACTTTGACTGCGGAAAAATAGTTTTTAGCTAGTTGTTTATCTCCCTACACTGACATTCAAATAGTGTCGGTAAAATAGTGTCGGTAAATTAGACCATCCCTTCTCAAGCACATTGCTGGCCATCGCCAATTAAAACAAAACATGTAAGAAAGTGATGGAACTACATTTAAATGCGTTAACTATGATAAAATATGTAAATATATTTTATTGAAAACTGATTTAGACAGATGAATGGAACTAGGATGTTTATTTCTTAACAATACTTCATATTTTGTTTATATTAATCATAACCGAAACAGGCTATGTTTTCGAGGGATATTGAGTGGGCCGGGAAAAGCAGAAGACATCTTTATTTAGAAATCCGGACCGAGAAATAGAAATTTACAATATCTTCATCATCATCATCTTCATATTCAGTAATCGCATTAAAAATCAAATAAACCCATCTGTTAGAATCATATACACAAACATAAATGGAGAGAAAGGTTGTTACTGGTAGTATTACTATTCCTGAAATATATTTAATTAACTTATATACTATAATGTTGAGCAATAAAGCTCCAATAAGCCGATCTGTTTGAATCACATACACTAAAAAATAATGGAAAGCAATCTTGTGACTGGTAGCAGCTTGTTTCCGGGAATAGATTAAATTAATCCATATACTATAATGCAGAGTAATAAAACTCATAACATCTTTTTCACGCTTTTGCTAACAGAGTAGACCGAGATCAGAACCTAATGTAGGAGTCATCTGATCAGGGTTTGCTCTGTTTGCTTATGAAATTATAAGAGATCTGGCTCTACAGTTTCTACCAATACACATAAGGTATGCCATTATACAAATTCAGGTAATAAATATTCATTATGTCATTATATCCTACATAGATGCTATACAGGGAAATGAATTTGGATTCTCTCTGATTACCTGCAGTGAGTTCATGCAGTTTGAATCCAGATCAAACGCCATAAATGTTGGGTCTGATCCTAGGTCCACACTACTAGTCACTTTACTTCTGCAATTGTTAAGTTATTATTTTACGTACAAAAATCAGGTGAGATTTGAGATACAATTTTTAATAAATATACGTACTAAGACAACTGTAATTTATTTCATTTAGAGATTCAATATTTTGTTTCTAAAGTTGTTGAAAGCACATATATGGTATTATATTATATATTCTATGTAGAATATGGACCTGGGAGTAACTTTTCTACGTCGAATATGGACTGGGGAGTACAGATTTTACGGGAGTACAAATTCGTCAATAGACCGGCTGAAAACGGGGATGTTTCTCTACCAAGCAGATGGGACAATTTCTTAGCTCAAACCTGATCCTGCAAGATTTCTACCCCAACATCTTATTCTGTGTGCACATTATTATTGCTTGGGTTGGTTAAGTGAAGAAGAAGGGGTCAAACCACCTGTTCCAGAGGTTGAAATTGAATTGTCTTTTATTGAAGCTATAGGCAGTTCCTGGATCTTGCATGGAACTTATCTCCTACAAGTATACCACAAGGTGCATGTTTGCACGTTGCAAATGCAGGAATGCCCGTATTGGATAATATGAGTCACAAGTATAAAATTCAGGTTGTTGCGCAAAATGTATACAATTTGACAAGTTTAGTTGTGATGACGTGAGTTTGCGCATTTGTATAATTATGCAATCGTATTTATATGTTTTTTGAATATTGTATACATGTTAATTTAAGGAATTATTTCAATGTATTTGTCCCAAAAAGGCCAGACAACCTCAGCATCAGTACAAAATTATGCATGTTTTCCATGTACAAAGAAACAGGCGATGCCAGCACGAGACTAGCATTAATTTTGTCCTAGAATAGAAACACGTCCTGATGATTATTACGTGTATGTCTGTCGCTCTCTGTATATGTGCTTGCACGCACGCATGCGTGCCTGTGTGTGTGTGCTTGTATGGGAGACTTGTTCTGTGTTCCACTGAATAGATATTTTAATCAGATGTATTTTCCGTTTAATAAAAAATATCAGTAAAAATTTCCTACGTGTTTGTTAATTATTGTTCATATGCGGCCATTTCGTGTTCCACCATATTTCCATTATAATTATATGTTTACCATACAGTTTGGCAGGTGGCCAACGTTTATAAACCTAAATTATTTTCTATTACTTAAAGCCAGTCTTTAAACAATGTCGAGTGTACTGATGTAAAGAACGTTTATAATTGTTTGGCTGCAAACATTGTTTACTGGCGGCCTTTTTATTTTACCGCCATTTTGGGTTAAACCTTTGGATATAATTTAGAATGCAATACAAGTAAATGTAAATCCATTGGTCGTTTGTACATTTTAACAGGCCACTTTAATGTTTCACCCAGATTTTCGGTGTAGTGTATCCTTGTTTTCCAGGGAATAGTGCTCATTGGCGGCCATTTTGTTCTCCGCCATTTTGTATCTTAAGGTCATGGTGGCGTTGACCTTTTACCTTTTTTGTAAAATTTTGTAGTTTGGAAACCATTGTGATAATGCTCTATTTATCACACAATGGTTTCACAATGACTTTTACAGAGGCTTAGAAATGCATATTTTTGGAGGAAAGGGTTAATAAGGAAATCTAGCTCCACCTTGGAGGCCATGATTTTTGGGATATCAACATGGATTTAGCAATTTAGATAAAGGTTACCAGGCATTTTTCCTACCAAATTCCATTCAAATTGGAACACCAGTTTTGGAAAAGAAGGTGTTTAAAAGATTTTCTATATAGTTACGCAAGGAAATCTAGCCCTGCCCTTAGTGGCTATGTTTTTGAGGTATTACCATGACTTTAGCATCCTTGGGAGAGAATACTCTTCCTATCAAATATCATTCAATTCTGACCACTGGTTTTGGAAAGAATATTTAAAGAGTTTTCTTTTGGTTGCCATAGCAACCAGAAATTAACATGGATCCAGATTTTTTTAGTAATTTTGATAGAGTATCATAGAGAGCCAGTGGGCACAATATACGCCCGTCGAGGTTTTGTTCAACATAAACTGAGGTTATCGTATTTGCTAGGTTAACGTATTTGCTAAATTCAAATTCAAAGTCCAATTTTGCGACCAAGCTTCAAGGTTGTAAATAGGCATACTTTAACAAAAAACCTTAACCAATAATTCTAAATTAAAAAGTGCCATACATGTAATTGTGTCTAAATGCTTGAGATGAAGCTTGTGATGGTGAACAGATGTTTCAGTTTAAAAGCTTTATCTGAAAGGGTTATGTAAATAAGTGGGCTTTAACCAAAGCCTTAACCAAACATTCCAAGCTAACAAGCGTCATAATTATGTCAAAATGTTAGACAGAGTTATGTACTCTTGCCTACAGGTGAAGCTTGTGATGGTGAACAAGTGTTCCAAGTTTAAAAGCTTAATCTGAAAGGGTTATGTAAATAAGTGGACTTTAACCAAAGTTGCGTCTTGCATGTGGCTTTGCCTGCTTGACTTTACTATTTTTCCATTTAACCAAAACCTTAACCAAAATGTCTTAGTTAAAAGGGGCATAATTCTGTCAACATGTTGGACAGAGTTATGTACTCTTGCCTACAGGTAAAGCTTGTGATGATGAACAAGTGTTCCAAGGTTAAAAGCTTTATCTCAAAGGGTTATGTAAATAAATGGACTTTAACAAAGCCTTAACCAAAAATTCTAAGTTAAAAAGGGGGCATAATTCAGTCAAAATGCTTGACAGAGTTATTTACTCTTGCCTACAGGTGAAGATTGTGACGGTGAACAAGTGTTCCAAATTTAAAAGCTTTATCTGAAAGGGTTATGTAAATAAATGGACTTTAACAAAGCCTTAACCAAAAATTCTAAGTTAAAAAGGGGGCATAATTCAGTCAAAATGCTTGACAGAGTTATTTACTCTTGCCTACAGGTGAAGGTTGTGACGGTGAACAAGTGTTCCAAGTTTCAAAGCTTTATCACAAAGTTTTATATAAATAAGTGGGCGTGTTCCACATAAATTGAGGTTAACATTTTTGCTTAACGTAAATGCTAATCGCAAATTCTAAGTCCAATTAAGCGACATTGACCTTGGATAAACGAGGCGGGACTTGGCAGGCCACTGTAGCATGTCTAGATAAACATTGTGGTCAAATTTGGGAAGGATCCACCAAGCGGAACTTGAGTTAGCGATGTTACAGACAGACAGACCGGTTAACATTTTTGCTAAACGCAAATTCTAAGTCCAATTGTGTGACCTTGACCTTGCATAAACAAACCGGGACTTGGCAGGCAACTGTAGCATGTCTAGATAAACCTTGTGGTTAAATTTGAGAAGGATCCACCAAGCGGAACTTGAGTTAGAGATGTTACAGATGGATAGACAGCCAGACGGACAGACAGCGCTATTCCATAATACGTCCCGTTTTTTTCAATCGGGCGTATAATAATTGGTTAAATTTCTGCTTTGTGGTTTCTAAGATGTTTAAAACAGTTGTTGACGTTCGGACAGACACCAGCAATCACAGAATCTTACCTGAGCATATTCTGGTGAGCTAAAAAGAAATAGACTGTTTGGATGGGGTCTAGGTTTACTGTAGAGAGAAAAATGTGAAATTATTGTCAGTTTTGTTAATTTACAGCTGACTAGATTATTGCAGACAGATAAAGTATTAATCTGATTCATTTGTCTCACAAACATGCACACTGCTTTAATACTCTTGCTGGGACTTTAACCCAGACCTCTTGCCATCACTGGGATGGTAAGTGTTCTATGCATTGAACTACAAGAAGTGTCTGAAAAGCAAATTCATGCATGTACATGTATAAAATCTTATGTTGTTCTTAAATCTCTACTTGATCTATTTACGCACTAGCGACACTACCAATCAATATTGATATCAACCATACCAATTACAACAAATTGTTAATTACAATGATATACATGTAATTCATAGATCTACCGATTTTTTTTCGCAATATCATTAGAAAATGATTCTCAAACCTAAATGAAGATATCCTACCCTTGCACAAGAACTCTAGAATCTGTTACTGTACCAAGTCAAACAAGATGTGTTTGTGAAACACTATGCCCCGACCTTTGAACCTGAAGGATAACCATGACCTTTGACCCATGGACCAGGGAGTTGAATGCGACACATCGTCTTTGTGTGGTGAACATTTGTGCCAGGTTATTTTGAAATCTATTCAGTTAAAACAGTAATAGTAGGGACATGAAATTTGGGACGGACTGACGAAACAAGTATTTCATCAGCTTGCTGAAACCAATGAGCAGTTAAAATAAAGAAAGTCCACTTAACACTTTCCTCCATAGATACAGGACAGACCTAGATCAGACAGCTCTGTTTACATATGAAATTCAAAAGATCCTTATATACCTGACCATCTGCGCGGGAACCGATCAAGGGAGGTGTTGTAAGAAGAGGAAATACTTTAACTGCAATGTACTGCTCAATGTGTGTTGACAAAATAACCCAAACAACCAAAACAATATTTACTTTGTCCCTCTCCTTCTTCCTCAGGATTTCCCTCAACTGAAATTTAATTTAAAGCACAGGTATGACTTTTAATGTGCATCAATATCCATGTGTACAACTGCCATTATTTAAAATTAAGTTAATAAATATAAATGATGTCATTATTTCGTACATGAATAACATTTAACAGGGAAAGTGCCCCAGTCCCCAGGTTGGCCAGCAAAGA